>JBBDHI010000022.1:21373856-21395804 GCA_037177115.1 Craterocephalus stercusmuscarum | reverse complement strand
AGAGTGTTATTATTTTTTTATATTAAATTTTCTGTGGAAAAATAGCATTAAATTGATAACAAAAATGGAAAAAAACTTGTGAGTGGTCACATAAACAGCAGGTGAAATGGAAATTACTAACGTTATTTGATTAACATGGACATTTTATTTGAAGCTCTCAGCTTTTATTTGAGCTATTAATTCATTTTATTCTTTAATTCATTTTTTTTATCTCACCAACATTTCCTATAAAAAGGGTTTAAAAAAGGCAATTTTTATTTCAGCCTGATAAATGGGAAGAAGAAGCTAAACATTTATTGTCTTCAGTCCACCAAATGGTTTCTTTTACATTAGAAGGTAAAAGCTGTCCTTCCTGTTTAACAAGCAGACTTAGTGGCACACAACTATAGTTCTTGGTAACACTTTTGCATGAAAGTTTCCCTTTTATTTATGACTTTAAAGGACACACAGCTCCAAAGAAAATAATAAGAGCAAGAATTATTATATGTAAAATTACATCTTTCAGTGGAGGAATGACCTCTCCTGGTGGAAAAATGTAAATTAAACACCACCTGCGCTCATTTTACAGTCTAAACCATAAATTATGGTTCTGTTTTTAATCAGTTAATCCGCAGTACAGCTAATTATCACAACTCAGTAAAATATCTAATTTATCGGCAAGTAATGAATATTTTTAAATTTGCTTTCATTATTTGCTCATTAGATAAGTTTTCAGTCACGTTCCTGTTCCTTTCGTCCTTGAGGAAATGATAAATGTCGGGTCTCAGGTTGCAAACGATGAATGATGAATATATAATATCAGGTAAAATGATGAAACATGGCTCTCTCTTCATTATGCTGCAGCTTTATATAATAATTTCATTCTCCGCTTTCCATTCATCCGTTTTAGAAATATCTATTTTTTTATTCATTTATTATTTTTTATTTTATTCTAAATAATTTCTCATTTTTCTCAGCAGGGATGCATGAAGACTTGCAGGATGGGGTTCCCCACCCCTGCAGTATTTACCCACCATTAGAAAATCACGCTCTGAGGCTAACAATATAAGGAAGTCTAACTTTCAGTCTGAGGCGGACTGAAGTGTAAAATTCAAATCTAAATCTTCAGCTTTCATGGTAAGATCTTGTGTCTACCCTAATGTCAAATAAAGTTAAAAAAGAACAAATCTCCTTAAGAGAAGTCCTAAAAACAGGAAAACAGCAGGTTTAAGTGGAGTGTTTCTGTGCACCTGCTCCAACATGGTGAAACCTGGATTTTCTTCATTCATAAACACAATTTCAGGTTTTATATTGGATCAGGATGAATCTGAACACTGTAAGCACAAACTTCTTCCTTCATGTGATTGTGAGAAGAAAAGCGAGCTGATCTGCTGCTGTAATAACCACAAACACAAACTCGCCTGACATCTCTGATGATGGAGTGCAACCGTCTCACACACGGTTGCTGGTTACACTGAACCTTCATCCCTCTGCACAGAGGCTTTTGTAATAAAGCTGGGAGGAAATAATCACGCGGAGGCCGTGAAAATGGAACCAGATGCATTATTGTGCTTCTTTTTTTCCAACTCGTAGTTTACTGAAAGAATTATTTCCTCAGCAGAAAAGCACCACGGGCATGAAGATGCACTGTGAGCTTGCTCCCTCTCCTGGAAACTCCTCAGGGAATTACAAGTGTTTCCTAAACTCATAAAAACAACTTTTCTGCAGAGCGCCTCCCTGGTTCCAGCTTTCTGTTGCACAAATAGCAGATAAAGTCATGTCAACAAAGTTGCTGAATATCAAATGCAAAACTAAGGCATCACATAATGCTTCTTCAGAAACACTCATTAAGCAGCGGGCCTCCTCTTTATGACTGAAGAGGATTTCAGGGCTGAGGTTAATGCAGAGTTCATATGCATTCAGCCAGGCTGGAGAACAAAGAGCAGGTGGAGCTTATATTATCGAGCATCACACAAACAAAGCCCGTTCTGGTGCCAGGAGGATCCCCGAAGGTGTCAGAGAGGAAACACCATCTGTGCGCAGCAAGTCGAAGCCGACAGGACGACTGCCATGTTCAGAAAGACCAGGATTACATTTGAATTCTGTAACCACAGCAACAATAGACACAGCAGAGGAGGATCTCATTAAATACGAGGCAGAGAGTGTGTGCAGCTGTTTCATCAAAAGACATCGATCTGAAACATTTTGCCCACAATATTTTAAATGCGATGCTATGCAGAGCATCAATAGCCAAGTGCTGATGGTTTTTATGGCTGTCAGACAGGAGGGCAGGTTCCCACAGCTTTCTGATGGTCATGCCTCATTTATTCATCCAAGTCTGAGCACCACGTGTTTGTACAGCGAGGAGAAAGTTATATAATGCATGGGAGTTTTCCTCTGTCAAGGATGGAGGTAATGGTATGAGGATGGTTGCTGACAAAATTTTAAAAACATGAGCTAAATTTGAAAATTTGGAGCAAGATAAATGGAAGCGCTTTTAATTCAGCTCATAAAAGACAGTGTGTCATTTTTGACCCAAACATGAGCCTCATGTAAGTAACACTGGATGATTTCTGGGGTCAGTATACAGTGTTTGATGCGTGCCCAGGTGGGTGCCCTGTTCAGAAACCAGACATTATAACTTTGCAGATGTGGATCTGTCTCTCATGGGATCATGTGACCGACTGGCCTTTGCTTTATAAACACAGAGGTCTCTGCTTTCAGACACTTTTTCCCTCTTCAATCAAACGAAAGAAGTAAGAAGGTGAAAATGTTGTCAGAGGAGGCTGGAAAGAGAAATAATGCTTCATTTTGTAAAAATGTGGTGTGGCCTGTGGGAAGTTACAGGTTAAGTGCCCTTAGTAGCCAAAAGACACACGGTATCCCTATAGATAAACATCTAAACTAACATGACACAGAATAATACTACAACTAAGGACCTGACCACCGACTGACACTCAATGAGCTTAGATACTGAAGTAACAAATAAGGAGCAGGTGTGAGGAAATTACATGGAAGCAGGAAATAAAGCAAACAGAATACATGAGGAAAAAAACTACAAAATAAATCAGGATATATGAGATTAAGCTTAGATGAACTAAAAACCCTAAAACCATGACAGTCATTGGTTGACATCACATCACCTCTCCTTACCGCTCTCGTCCAAACCAGTTCACTGCCTTCATTAGCTGGGCAGTCTTTCTTTAATTTAATTTGATTTTAACCTTTATTTAACCAGGTGAGTCCATTGAGAACAATTTCTCATTTACAATGACGACCTGGGCCAGGATTTTGTTCCTATTTTCCTCCAGGGAATCAATTCACTGAAAAGACTTAAGCCAAGCCTGAAAAATCTCTTCCTCGTTTTGAAAGTATTTGGAGTCATGATGGCTGCAAGATCGTTTTGATGAAATGACTGTAAATGTAAGACTGGACAGGTTAGAGGTTGTAGGTTTAGGATGCATGGGCCGTGGCTCTGCAGCGTATACCAGAAAACCGCCATCTAACATTTCCTTGCAGTTTCTTTCTCCCTTTTTCGCATTTCATTCCAAACTAAACATTGGCATCATGAAGAGACCAAATGTGAAGAAAAACAATAGAATTGCACTCCAAAAATGTCCTGTCCACTGAGATTGATTCTTTTCTCATACTGATGGAAGCGCAAAGTTAGCATCTCTAACTTTGAACTCACTTTCATGAGAATGTATAACTGACTCACATTAGGAGCCTTCCTTTTCTTTCTCCCCTGTGTTTTCCCCCCTTAGACTCCTGTTAGACATTCCGCCTGTTTGCATGAGAAAACTACGAATGAATGAGTCAGTTATCTGCAAAATGCCTTCAAATGAGCCTTCACAGCATATTTAACAGGACAAAATGACTGCATGAACGCCTGGCTTTTTTTGCCCCAACGTTTCTGTGCTGAACTCTAACAGCTATCTCTGAGCTGTGCCACGGCCACGCATCGAGCAGCCTTCACTGCAGCCTTCCAATTACCAGACAAACAGGGAGATTGTCCTTTCACAGATCACGCACACACTGAAACCTTGACAGCGGAGAAGGATCTTGAAAATGGAGTCGAAGGACACGCAGCGGATTGGAAAAGAACACATCTGAGGTCTGTTCTTTCAAAAAAGGTCACTTTTTTCCTCATTTTGGCTAAAGGTTGTGGACGATGTGCTTCCCATGTAGGATGTCTTTGAAAAAGTAGTATTATTCCCCTCCCCTTCACCTTTCTGTTGTTGATAGCCCAGGCGCCACTTATGGGTGGATGTGTGCTCACACCCGGTTTGAGTTTCACTCCGTGTCTGGTTTCCTCCTGGTCTCCTCTCACCATGTGTTTCTTTCCCTCCTCGGCCCGTCTGAAGGATAAATTACAAATGATAAAGGCACGTTTTGCATCCAGTCCCCAGCAACACAAAGCCGGCGCCTCCAGTAATGAGCTCATTATTATGCATATCGCAGATATCAAGAGGAATGGGCTTAAAAGCTTACACGTTTAATTGATTAAGGCGAGCGGGCAGCAGAGACGGCGCCTCGTAACAAAGATGGCTCCTTTATTTGAAGGTCATGATATTTGAACGACACATTCTACGCCTTCTTATTAAATACAACAATAGTTTGACTTCTGGAATGAATGAGCAGCACGCTGAGGTTCATGACCGAAGAGGAAACGGCTCGCTCGGTGTTTTTCTGTCACAACTTCACGTGTTTGATTAATGCAGCAGCCACATTTCACCACCAGGAAGGTCCTCAACCTGACCCAGATATTGTAAAAGCCATCATCTATTTCTGGATGCACTGACTTCAAGTATGCTTGTAAATTTTTGCTTTCATTATTGTCTTTGTACTGATGATTATTTTGTGGGATTAGTGAGATTTCTGAGGTGATCTGCGACATGTTTGAGAGCTCAAATAATTTCCCCAAATCTGTTTTTAAAGCTGGAAATTCTCATTTTAAAATGGATTTTGTCATACAAAGTCAAGCCGGTTATCCGGATTCTTCTTGTTGACCACACTCCCAAACTGCTGTTTTAGGTTTCCTCTGCAGAATAAATCAGGCTTCACCATCATCATCATCATCATTTTGTTCTAATTTTTACCAACTGTTTGCGTTTGTCCTCTGGTCCATGACTAATCCTGAATGAAAACAGAATCGCAGTTCAAGTGTAATATCATAAATAACTTAAGTCCACGTGTTCAGCTGCTTGTTACATGGCAGAAACTTTACTTATTAAACTTATTCATGTAGACGAGATGAAGACGGCCTGATGAAGATCAATCTGAGCATCAGAATGAGGAAGAAAGGAAATTTAATTGACTTTGAATGCAGCATGGTTGTTGATCAGAGATTTACTGGGATTCTCAAACACAACCATCTCTAGTGTTTGGAGAGAATGGTCTGAAGATGAGAAATATCCAATTTTTGATGTCAGAGGAGAATGGGCAGACTGGTTGGAGATTTTAGATAGGCATCATGAAGTCCAGTAAGCCCTGGTCCCAATTAAGGTCCCAGGATAGCATTTTTAAACACACAACATGATAGGCTACAGCAGGGTGCCCCTCCTGGCAGCCGAGGACAGGAAACTAAGGCTACAATGTCCATTCCTTGTGATGTTGCTTCCAGCAGGATGATGCTCCATGTCACACAGCTCAGATCAATGAGTCCACTGGTCTCCAACGGCCTCCACAGCCACCACATCTCAGTCCCATATTCCACAGCAGGGATGTGGTGGAACGGGAGATTCTCATCATGGATGTGTGATGCTATCATGTCCATATAGAGCAAAATCTAAGACATGTTTCCAACACTTTGGTAAGAAGGAAAAAAGTGTCTGAGCCTGTAGGTGTATCTCATGAAAAATGAGCGAGGACAGTGGCACAGTCGACCTCGTCGCAGACGAAGCGGTGAGATGAGATGGGGAGCTGACCTGGAACACGTCATGTGCAGCCTTATCTCCACCTGAGCAGCAGCACCACAGTCTTAGAAGTCGTGCTGCACTCTGTGGTGCAATGTGACCTGGATGGGAGTTGGAGGATACTTGTCTAATATGGGGCAGCACAGATTGCATTGTATCCACGGGGCCAGGTAACTCCGAGCTGAAAAACTTCAGGGACACAAAGTGCTTAAAGAGATGGCCCCCTCCATCACAGTCCGGTCTGGCCACGCGCCAAAAAGCAAAGCTGGAGGAATGTAATTGATCTGTTGACTCCTATATGGTTACATTTCAACAGGCAAGGGCTCGGAGACTACGGCGGTGTGGAGCGTGGAGGCAGACGCTGCTTAACCTGCATATTTTGGCTGTTTTTAGAGATTAATTTGACCCTTTTCACATTAATCATGCTGGGAGCAAATTAAGTCTGATTTCAGTGTTTAATCCTGGCTGTAAATTGGCTTAAATAGTTAATCTTAAAAGCATTCAGGAAAGCAAAATAAATTTGTGGTTTTATTTCCCTCTGAAGAAGTGAACCAAGTTAAATGAGATGGATTACCTGCATCGGCATTTGTCCTCGTTAGATCTCACACTGGCCTCAGGCTGAGCTGAAAGGGCAAAGAGCTCATCTTTTGGTGGAGCTGGAAGACTAATAAAGCCTAAATTACAAACCAAACAGCACAAACTGGTAATCAGCACATGGGCGAGCAGTAAACAAGAGATACACTGCTTCTGGTTCAAAATCCTCTATGAGGAAATAAACCAGTTAATAAGATCATTCTGAGGGTTCAGCCCTCTGCAGAGGAGCTTGCAGGCACCGCAATTAAAAGAAAAGTGGTCGGTGTACCTGCAGGAAAAATTATGCTACAGGTAACCTCTGTGTTGAATTTTATCAGATGGATGCAACTAGTTGTATTCCACTCCGTCAGAGACAGGAGAGAGTTAAAAAATAATCCTCTAGCAAGAAAATCAAAAACGGAAACAAAGTGTTTAAACTGAGCTAAATTCACTGATTTAGCTCAGATGACACTGGGTGTTACAGGAAAGTTGCGAACAGCTTTTTAGCGACAGCATTTGTCCAACAACAAAGCAAATACTGTAACACCAGTTCTTTCAGTATGGCCATGAAGCTTGTAAGATTGTGTTTTAGATCTTTGCATGGATGGAGATGTATGGAGATGTTTGTTTAAATCATACCATTGTTGTTTTTGAAGATAAAAAAATGTGAACAATATAAATTTAGAGAAATAATTGTTATCCGGTTTGGTGGCCTCAGGATCGCATCTCTGCTTTTGGCAGATGATGAGCTCTGTTGCCTTCATCTTAAACTCTCGCTGAAGCGGCTCACAGCTGAGTGTGTAGCAGCTGGAATGAAGATCAGCGCCTCCATTGTCCTCGGCCAGAAAAGGGTGGCGTGTCCTCTCTGGGTTGGAGTCCAGGTGGCTGGAGAATCAGGTATATCAGGGTCTTATTTGAAAGTGAGGAAAGTATGCCACTGATGGGGGATCTGCATACAGATCAGAGATGCAGACTTCATCAATCTGCCGTGGTGAAAACAGATCTGAAAGGTGAAGTGGTCGATTTACCAGACGATATACGTTCCTACTCTCATCTAGAGTCATAAGCTCCTGCATAGGAGATAGGGTGAGAAGCTTGCTAAACCAATAGGGAACCAGCATAGAGACAGATGAGGTGGCTCAGACATGTGCTACTGAGGAGAGACTACAGAGAAGAACCAGGATAAGCTGGAGGGATTATGCCTCTCAGCTGGCTTGGGAACGCTTTGGGATGCCGTGGATGATATAGAAAAAGTCGCCAGAGAAAAATAGAAGCTCTGTTGCCTCCAAGACCCAAAACCCATGCAGGGGATGGATGGATTAGCTTGAATTTCTATAACAATATTTATTAATTTAATTTTGGTAATACAGCAAATTCAAAGACAGTTAAGTAAAGATGTCACTGACAGCACCCGCCTTCTACATGTCTATGGGTTAGTTGAGATTATCAAAATGAAATTAGGGATTTTTTTTCTCTTCATATTGCCTCAAAATAATTCATTGTGGTGGACAAAAGTGGAGAGATTTTCTCCAGTCGAGCAAAAATAAAAGAATAAAAAGCTTGACAGAAGTCAAAACCTTATTTTTCCAATAAGAGCTCCAATCCCAGCACAGGTACCAGTAAGCCCCATGGATAAATACTATGTCAATAATAAAATAAATACATGGAAGTAACTCCACAGGAATAAAACCAAATCAACCAAAATAAATCCAATAAAATACTTTTAAAAACTATACACAAACAACTAAAATCAGATCCATAAAAATCTATCTAAAAGGTGCACTTCAATGATCAGAAAAAGTTTAAAGGGTCCCAGATGTGTGGGTGTATGAGTGGGGGTATAAACTTCAGTCTGAATCCTGGAGGTAACACGACAGAGGTGCTTCAGGATTCCTTGAGCCAGTTAACTGCAGTTTAATCAGAGACAGACTGAAGGGACGAGAGTTCTTCTTACCCATCGCCTTCATGGCATTTTCAACCATTTCTACCCTTATCATAGATTTGAATTGAACAGGTTGCACCCCCATCCCCCATCTAATCAGACACAAACATGCAGATGTAAGCCGGGTCACATGCAATCAAGCGGAGGGCGTGACCTCCAACCTGACCCCCAGTCTCTGAGAGCGGACACTGCAGATTTAAGACATACAAGTTGGATTCATTCAAGCTCAGACCTTATTTTGGAAAACACTCAAAATGGAAAAACAAAGAAGTTCTGGGAGAAGAAGAACCAGAGAGTAAGCCTGAATGGACATTTCAAAACTAATCTTACAACCTTATTGTCATTATAGACAGAAACAGAAGCCAGAACTCTTGTGATTAGATGATTAATCTAAACCAGCTGTGGGTCTTGGCAAACTGGGCTCAGTCTCTGGCCTGAAAGTCTGTCCTCGACTTACAATCATTATCATTGGCTTGACATGGTGGATATGTGAACAAATCCAATTGCTCTCCAAAATAATGCCTCCAACATGAGCCAACAGCGTGACGGCACGTCTCTCACAATCAGCTGCAATGTCACACAAGTCAAGTGAAGCCAAGCCACGTCCGGAGACATCTTGTCGGGGAAACTGACCGCAGATCCAGTCAGCGCCTCCAGGCTTGCTTGTTCCTTTGTCACGGGCAAATGTAAGCACGGATGCACACTCGCCTCCTCGGGCCGGATGCTGGTCTCTACCCTTTGGATCGCAAGTTCAATTAATTTCACAGTTGGCAGCACCCGCAGTCATTTCGCCAGGGCCTGTTGTCTGGAAGTGGAGCGAAATGGGAAGAATAGGATGCACCCGGAGCAGCAAAACACTCGGCCCCTCCTCCTCTTCATGAAGGCTCCAATCGCCCGGAGCCACATCTGATCTGATAGGGCCACGGCGCTGCGGCATATTAAAGCTCATATCAGGACGATAAGGGGAGATGAGACAGATGCATGCATCATTACTGCTCTGTAAAGACGTCCCTCTTCCATCTCATTCAACACAAATGCTGGAGTTTAGCAGAAAGTGCAGGTCATTAAGAAGCTAATTCACAGGCTGAGGATCAGTTATGGAGTCAACATGTTATCTCAGATAAATAAAACAGCGAGTGCTGCAGAACATGAGATGATGTCAAGCTCAGGTCAACATTTAGTCGGGAAGAATATCAAACACATAAACTGGGCAGCGACTCAATATTCAGCCTCAGCTGATGCCCTTCAGAATGAACACAAGCTGCTTTTATGGATGCATTTCTGTATCTTTATCGTCTTCGACTTGATCGATGTCCTGAATGACTCATCGTAAGTAAAGTGGCTGCAGACAAAAGCTCATTGTTTTCTGCATGAAGCCGTTGAGCATCAGGCTTTGATTGGGCAGGCGTGCAGGGGAAGAACAGATGTTACATGTACATGCTGTTATTATAATAAACAATCCATAATTTAAGATTAAACTCTTTCTTTTTGTCCTGTTTTTTCTTTTGTCTTGTCCAGCTTTGTAGCAAGCGGAACAATGGTCTGGCTGCTGGGCTGTGCCGAGTAAATTTGTTTTCCTAAGAGGAGCCTTTATGTAAAAACTGATTATTTGCACGTGTAACTGAAATGAGGAAAAGAGAAGATATAAAACAGAAAGCCATTTTCTAACCTGCTAAAAAAATGTCAAAAATGTGTTGGACTCAAATGCACTCGTACTGCTGGCCTTCAACTCGACCCTGATTTTGTTTTAAGGGTGACCTGGTTTCATTCGGCAGATCCTTGCTGCTGGTTAGAGAGGAAATGCGTCTGCTGTCTATCCATCCATGTCCTTCAATGCTGCTTATCCCATTCTGTTACTGGAGCCTGACCGTGAAGGCACACAAGCACAAACTGGACACAACTGTGGTGGAAAAACTGTAAAACCACCAGACCTGCACACCAGAGCCGTGCAGAAACCACAAATTAGATCAATATTGTAACAACCCATAATGGCAACCTGCATGGCTTCAAATGTGGCCACACATAAAGGAGTTTTGCATAACTAGCTAAAATAGTCAGCCATTAAACATCCAAGTCTGAGTCTTCTGCTTCCCTCTGCTCCCATTCGGCTTTCCATCTTTAATGTTCCCCTTCCTGTGTTCTCTGACATGCAGGGCTGCATGCACTGGTTGCCTTTTCAGGACAACACACAAGGGAGGCCACTAATCACAGCCTCACTCTCGGCTCTCACACCTCTGCCTTCCTCAGATCTGCTCTGCAGTAAGCCTGCAGTCACCGATCTTACTGTCACAGCGTATTACTGTACGGATGTTGAATTTTTCATCGTAGAGCTCATGCACATCTCTGCTTTTTTTAAGAGCTGGATTTATGAATGAAGCCCACTGTGTGTAGGATACAAGCGATGGCGGGTCTTCCTGAAGGGTCACAGGAAGTATGTGGGCGGCTCGGCTCTTCCCGCACTCAGAGGCACTGAGTAATGATGCATTTTGAGACACCAGTGGTGTCGTCAACCTGCAGAGGAGTTGCAGTTGTAATTTCTGGAGCAATTTTAAACACAATTATCATCCATTTGTGCTCATGCTGAAACTCTACACTATTCACAGTTTGGGGGGGAATTGGATTACAATGGGGACAAAAAAAGAATAAAAAACATTCAACCCAGCCAGAGTTAGATTTTTTGCTCTGTGATGAGCTCCCTGTTATTCTACAAAATCCTTTGTGTATTGTTTGTAACTGGATGCTGCTGGATCGTGTAAGAATTCCACATTAGATGCCTTTGCGTGCAGAAAGACACTGCAGTCAACAAAAACTTACACTGTCCTGTGAAAACAGATTGTCAGACATCCCAGTGAATAAATAAAAAGGCACACTGTCTCAACACATTGAGGATCTTCCAGATTTATCTGAGAGTTCAGTACAGTAGATCCACATTTGTTGGATCTACTTTTGGTTTATTGCATTTTTTTAAATTCACTAAAGGAAAATTTGAAATGACATTGTGGTGTTAAGAAGCTGAATACAGTACGTGGACCTGGAGGACCACTTTGTAGAATGTTGGGAAAATTCATTTCACCTTGAATGTGAACTGCATAAAATGGATTATTGTGTTTTAAGAAACCCAGAAACTAGCCAAACATCACGTCACCATTTTTTGCATGAAAAGGAGTCCTCATGGCAACCATTGCTCTAATTCAGCATCTTCTGACACAGGCTTCTTCAGCTCTGACGTTATAAACTGTAGCTCCCCCAGACCTTCATGATTCTCTGAATGGCCATTATTTCTTGTTTTATATTTCCATTTCTGTTTTGTTTGGTTATTCTCAAATTGTGAAAGAGCGCTTCAGGGAGCATGAAACCTGAACCCAACTAAAAATCTCTTTGCTGGAGGACGTTTGCACAGTGGTCGGACTCTCCCATCATCAGTACAGGATGGTGAAAAATGAATGCAGCACTGGGTGGAAAAAGATTTGACATTGCAAAAGCTTCGAGAAACAATGCCACATAGAAAGCTGCCGGAATCAAAGCTGAGGCAGAAATATAGGTGTGTAACCTTTTTTTTGCTGCAGTCTAATTGAGGTGAGAATTCGTTTCAGTCACTTTGAACAGTTTTCATGCATGCACTGACCAAGCACTGTGCACTAGCAGGGATTGGCTCAGAGGGTGTGGGGTGAGGAGACCTTGAGTAATACAAAACAGTGGAAAACAGCTTCTGCAGACTTTTGTACTCTGTTGAATATATTTTCCTGCTGCAGCACAATAAATAACAAAATACCATATAAGACCATCTATAAAGACCCAACTGAAGCTTTCCAAATTTATTCCCATGACACTATGTCCGTAAAACCTCTGCTATTCAACATCAGGCCTCTAATTGGTGTAAAAGTGATACAGAGCACCAAAATTAGAAGTAAACAGGACAAGTTGGGTAGACTGGTGTTCTGTTTGGCCCCATGTGGACCGCTTACAGTAGACAACCAGCAGCCGTGCTACCTACAGTGTGTGCAATCTGCTCTGTGTCTCTACACACTATGTGGAGACTCAGTATTGAGTTGTGTGTTTCAGAGCTGCTCAGAGGCCAATACACAGTCACTGATACCTGCTGGAAACACAACGATGACTGGAAAGGTAATGGTAGGATGTCTCATGTCAGCCGTGTAGCACAAGTAAAACACAGGTCATTACACTGCGTGTGCAGACAACCAGATTGATTAAAATAGCAGAGTATCTGTTCCATCAGACACATGGAAGAGTCATTTAAAACATGGCTGACAGGCTTTCAGCTTTTCTATACGCCATATGTCTGTCAGGTGTAATATCTGAGCGTTTAAATGCCTGGAAACAGCCTGGGGTGGGTGGACGGGGTTCAGTAGGCAATAGGGTGTTCAGTTCCTTTGTTTGGTTAGGATTCTTTGTCTGGACTCAGACTTCTGAAACAGAGTTCTATTAGTCTACTAAATGAGAACATTGTCCTTCGCAACAAACCTGTAAAGACTCTTCCTGTCCTCAGCCGACTGCTCTTCTTTCATTAATCATTCCATCCTCCTAGCTTTGAATAAAACGCAGAATATTTGCTGCATGGTAAAAACCTTGGGCTGGCCCAGCGTACTGTCTCAGTGCTGACTGAGGCGTTTCCATGCCCAGCCTTGCCTCGTCTTCACCCTCCGCTGATAATAGATATTGACAGATGCAGAGCAGATAACGCTAATCTGCATCCCAACAGGGCTTTACATGTTATATTGGGCTTTCTTGTGGCTGCAGCATTTAATTCACCACTGCTATGCTTCTTATTGCATTTCACAGTGGCACAGCCAACAACCCTTAGAGGTGATGATGTGAGTGGAGTCGTGGCTATGCAGGTGAACTAATGCTTGTTGAAATCATTAAAGGAGATGATAAAGTTATAGATAATGAATATAAAATATACATTATTCATTAAACAGATAATGAAACACCTTGTTTCTCAGACTTATGAATTTTAAAGCCAACTATTTCTGAAAAATGAAATAATTATTTCCTCCCTGCTGTACTCAGCTGGTTCCCACCTTTCCACAACACCTGACCTCCATCTCCTTCATCTGTCCATCAGCCAGAGTCAGATAAAATGCAGTACCCCCATAGTTTTCCCCTCCTCTCATTTCTCTTTGTGCCCTTTTACCTTCCTGGTTTTACTCCTTGGACTTGGGCTGCCTTTATTTACCACTATTAAGCTCTGCTATGAGCAACAGAACAAGCTGCACCACTGTGCTGGCACCGTGGAGTGGTCTGGCTGCACCCATCATTATTTCTGGTGCAGAGAGAAAGAGGAAAAGATAAATCACCGTGGCTGGTTTGTGATTGGTTTAATGCATTACAATAACTTTGGTATCACTAAGCTCAGGATGCACCAATGGGGCCTCTATAAAAGAGCGATGGAGGATTAAACAATGAAGCAAACATCAAATGATGTAATAAACATGCTGGTAGTGAGTGCTACCCACTAGTTTTCAAGTTATTAGAGTTCAGTGTTTCTCAAAGTAGGTGCCGGGGCACACTGGGGTGCCTCCTGACGGTCAGGGGTGCCGCCAAAAAATTACTATTCTCAGATTTGATTAAATAAATGATCATATCCTTTTAAAATGTTTTAATATATGAATCGATTGATAAAATTGCAAATTAATTTTTGATCATTAAATATATAAAATAAACCATAAAAATCAGTCCCCCGTCCTTTTATTTTAACTGCATCCTGCTGCAATTAATTTGAGTTCTCCTGGTCTCAATTGGGTTCTTGTATTGCCTGTGTAATTGCTTGGGCAGTCCACCTCTTATGGTTTTATGGCATTTGAGTCTCTGATTTATTATTTTGCAAAGCACTTCATAAATCTGTGTTCCTTAAAGGTGCCATAAAGTTACTCTAACATCGTTATTACTATTATTATTATTATCATTATTACTGCAGTTCATATTATGCTCTGTTCATACTGTTATGTCCAAATAAACAGTACATTTGAATTTACGTTTAGGGTGCATGCAGTGTTTCCAATCATATTTTACTCTGTGGTGCCTTGAGATTTTTTGCACTTTTGAAAGGTGCCCTGACTGAAAAAAAGTTTGAGAAAGGCTGCTCTAGTTTAGCTGATGTAAAAAAATATATTTTTTACATCAGATGGTTAAAAATTAAATGTAATATGAAAAGCTGAGCTATCAGATTTGATCACTTTCTCATAAAGTATTTCAGGACTTTTTTCCAGTATAAGCCTATATTTCTCCCAAAAATGTTTACAGATGGATATGTGAAGGATTTAATATGAAAAAAAGATACTGTTTATGCTTCCAATTTGAGATAAAGTGCTTAAAGTACTGAGATAACGGGTTGAACTACCTTCCTGGAAGCTCTTTGGAAGTGAATTTTTTAACAAACATGCACTACATAATGCATGAGTAAAGCCTGATCTGACAAGGTGTTGAGAGGCTATCTCTGTGTGTGTCAGGATGCGATGAATGAATTTCAATTTTGGGTCTTGGCTTTGTGATCAGAAGACTTGTGGGATGCACAGCATGTGAGTTTCGTGTAACCAGTCTAATCAGCTTCATTAGCCTGCCATTTAATGGACAGGGGAGATGAGGAGACGAATCAGTTCATATTGTGCATTTGGCAGGCGCAGATCTGAGCACCGTGAGAGGACGTCTCCCTGCTGGTCTGAATCAAGCTCATTGAAAAAGAGCCGGAAATTGCCACTTTGGCAAGCGCTGCGCTGACTTAAAATGACCTGATAAAGGCCAATCAAAGTCCTAATGGTGCCTGAAAACTGCAATGGCACAGAGGTTACACAGATTATTTGCAGATCAGAAAATCTTTATGAGGACTTGTTTTAAAATTATAATTCATATATTTACTGACTGTGTTTTGCAACACTGAGATGGGTGCATCAGTGCACCAAGGACTCCATGTTAGTTTAATAGTAATAAGTTAGTCTGATACTGATTTCTGCCCAGACAATGAGGAAGTTATTATTCTTAATAGTATTTTTGAGTTTTTCATTTATTTCCTGGAAAATTATGAACGATGTAAATGATTCGCTCTGCACTTGGAAAAGTCATTTAACTCCATTTAAGTGCAGTTTTCAAACCTCATCTAAGTTGATAGTGGGCGGGGCCTGCTGAAATCACAGGCTTTGACCAAACAGGGGACACTTTTGCTCGTTCAGGGTTGGTCTGAGCCTATATAACAGAACTTCCCCAAACATGATAGACCTTTAACTTACACAACTAAACTATACACTTACAAAGCTTTAAGTCTCATCTTAACAGTGCTTGATCTCTTCATGCGCTGTAAACGTAACATCCAATCATGTGCAGTTTTTTTTGATGGCTTTTATCATACTGATGGCACTTTGCAATTTATAAAGATGCATTACATAACTTTTTGACTCTGTGTTCTAGTCTTGTTTCATGGCACTTTGACATCTATTCTATGCAGTTTCACTGCGTTACACGCTAGCTAGCAGACATAAACACACCAGCTGTTTTGAACGTCCATCATGGCAGATTCAGCAAAGGAAAGCAAGAAGATGTTATCAGAGGAAGAGAGGAAAAGAAAGTTGGTAGGTAAGATGAGAGATGAAACAAAATTTTGTGTAAGTAGCAGAACTTGAGATAGCTAATCTTTAGTGTGCAGTGTGATGAATGCATGCTAGATCCTGAATTTGCATTTGAAAGTAAGAGAAAACATCAACAGACGAGACAAGTTAACCAGTTTAGTTACTTTTAGTTTGAAACAGATGTACAAATAAGGGCAAAAATGCAATCTTTCACTAGAACAGCTTAGAGCTGTAGCCAAGTTGCCCATGACGTCTCACATTAGAGAACATGAAATACTGTACAGCACCCTGCTGCACGTAAAACAACGGACACAGCAGGAATGGGTTGGCATGCAGCCGTGATTACAATATTATAAACAGGAGTTTTTTATATAGATTAATTTTTTTATGTGAATTATTCAATGATTTATTTGCGGTGTTTTTCTTAATTATTAATTAATTCATATCTTGACATTTCAAGTGCACTTGGGAGGGCCCCTGGTGGTGTGGTGGCCCCAAGCAGCCGCTTCATTGGCTTATGCCTATAGCCAACTCTTAGCATTGGTGGGTAGCTCTCTGCTTTCATGGGGACTAACAACACTCGACACATTATCTAGTTTTTTCCCCCTTCAGGAACCACCTCGTAGAGCAGAATACTAATATGACTATCTTCATTGTAATCTTCTACACCCCTCCACCACCACCTGTCAAGCCTGAAAAGCCTGAACATTTTTCATTCTTATTTATGATTGGCCTTCGGAGAGCTCACGTAAAAATGAAGCTCTGCATCACTTGAGTCTTGGCAGAGCTTCTATTAGCCAATAACTGCAACTAAAAGCACCACAGGTCTACATATATCACCTATAAAAGTGGGGCACAAGTGATTTATATCATCAGTTAAACTCCTTTTAATGGACTATAATTTTTCATGCAGATGCAGCATCATAATGTCTGAAGCCTCCAGTTCCCACAGACAAAATGTTTCTATCATGTTGTTTTGACACCATAGTTTATATGACCACACAATTTCATGGTGGCTAAACAAGATGATGAAAAAATTATTACATGGAATAATTATTTGTTTGTTCACAATTAAATTAAATTGAAAAAAAAAAGTCTGATTCCGCCTCAGAAGCCCGGCAACTTGATATTTCACTGTCCTCCTTTGCAGATGTATCTATAGTTACATCTTAGGCTTCCCGGTGACATTGTTTGACCCAAATTCTCAGCTTAACAAGATTTGTGTGTTTCGTGGTTCATGTGTGGCTCAGCGTGGGCTGCGTTGAGCTCCCACCATCGCAAAGAGGAGCAGAATGAAAAGTTAGCTGCTCAGTGACAGGAGGCTGCAGGGGGAAAACCTCCACCGCTGTTTGTCATGTCTTGTCTTCTGAATGAGCCCATAGTCTCAAGATTTAAAGCTGTGGTCTCCATCTCACCCCACGCCTGCCATTTTCCTTCTTGTTTTATGTTGTACTGTGTGGATTTGACCTGCTGGGAGATGAGCTGTTGTCTGTAAGTACGAGACAAAACTTTTTTTCTTTTCTGTTTCTTTCTATGGCAAACCAGCTGTTAGCAGCCATGTTTACTGTTGTTACAAGTCCAGGTGATTCCAGTGAATCTCAGGGTGGAAGAACACAGCAGCTACCTAAGGCTATGATTACATGAAAACACTGCAGAAGAATTTGCATTTTTCCTCCTTTGCATGATTGAAAAAATATGTATTTAAACGAAATGGCAACCTCCCGCTAGAAAAAGTGATGCATATGCAGAAGTGCGGATCAAAAAATTGCAGTTCCCTCCTCTGTTTAGATGTTATTTATTCCTAAAATTCCTCATTAATTATGGGCATGTCCTTTTGTTTGAAAGGCGCAGATATCCAGGAAAACAAGGCCTAGCGTAGCACAGTTTTTAGCCGGCTAACAGTGCTTGGTGTCTTTAACATGCCTACCTCCTTTGGCTGATTACTGTAGCTCCCATTAGCTTCGGATTGGCTTTGTTAGCATGTAGCTCGGAGTTTCATGGGTGTCAATCAGCCCTCCCCATGCTTACGGCTCCTTCTCCGCACCGCCTCGACAGCCATTTTTGGGCTTTCCGGCAGTGATGAGACTTGTGGCGGTGCCAAGATGGCGAAGGAAGGAACCGCCCATGTGCATCTCTTCAGCTCATCAGAATCCTACGGGTCACGCGGTTTTAGGGGTTTCTCATTTCATTATACAGTCTATGATTTAAACGACCACAGAATTAATCTGATCCTAGTTGATATGACTCTGCAAATTGAGTGACTATTATAAAGTACTGTACCATGCTGGGCCTTTAGGTGGCAGTAAGTTTCACAATAAGAGACAGAAAACAATCAAAAGCCACTCATTTCCATTTCATGGTTGTGTGCTTTGCGTCATTATGTAACATTTTAGTTAGTCTTTGTGGCTGGATTTTGGCAAGTTCTGTCTCAGTGCTCATTCTGCCTCATGTATTTTCTCATTTTACAGTTCATTTTATTAGCTTGGGGTATTTTGCAAGTCAGTTTGGTCACATTCATTTGCTTTCGAAGCCCAGACATAATTTTATGTATAAAAGAAAAGAAAAGCCTATGAGAATTGCACAAGGCATTGAAGTAGTACGAAGGTTGTGCAAGAAACTGCTATCAATAAATTCACATTATCAACTTCACTTACAATCTGCAAAAGCTGCTAAAAACAGAAAAGCCTCCAATCCTGAAGGTGACACTGTGGAACAAATGAATTCTGGGTCACTGATACAGTTACTCACCCACCCCCTTCTCCTCCTCCCCAAAAGACAAAGTCATAAACTTCAAGGTGGATTTCAAGCAGCAGCATCAAGTCGTCACTCAGTCCAGAAAGAGTGTGACTCACCCCCATCGGAGTGAATCAATAGGCATCATCAGACTCCGGCGGGTGGACATGAAAGAGCAGTGAGCCCATGATGTCACGTTACATGATTTTAAAATAGATCAGTGATTCCTGAAGTCTACGGTTACCGTCTGCTCAAGTTCACATCACAAACTTTAAAAGGTGGAGACCCGTGAAGATGGGTAATGGAGGCAGACGGGGCAAGGTGATACCTTCTTGGCACTCTCTGACACACCCTCTATTTGCACTCCAGTCAGACACTAACGGACCCACCCTGTGGCCGGGGGGATTACAGCGTGAGGGGGGGGGGGGCAGCGTGCTGCAGCAGCGAGTCCCAATAAGACAAGGTCACCTCAAGTGGATCGGGACGGGGGTCGGTGGGAGGCAATTCCCTCGGGATGAAGAGGGGAAAAAAAGGGAGCAAGTCATGAAAAAGTAATTAAGTGGGATGCACATCGATGGATGCTGCAGGCGGGGAAAACAAATGGGAAGATGAGGAAGCCTGCATGATGAGGGGGATGTTTGTACACAAGATGTCTGAGATGTTCTCTAATCGCACACAGTGGGATTGTTTACCTCGGATGTGTTGGGGAATAGTGTTTGCAGATATGTTGATGGGGACTAAAGCGCCAACAACACGCCGACAGTAAAGTTGAACATTTCCCACTTCCAGCTTTTCAACATAATGCTCGGCTTGGATGGGTTTAATCCAAAATGTGCAACCGGACACAAAATGTCTCTCGTCGGTAAGGTTTGGAGAAAAAAATCGATTCAAATAAATGTCGCATTTTTTTCTCTCACAAGTTTTTTCCATTTTCTCAATTTTTTTTTTTTTTTTGCATTTTTTAACTTAGCTTTTTTTTATTACTTTACAGCAAAATCAAATAATAGCAAGAATCACAGTTTAAATCAAATCAGCACGGTCAAAATATGGTAAAAGAATCCAATCGGGAGAAAAGCATATCATCCCAACCCTACTTCCTGGAGTAAAAAACTCAATATATGTAGGCCTACACCATTCAAAATAAGTTAGGGATGCTGAGAGATACTCGGTGGATGTCAGTGCTGAATATTGAAGTACTGTAAAGAAAATTGTGTTTCTTCTCATTCATTATTAGTAATATCAATGGTAACTTTTACTTTTTTCATTAGGATTCGGACCAAATAGAAAAAGCACTCCGTAAATAACAATAGCAATATCCCTAACTTATTGTGAATGGTGTTTATATATTCTATCCACAACTTCTTCCAAAAATGATTGTGAAACATTGCGAATGATAATCCAACAATAAAACAAAGTAATAATAATATTCCTCCAAGGATTAATAAAATATTCATCCTGTCTCCTGCCAGTGAGTGCAAAGCTTCTCCTCCAGGTTAAAAAGCAAAATCCAGCATACAGTACTCTGTGGCAGCTGCTGACATCCAGAACATCACCAACATGAACCCACATACTGGACCAGTGAGCTTCCTGTTCTCCCCCAGCTCTCTCATATAAATCCTTTTCACAGCCTCTCAGTCCCTTTACAACACGAGCAGGTAGACCAGCCATCTTCGTGTGTCAGAGCGTTGGGTAACACCGCGGGCGCATGAATATTAATTCCATTACTTCCATCTTTGTTTATCAGCTTGTTGGGACTGACGCACATTCAAATCTGTGCTGTGTGTACTGTTCTTTCCTCTATGATACTCCCACACAAATATGAGTGTTACAAACACACATAGTTGAGTTTGAGGTCCACCGTTTGTGCTCAGAAAATCATATTAAATCATAAATATCTGTCAGAAATAAAAGAACAAAATCTGAACTTGCAGAAAACTCTACTTCTAAGTAGATTGTTCAGATCATTTTACTGGTGAAATAAAGGAAAAAAGTCAAGGTCTGAAAAAAGGAATTCATGACAAAGGGGAAAAGAAATATGCAAGAAAATAAAAGGATGGTGTGTGTGTGTGCAAGAGGAAGAAAGAAAACATTGCTTCAAGCAATGAGAGAGAAAAACCACACATGTTCCACATGGATGTGCACATGTAATGCATATGTGCACAGATGTGAACCATGTGTGCAAACGCAAACCTTTGGCTTTGGAATGTTTGATCCACATGAGTAGAACGTGCAACATGTGGTTCACATGTTTGCTTAAATGGTTAATATGTGCTTGTGAGCTGCCTGTGATCCACATGTTCTTCCCATGTAAATTACATAAAAAACACTTAACCCACATGTTTGCACATATGGCTCATATTTGCATATGGACCAAAAAAGGAAGAAGCAAATAAAGAGGAAGCAAATAAAGGAGCAGGGATCCTTTACCCTTGTCCTTTTAGGCAAATAAGGGATCAATAAAGAACGTCATCAAATAAAGACTATTTCTTCTTTTGTTTTAATATAAGTAGGAAGTGATCATACGGCGTGATTAAACAGCGAACTAAATTTCCTATATATATTATATCCCTTCAAATTGAGCCCAGTCACTGAAAACCACCCTGGTCAAATATAAATCATGACATAAAACCAGGACTAAGTCTGATGTTTGGATGGAGAATGTGACCCTTGAACACAGCATATGTTGGTGCAGCAGATGTGGGGCGGGATGCAGGACGCAGTGATACATCTGTCAGTCTGCTTCCTCCTGCCAGGGGGTGTGTGAGAGGCTGCTGTCGGCTTCATGTTAAACTAAGACAACGCCGACGCAGGAGGCTGACAAGACCTCCACTTTGAAGAGACAGTGACAAAAAATGTGCTAAAACCTGTCAGGCAGGTAAGAAGTGACAGGTACTGCCAGGGGGAGGAGGGGCGAGGGGGTCTAAGCCATTTGAAATCTTAGTGCTTGGTTGAAGGGTAGCTGCAGCTCAAATGTCACCATTTCACTTCCTGTTAGCTGATTTATCTTCTCAAAAGTTAATTTGCCTCTCTTTAGTAAGGTTTCTGATGTTACAACAGTTTTAATCACTGATGTTTGCCTCTACCTTAACCGTTTCTAATGAAATAGTTTCATTTCCAGCTGTCCACAGCCTGCTTCAACTGTTTCTACAAACCTTTGAGTTCTATGTAAAAATGGAAAAAATGAAAAACAAAAAACTATTCATCAATAATCTGAACATTTTAAAAT
>JBBDHI010000022.1:21362613-21372651 GCA_037177115.1 Craterocephalus stercusmuscarum | reverse complement strand
GAAAGAAAGAAAGAAAGAAAGAAAGAAAGAAAGAAAGAAAGAAAGAAAGAAAGAAAGAAAGAAAGAAAGAAAGAATGGAAGAAATTAACACTAGTTGAAAGTTTCATGCTTAGTTGAGATGTGGCTGAGTAGAGTATAGTAAGAAAAATATTCAAAAATATTCTCTTAGTAAAAAGGCAGCTGTAAATAACCAAACAGATAACTAGGCTGCATCAAATGTCTCTAAAATCAATAACTAGCTGACATTTATGGCATGGAGTATTTCAAGTTTATATTTCAAATATAGCACAAGCTGCCTCTTTTATGGAGAAGGACCAAACTGTCCTGTTAATATTAATCTATTTATTATTTAATGTATATTGCTTACATTTCCTTAGTTTTGATCCAGATTTATTCTTTTCTGTGGCATTCCTATCATTCCATACTAGAAGCCTGGAGCCAGATCAAATACTTCTGCCATGATTTCAAGCATTTAGTCAAACAATCGTCAAAATACAACAAAAACAGCAAATCAGCGAAATTAAGAAGTCCAACAGGACAGTAAAGCCCACACACTGATCCCTGATATGTGCCGACTGCTTGGCTTAGAAAAACAAAACATCACAACTTACCTTACACACATCTAAACACCTAGACTCACACTTTCCGGCATAGCAGCCGCCTCAACAAGTGATGGACGCAACTGTCCAGAGACGCCATAAAAGTCACTAACAGACTAAAGCTTGCATCAAATCCTGCAGACAAAGCAGCAGCTGTGGTTTAGGCTCACAGAGCTTCCACCCATTGTGAGAACCGGCCAACAACTGATCCATGTGTGTGTGTGTGAGCAGGCTGTGTTACCAGGACATACCGTAGGACATTGGGATGTCCAGATCTCCCTGCCAGGACATCTGCCCCGATTCATCTATGGACTGCTGAGCTGTAAAAAAAAAAGAAGAAACAGACAGGTTGTTTATTCTGACTCCAAAACTACTGATTTATTCATATTTAGAAAGACAATAGCAGGAATATCTACAACCGCACCATGCTGCCTTCACACTCGCTGCCTACAAAGTGTCACCGTGTGGATTAAATCAGAGATGAATACATGAGTGAGAGGACTTTGCAAGATGTCACTTCAAGCCATTATGAAGTGCAACGTCCAACTTCCACTGAGCTGAAACAAAAGTCACATTCTTCACTTGTTTTTTAACGGCTCAGTCCGATGCACAGTCATTTGGCAGAAACAGGATGACAGCATGACACTGAAGCTGTGCAAGTGAAATCATCATCATTCTGAAGTAGCTGTGAAGTGAAAAACACCACGAGGACCAAGTACCTTTCAAGTGGCCACGTCCGAGTGTGACGAACCCAGAGGAGATGAAGTTGTGCATGTCTTGGCCTCCGCTGCGAAGGGTGTCCTTCCCGTAATGACCTGAGGAGAGAATTTGTTGGAAATTAATATCGATATTTCAAATAAATTGTTCTTTTTCTGAAAGAAAGGTTAATATTTAATAGAAACTGTTCTGGCTGAACATGACGATGTTCTGGCTCCTCTGCAAATCACAGCAGATGAGATGAGTTTCTAAACTCCACATCACACACACATACAGCATTAAATTTGTGTCCAATCAATGAAAAGAAACAAGCTTTTCCTCTAATGATAACATGATGTTGTCCGGTGTATTGTGAGCCAGACCAGCCTGGTTTGTTACCAGGGGGACGAGTTATGCAGCAGGTGATGTTGAGAACTCAACCACAGCAGAAAACTCCTTTAGCTTTTTTCCTGTTCACTCAGCCTGCAAAGTCATATGTTTTCTTTACCCTATTATATATCTATTTCCATTACATAATTATGGATAACTGTGAAGTAATGACAGACAAACAGACACTAAAAGGTAAAAGAATCCATCAGGTGATCAGCTTACAAAATAAAAAAAAGAGGAATCCTCATCTTGTTTCTTTAATCTCAATTCAACTTTGTTGTAATTCAGCTATTGGTTGTTTGTGGTTCAATGGTTCATTGAGCAAGATGTCCAGTGTGCTCTGGCCACAGATTTAAAGTCTGCAGACATTGTCTTATATTGAATAAACAAATGAAATTATAATTTAAAAAATCTAAGGCATCTGGATCAACAGAAAGGGTGCTTTGTTTGGTTTACACAGGTGGTCCACAGGTGGGATTATAAATAGCTGACTTAAAAGCCTTTCTGTAACCACTGAGTGAGTCTAGCATTCATAATATTAGAACATTTAAATGTCACCGTATTTAATCTTGAGAATCACCGTCTCTTGTTGGAATTCAGGCTTGATGTTTATGCATTAATATATTGATAGTCCTTCCTTTGTGCCCCATAAACAATATTATGTTTCCCACAGTTGGAGTGGACTGAAGTCTTACTTGTTAAAGGCCTTGTATGGATAATTTGGGATCTGTTGGCAGAAATACTTTATAATCTTCATACATATGCTTTTATAAGTGTAGTGTAGAAGCATCTACAAATAGCCTTCATGTTATACTGCCATGTTGTTGTACCAGTTCAAAGGAGCTTAGAAGAAAGACTCTCATGGTATTTGAGTTTTTTATAGGTTTTGTATAGGCTTGGAAGCATAGAGTGCAGCAGGACAGGGGGTTTTGCTTTAACTTAACAGTGCAAAAGATAAATTGCTGTATTATAACAGACATGGATCTCCTGGGTGGTGAGGATACGAACCAACACGATATGAAAACAGCAAAGAGATGAGGCTAGCAAGAAAAACCTAAACATGGTCCAGCTTCACACAGTCATTTAAGATGGAGCACAAGGCTTCAAGTGAAATCAGTAACCATTCTGTAGTCTATCGCATACTGATGGGTCAGTAAAACTAAATGACAGTTTCCCATGATTGAGTTGGAGATTCACAGAAGGAAGAAAACTTAGATTTATCTGCATTCAGCATGAGTTTAAGTTTCTGAACACAGAACTATGCAATAAATGTGCAAGAGATTGTGTTCCAGACATTGCAATGAATAACAGTGTCATCTGCATAGAAGTGATGTATTGGTGCTTGATAAAACCCTCCAAGTGTGTTATACTGTAACATTATAACTTTACATTTCCTTCGAATTGAAGACAAGATCTAAATATGCCCACAGCCCAAGTAATTGAAATGCTATGACATCTCAGTTGTCATCAGTTTGTTAGCATTCAGCTCTCATAGATACATGTCACTTTATTTGTGGTAGCAACTGGCAACAACTTCTGCAATGCTAAATTAGGGGCATCTAATTTCCCATGGGGTAGGGAGGGTAGAGAAATGCAAGGGGGTTGGGGTGAAAGAGAGAAATGGGATTGGGCCTCTGGATCAGTTGCATGATCCACCAGAATGCAGACAATTTTTTGTTTGTTTGTTTTGTCAAGTTCATTGAAGCTGAAGTCAACAGAGTGAGCTCATATACAGCTAGTGGATAGATTTTCCCCCTCAGGGGAATCCATCCATCCGAGCCATTATATTGGAGAGAAATGGTTTGAGAGAAAATTTTAAAGGCTGGTGTTGTTGCCCCTTTAAACTAAGCACAACAATTTCTCAATTCGCACTCCTTTCTGTCCCTTAGGAAGCGATCAGCCGCAGATTACAAGGATACTAAAATGGCATAACAGACAAAACTGACTCCCAGGTGAGATCAAAAGCTAATCAATATGTATTGCTCGAGGACGCCAGGGGTGCAATCAGCAGATTTCAGGGCTTTCATATTCCCTCTTCATCAGTGCTGCTTCTGTTTTCTTCACGGGATCTTAAATATTTAACAGTTGGACAGTAAAGTAGCAGACTATTTGGCTCATGAGAGGGAGGATGATTCAAGTTTGATTCATTTGATTTTAAAGTAGTTTTCGTCTTTGTGTAAGGAGGCAATGCGGGAAATCGTCTGTATACAGCATTTCAGATTTCCCCCGTGTTTAAAGGGCTGTAATGGAATTTGTTCCTCATCACTGTAGCTCTGCAGAGCTGCTTTAATTGAGAGTGCAGTATGAACACAAAGGTAAGACAAGGTACTAGCTCGCACTGTCGCCGTGTTCAATTGTGCTGTCAATCAAGCAGGTCTTGAAAAGAAATTAAAGAATGGAGGCGTCTAACAGACGGCAAGAAAACAGAGTCTTGGCCCTTCATGCGGCCCCTACTCCTTCCATTCCCCTCTCTGTTAATCCCTCTCTATATTAACTAGAAGTTAAATGCCTCTGTCTCTGAGGGGCCACTTCAAAGTCAATAATATCCCTCAGACCTTTGGGCCTAAGGAGTGAACAGCATTTCAAATTATAATAATGAGAAGAAACACCTGGGGCCCCGGCTTGGCTTTCATCACACCAAAGTTTCACACTGATGCCTCAGCGATGCAGCTCCATTGTTTTGAATTTTCTACTTTCAATCCGAAGACAAAAAAACTATTGCTTGTGTGACTATTATGTTTAACTTGAAGGCTCAATGAAGTCCTGTGCAGAAATTGTCTACCAAAGTAAAATCCTGATGATTCATAACCTCGGCATCCTCCAAGGACGAGAGCATGCAGCTGAAATTGTACCTGGAGATGCTGACTGTGATATAAATTGTTCCCGCGTGGCTACATGAACCCAAAGCCCCTTATTATCTCTGGAAAGTGCTCCTAAAAACGGTCTTATCTACAGTGCATAATGAAAAGGGAACTGGCCTTAGAAAAACTGAGGCTGTATTTGAATTGGTACTCAGGAAGAAGAAAGTGTGCATAATTGTCATCCACAGATACTTACATGTAAAGAGTTAGAGGTATATATTTGACAAAGCAATCTAAATTTAGTCAGGGCCTACTAACTGCATTTCCCCAAAATTTGCAACCACTTTTTAGGATGATTAAATCACCTTATGGCTCCATTTTGCTTTACAGTCTTCCTGCAACCAGTAATAATATTTCTGTTAGTTTGAAAGCACTATTTAGCGAACAGCAGATTCTGGAAAGTAACAGGGGGACAAATGTAGCAGCCTAGCTTACTATGCAAACCAGAAACAAAATGCACCAATTCCATTAAAAGAAAAGAAAATAAATTAGTATTGTTTAACCATCAAGTGGTTAAGCATTTCATAGCTCCAATCTGTTGTACTCTGTTAAATGTTTGCTGTAAGCTAAATAGTACTTAATGTCAAGATTATTATATAATGTCAAGGTTTTTACTGTAAAAAGTTGACATCATAACTTTCTAGATAACCGTGGTAACAGATGCTGTGCAAATCATCAGCTCCCAAGCTGTTTTGTGATTAGTTTTAGATTAAATATTCCATAAAAAGCTCCATCTTTCTCTGATTCTTTAGATATCCGTGTGAGGAAATCAGACTAAAACAACATCTAAATGCCACCAGACAGAAATATGGGATCGTGTCTGACATTCAAACCACACTGAAACTGTTTGATTTTGAATAAGAGTTGGGTATTTGCATAACTGGCAGGAAAAATAAGAGTCATTTAAGGCAGTCAATGAATTTATGCTCAACATATGCTGCCATTTTAAAAGCCAATCTTAATTATAGAAATCCACCAATGTCTTTAAACTGGACTAAAAATGAACCCTTTTGACAAGAACTCTAAACTTGATGTTTTCCTGAGAAGAGAAGCAGTTTCACTAAAACAACCTGCAGACTGAGTGTCATGTTGTCATAAGAAGCACGTATACAGCTGGTGAATCAGGATGGGCTGTTCTTGTTTTCATATTTTTGTCTCAGTTTGCCAACAAGTCCATTTTATACTGCTGATACTGGATCAAGCACAAGTGAGAACATTATCAATCAATAAAATTCTATTTACTTTAGTTGGCTGAATAAAGACACTTAAGCCAGATGCATAAAACTGGATTTTCATGGCTAACATTGTTTAGATGCATAAAGTGGCGTAAAGTGGAGTTGCATTGCATCCCTCTAATCAGATTCAAGTCATTCTTACATTTGGTTCTATCTCATAAATTTCACTCATTCAAGTTCATAAACCTAATTTCACCGCTACATTTTTTATATTCAGCGCAGAATGGAGGCGTACACTCCCCTAAATAACTCATTTGCATAGGAAATCACAGTTGTACCACAACAAAATGATAATTAAAGCAATAATAAAGAATCAGTTTTACCAAATGTAAAACAAAGTCAGACAAAAGAAAAAGAAATATGTGGGGTTTGAACATCTCACTTCTGGACAACTTCTAGCCATAATTTAGGGGCCGTGAGCACATCTGCTTTCCTACAAAAATACAATAAAACTTTACAGATTCATTTTCTGCTTCTCTTCTGCATACATGTATTAAAAAACCTAAGCTCTACCCAAACTTTTTTTATTAAGGACTTTAACACTGGAATGTATGATTTCGCTTTTATCACTGTTGGGTTTTTTTCTCCTCATTTTTAGGACCAAAATATCTCATTGGGTCACTTTTTTCTTCTTCTTTTTTTAAAAAAAAAAGAAAGACTAAAGTGTAATTCTCCATCCTGTAATGCTAGAGCTTAATCATTTAGATACACAGTAACATTTGTCATTTTGACTGTTCACCACCACAATTTATGCACAATATGCTAGTAAAATGTTGATAATGATTAACAAGATTTAATGTCTTCTGAATAAAGTAAAGTTCCAGATTTGCAAAAATATCAATAGCTCTGCAGTACCCACAGGGAGGAAAGTGGAGCAGCCTCTGGTTAGTTCGTTTTAATGGAAATTTTAATTTCAGTTTTGTATTGTCCATCTCTGTCAATAAAGGTCATATAGTATTGACTGGTAGACATTATACTGTAACCATCCTTTTCAGAGGGTTACTGTGTTTATACAATCAGTTCATGTAAGAGAAATATTCTGAAGTCACATTTACAGCATCACTGTCATGTCAGAGGCTAAGAGTTCACAAAGTCTCTGATTGGTTGGAAGATGAAAGACGACAGATGTTACAGGCGATTTTTTTATGGCGCGTCTGCTCATATCTGTCTCTGTCATCAACACTGGATCACACTGCAGGACTCTGCTACTACTACAACTTTAAATGTATCATGATTATCATTATGATTGATCACCTGTGTACTGTACATGATGCAACTGATGGAACGCCAGCAACGGGAGCAACAAAGTCTACATTTACAGAACAGAAGTCAGCTGCTGAAAGAAACCAGATTTACTGGGGAAAGACCCTGCAGGGATGACAGAGTGGATCATAAATGAGAGAAAACATCAGCTCGCACAAAGAAAGTATCAACCTACGAATGGGGGACGAGCAATTTCTCTTATCTACAAATGCTCAGGCTGAATTGAAGCTTCTCTAGCTCTAAATGCTTGCTTCTCCAGACATAATGCACAAGCTGCAGTTATTCATAAGCCTCATAATTAAAGGGATTTTGTGTAACTTTTGGCCACTAGTGGGAGCTGAACCTGTAACATCCCACAGGCACTGTCGTAAAATGAAACGGTTTCCATCCTGTTGTGGAATCGTGCTGCAGACCACTCTGACCAGCTGATAATAAGTAATTTGGATTCAGCAATTATGTCAAAGGATTTTTCACCATTGAAGGATTGGGCCTCACTAGTGGAGGGATGTGACTGAGTGCTTGTAGTTATATATGATTCATTTACCTCCTGGTTTGGAGCACCAATGCTCATCAAACGTATATTGACCCCAGAAATCATCCATCATTATCCACATTAGACTGGTGTTTGGGCCCAAAGTTACACAGTTTCCCTTTAAGTAAGAGTAGATTACATAAATGAACATGGACAGAAATCAACTAATTAATTTGAGCTCATTATTTTGATGCATATATATAATAGACCCTTTATCGTCTCCTTTTCATTTACACTTTAGATTAATTTTAGAATTACATCTATAAACAGTCTGAAGAATATATGAAGTGTCCACATTTTCATAGCAGTATGCAGGATAAAGTGATGCATGAGTTTTATGGGTAGGCCTGTACACTATGTTTATGACCCCTGGATGAGAACGGGTCATCATCTAACATTACTGCTGGATCTTACTCGTTTTATCATTGCTAAATGGGAGCAATTGCTATAAGTGCTTTTTACACCAGCTTGTAAATTTACAACATGCCCAATAACCTTTTGGCTACAGGAGCTCTGAGTTGAGGCATGAACAGAAAATGTGACTACAGCAAACTAACTCACTGCCATCAGCAAAAGTATCTCACTGTTTTAAAAGTTCCTCTGAACCCACTTCTGTTGCTGCAAGACTCCAGCAGAGATGATTTCATTCTCTTCCTCCGAAGTGTGGAAAACATTTGTCACCTTTTTTTCACAGCTACATAGAAATTGTAGAGTACAAAATGAGAGAACAGACCAGGACTCTGGGAAATTGAAGCGATAATACTGGCTCTGGGAAAGTTAAGAGTGGGGAGGAGGAGTACTATCCCCAGCAGAAGACACGCTCCATCAGCATCAATCTGAACAGCATGTGTGATTCAGATTACATACTGTCACTGTTTGGAGACGTCTTTCATTGTATTTTTACCCCTTTTACAAATAGTTACAGAGGAAATGTCCCCATTTGTTTCTTGTTCTGATTTGTTCAGATGTAATCAATTGGAGCTGGAGACTCATCAGACCAGTCTGTCCAGTTCTGTACCAGTTATTGGACTTCCTGTTGCCTTTCTATCATCTCCACCAGTCTGCCCAGTCTCCTGTGACATCAACAACTGGATATTTTCTCTTCTTCAGAACATTCTCTGGAAACAGTGGAGATGGTCGTGTGGGAAAATCCCAGTGAACCATGACATGCTCAAAGTACATAAATCCCCTTTTTCTTATGTTCAGTTTGAATTTCAGCAAGTCGTTTTCATCATGTCTACAAATATATAACCAGCCAATCACACGGCAGCAACTTAATGTGTGTAGTCCTGTAGGAAGCAGCTGGGTGGACCACAGGGACCAGTGAGTGCATTTTCAGTTTCTCATAAAAATCAAGTTATGTCATCTGTGACTCAGCAGAGAGTCAGAAACCCACGGTTCTTGAAAAAAAATGAAATAAAAAAGAAATAAACCAATACCTGAAAAACTGAGAAATCTCCTTTTCTTCTTTTGACTTGATGATTTGACAAAAGTCCTTCGCTTATTCGAGTCTCTGACAATTCAAAATCTTGAATTACACTTTTAAGAACTTTAGATTTACATTTTAAAGCAATCTGTGAATCCATAAATCCTTCATTTTAAATGATATTCTAAGAAGTCAAACAAAATTTCTTCTCATAGTTCCTTTTAACATTACAATTATGCTAAAAGGAAATCATGCTTTATTTTAAGCTAAATCTTACGTTATCATATCAATGCTGATTTTACATTTGGATTTTATTTTTTACCCTCTTATGTTATGTTTTAGTGCTGCTGAGTAACCAAATTTCCTTCAGAATAAAACATCTGTGGCAAAAGAATAAAAAAAAAAGATACAAAAAACAAATATGATCACTTAAAAATAAGAGAGGCTGGTTGGAACATTTTTCTTTATTCCGAACAAGAGAAGATATTTTTCTGCACATAAAAGGTGTTTTTTTTTCTCTCCGTTTCTGAAGAAATGTCTGATTCTGAGTGTAACCAAATGTCTGTGGTTTTATCTGAGTTTGAAAAACCTCTGACAAGAAGAACTAGAACATGGTGACCCAGACTTGTTAGAGTTTGGGGCAGAGGACACAGCTCTCTGTGTCTGCATTTATCACAAACTGCCAATGCCTACCATGAAATGGACAAGCACCGACATATTCTGCCTCATGTTGCAGATTTTAACCATTTAGGCTCCCAAAAAATGTAGCTTTTTTTTTTAAACCGCTTGCTGTATGGCAGTGTTTCCTTGAATAAAGCATTTAAAGGCTGTATCTTGGAACTGATGCAGACGAAGGCATGCAGTGATGTTTTTCTGTAATCTGCTCCGTTTTATTGATGAGTGCACCCCCCATAGAAAGAAAAAAAATGTGTTAGGATTGAAAGCGTGTGTCTGTCAACTCCAACCATCCATCCATCCATCCATCCATCCATCCATCCATCCATCCATCCATCCATCCATCCATCCATCCATCCAT
>JBBDHI010000022.1:21140706-21152375 GCA_037177115.1 Craterocephalus stercusmuscarum | reverse complement strand
AATCATGAAACAAAATGACAAAAAGGATGGAATCGACTACAATACTCAATAAAACTTTTATGCATCAACTCGTCTTTCTGAAATATGGCATTTACAAGGGAAATGAGCAGGGTTTCTATTACTATAACATTTATTACCAAAAAGTGATTTTACAACAAAGAACTTATCCACTGAAAACCATTTGTGCTTTGAGTTCCCCAAGGCTCCATCCTGGGACCACTGCTGTTCAACGTCTACATGCTTCTCATATAGTCCGATCAGTCACTGATCAGATGACAGATTGGATTTGTCAGAAGTTTCTTCATTTAAATGGAAACAAAACTAAGACAATAGTTATTAGAGCCAAAGGAGGAAGGATAACAAGTTAGCACACCTTAATATGATCCAGTCCAGACTGGAAAATTCCTGTTTTTAAATGTCTTTGTTTCTGACAGATCGTGAGAATCAGTCTGTCCTGATCACGTGAGTTCGTTGCATGTACATTTTTGTAAACCTGAATCATAATTCAAGCCATGAAAGTTTTTAGTTTCTTTTTTCAGGATTTCCTTTAGCTGCTTTGTATCATGTGTTCTCAGTGGAGAATCTGGTGCAGGAAAGACCGTCAACACCAAGCGAGTCATCCAGTATTTTGCGACAATCGCAGTGTCTGGAGGTGACAAGAAGGAGCAAGCACCTGGAAAAATTCAGGTAGTGGAGCATAATCAGCCAAATCATGCCCAACCAGTATGTCCATGTGGGGCCAGTAAGGGTTAGATATGGTCCCATGTGGTGTCAGTTACGTGGGCCCCATGTGTGAAGCCTATATGAACCATCTGCATGAGCCCAGTAACTGGGCATGAAACCCAGTTAGAACCAACCTGAATCCCACACAGGGAAACACCATGAGGTGAAGTCACCATGAAAACTACAGACAAACCCACTCAGGACCCTCATCTACAGCCCAGAGGTAAACCCTTATGGGCCCCACATGGTCATGCAGCTCGGTGGCTTTTTCTTTACCAAAAGTACATTCGTGATTCAGTGAGTTCAGTTTGTTTTCTTAGGGGACGCTGGAGGATCAGATCATTTCCGCCAACCCTCTGCTGGAGGCTTTTGGGAATGCCAAGACTGTGAGAAATGACAATTCTTCCAGATTTGTAAGTTTTTATGTGCAATAATATAATAAATGTATTTTTATTTTTATACTTTATTTTTAACTTTCCTGATTTGATTAAAGATTTTATCATTTAAAGGGTAAATTCATCAGAATCCACTTTGGAACCACAGGAAAACTGTCTTCTGCTGACATCGAAACCTGTGAGTCTGCCTTTCAGAACTAATAACTAATAGGACATCCTTCATGCCATTAAACACTGCTTGTATTTCCTCGCAGATTTGCTGGAAAAGTCAAGAGTCACTTTCCAGTTATCCGAGGAGAGGAGCTACCACATCTTCTATCAGATAATGACTGGACACAAGCCAGAACTCATAGGTACAGCCAGCGTGCTCGGCGTAGACACAGATGTTTTTATAAGCCTGAGTTAAAAACAGCTGTTTTCTCTGCAGAGACGCTCCTCATCACAACAAACCCATATGACTTTCCCATGATAAGTCAGGGGCAGATCTCTGTGGCCAGCATCGACGACAAAGAGGAGCTGGTGGCCACGGACGTGAGCTGAATCTCCACTTCGGAGCGCTTCTCGCACACATCAATGCACGTCAGCTGATTGTTTCTCATTTAACAGACCGCCACTGATATCCTGGGCTTCACCACTGAGGAGAAAATGTCCATCTACAAGCTGACAGGAGCTGTGATGCATTACGGAAACATGAAGTTCAAGCAGAAGCAGCGAGAGGAGCAGGCCGAGCCCGACGGCACCGAGGGTTAGACCTTTAGCCTTTTTTTTTTTGTTGTCAGAGAGGACGCAGGGTCTGCATGAACGGAAACATGCTGCTTGTTTTTTAGTGGCGGACAAAGTCGCTTTCCTCATGGGGCTGAACTCTGCTGACCTGCTGAAAGGCCTCTGCTACCCCCGAGTGAAAGTGGGGAATGAATACGTCACCAAGGGCCAAACGGTCCCTCAGGTACAAAAACAATATGCAGAGAATGATTTATTTATTTGTTTACTTGTTGGTTGTATTTGCAGTCAATCAGGGACAGTTTACATATGCAATTTTATTATTTTTTTATTATTTCATATTTTTACTCATTTATTAGATTATTTAGATATATTTTTCAAATGAAAAAAATACATTATTTTTATATTATATATAATTTATATTTTTTTATTTATATGTCTTATTAAATTTACAGTCAGCCAATTTACAAATTAATTTATGAAATTATTTATGTATTTATTCATTAATTTATTTATTTTAGTTTCTAAGCCATCCTTGGAAACAAATGCATAAAAAAAATCAAAAAGGACATTTTTTCTAATGTACATGTTTCATATTGAAAGGTAATTTTAATGGAAGGTAATTTCCTTATATGTTAAAGATGTGAATATTTTAAGGATAAATGGGTTCATAATGTTAATATTGGATGAATCCGGTTGGTTTCTTTAGTAAAATGTCCTGGTTTAGAGTTGCAGCTCATTTATGGCAAGTAAACAGTGAATTCTAGAATCTGATTATGAATAAAAAAAATAGTGAATTTATGCAGTTTCAGGGTTTCTGTGTTAAAACCTGATGCAGTTTTCATTAGATCGTGTCCAGTATGAGCAGCAGGAGACAGCCAGATGTCCGTCATGTTGTGGTATGTTGCGTCCTACGTCACTTCCTCTCTTTGCTTCATTGGATGGTCCGTTTGCTGTCACACCGTCCGGTCCTGACCAGAGTTTACCTGGAAATAGATCCAGCCCAGTTTTTCAGAGAGATCACTGCTGTAGTTGCATTTACACCTGCACCGTTTTGTCCAGTTTGAACAAACCCTGCACCGCTTAAATAGATGCTCCAGTTCCAGACTCTGGGGGGTACGAAGAAGCGAAAGAGACATATCATATATATGGCCGCTTTCTGCTGCTCAAACTGGACTCATTCGGGAGAAAACCGTTATAGATTAAACACCAAAGTAAAGACAGAAACTAAACCAAACGCAGGTGTGAAAATCCTCCCACCCGATCAGAGCTGAGACCTGCTACTGGCCTAAAAGATCCAGCAACCAGATGAAGCTACAAACATAGATATCACTGCGAGTAGCTGCTCACCACAAAGCTATGCTCACGAAAATAGCTCGAAATTCAGGGAAAAAAGATGTAACCGTTCTCAAGTTCATCCCCTCTCCCTCAGATTTCAAGGGATAAGATGCATTTTTCTTTTGGGGATGACTGAGTTTCTGCCATGCTAATGTCCCTTCATGCCCCTGCTGAAAGGCAGATGTCCATTTACCCAAGAGGAAGTGTTCAGGGTCCTAATCGTGTGGTTTTACCTCATAAGGTCACCAACGCCGTAAGCGCTCTGGCCAAGTCTGTGTACGAGAAGATGTTCCTGTGGATGGTCATCCGGATCAATGAGATGCTGGACACCAAGCAGCCGAGGCAGTTCTTCATCGGCGTGTTGGACATCGCCGGGTTTGAAATATTCGATGTGAGTTGCATCTTTTGGTGATTTCACATGGAAAACAAACGTTCATGTTTCTTTTCTGTTTAAAGTTCAACAGCATGGAGCAACTCTGCATCAACTTCACCAACGAGAAGCTGCAGCAGTTTTTCAACCATCACATGTTCGTCCTGGAGCAAGAGGAGTACAAAAAGGAAGGCATCGACTGGGAGTTCATCGACTTCGGTATGGACCTGGCCGCCTGCATTGAGCTCATTGAAAAGGTAAAAAAAAGACTACTGAGCCGCAAACGTTGCAGACTTTATCATGAGCTCCGTAAATCGCATGTTCTTATGACACGACAGCCGATGGGCATCTTCTCCATCCTGGAAGAGGAGTGCATGTTCCCCAAAGCCACGGACACCTCCTTTAAGAACAAACTCTACGACCAGCATCTTGGAAAAAATAACGCCTTCCAGAAGCCGAAGGTTGTCAAAGGCAAGCCCGAAGCTCACTTCACGCTGGTGCACTACGCCGGCACGGTGGACTACAACATCAGCGGCTGGCTGGAGAAGAACAAAGACCCGCTGAACGAGTCGGTGGTGCAGCTTTACCAGAAGTCGCCCATGAAGCTGCTGGCTTACCTGTACGCCTCGTTTTCTGGAGGAGAAGCGGGTACGTTTGCGTAGCGGAGAGGTAAAGTGGGACCTCTGCAGACCCTCTGAACGTTTCTGGTTTTTCTCAGAGTCAGGAGGGGACGGCGGCAAAGGTGGGAAGAAAGGAGGGAAGAAGAAAGGCGGCTCGTTTCAGACTGTGTCGGCCGTTTTCAGGGTAAGAAAGAAGCGCATGTGTGACTGCCCAAGGTGCAGTTTATTGGCCGTATTATAGGCTGGTGTTACCTAAAGGCACGTTAAACGTGTCTGCTGCATTTGTTTTGTACAAAAGATTAAAAAAAAACCCTCTCAGAGTCAAGTGGTGTCATGAGGAATTTTATTAACAATACAAATAAACATCATTTTTCACGTTTTCATTAACTTTTTTGTCTATTTTTCAGTCAGGCTATTAAAAACTATTTAAAGATTAAAGCTGTTTTTTTATCAAATGTACACACAACTCATAGGTAAAGAAAGCTGAAAGCGGCCTGTATTTATTTTATTTTTTTAGGTTGTTTCTGGAAGGATCCCTGGTCCCGTTTAGTAACGTCAGAGATTAGGGACATAAGGGGCATAATTAATCAACGATCGAATAGTTAATTGTTAATTTAATCGATTTATATTATCTTTTAATTGATTAATCTAATGCATCTGTAGACATGCGCTGAAGTTGTATGTAAGCTGATAATCAATTAAGACAGTTAATCGAACTGTCCCTGTCAGACACATGGTTCCCATCGGTGATGCAGTCTCTGTTATGCACAGAGACGTCTCCAGTTTCTCTCTGTCTTGTGACGATGCTGTGCTCTTTAGATGATGGGAGATGCAATGTTACGTAGAGGAACATGTTTTTTAGGTATTCCTCTCTTTAAGCCCTCTCTCACAGCCTGGAGAGTCTCTGCTTCTCTAGGGCTTTCCTTTCATAGCTTGTCATGTTTCAGACCTGATACCATTAAATGTAATATCTGCTGGACGTTCTCTTTCTCTTTTACTCTTCTGTTTTTTCAGTCATTTGTTGCCCCCATTCTGACTATTCTGTGACTTGTAGCAGCATCACATGCGCTTAAAATTGTAAAAATGTCTGTTCTGTTGGCTCATGAGCTCTAACTTTAGTTCAGATTTAATAAACATTTCTGGAATTGGGGTTATAACAGACAAATTTTACCAAACTGAACTCTACTCATGTCTGTAAACAGCATCATCTGTTATTCTTAGCACATGTTGGTACATTTTGTGGTTTTGCAGGAGAATCTGGGGAAGCTGATGACCAACCTGAGGAGCACCCATCCTCACTTTGTGCGATGCCTGATTCCAAATGAGGTTAAAACTCCAGGTACGAACTTTCATCCAGTTAAAGACAAACGTCATGAGAGAGAAACCAGTTAACACGTGTGCCCCTGGACTCAGGCATCATGGACAACCACCTGGTCATCCACCAGCTGCGCTGCAACGGCGTGCTGGAGGGGATCCGCATCTGCAGGAAGGGCTTCCCCAGCAGGATTCTTTACGCCGACTTCAAGCAGAGGTGACTGGATCCTACGTTGTAGCAAAATTTATCCAGATCGTCCAGTGTGTGATGACCGGTCTTATCCAATCAGATACCGGATCCTAAATGCCAGCGCCATCCCAGAGGGTCAGTTCATCGACGGGAAGAAAGCTTCGGAGAAGCTTCTTGGCTCGATCGACCTGGATCACACGCAGTATCGATTCGGCTCAACAAAAGTAAGCATCCGCGTCTGTCACGGTTAGGGGTCACATGACCGCCTTCACCTGACCTGCTTCTGTTCTTACACCAGGTGTTCTTCAAAGCTGGTTTACTGGGAACTCTGGAAGAGCTGCGAGATGAAAAGCTCGCCTCCCTCGTCACGCAGACTCAGGCTTTGTGTCGCGGGTTTCTGATGAGGAAGGAATTCTCCAAACTCATCGCTCAGAGGTAAGGCCATCATTGTAGAATAAAACCTCTGGGACGTGCTTCCCAAACTTTTTCAGCCACGACCCCCAAGATACCATACATTAGTGTTCCCCCCCCACCACCTGCATCTACGGTTACTGATTATATGATAACAGATGGGTCGTCATGAAGGATCCTGTAGATATGAGGCTGAAAAACTGTCAGGCTTCATTAAGATTTTTACTCCAGTAATGGTTTTATTTTAATTTTGATAAAAATCTCCTCTTTTTTTGATACATTAAGTGGCATTAGTCAAAAAATGTGCCATGACCAGGTTAAAACAATACATAAGTCACACTGGACTATAGTTTGCATTTATTAAGAAATTTGTTTAACCTAATCCGAGACCATGAACCGAAATTTAATCTGCTGATTTTTTGAGCTACACACAGAACAACAACCCGAATATTTGTCCATTACGTTAATGCAACACATTAAGTACGGATTAAACAGGACCTGTACATAAACAACTGCTCCATGCTACAGCGTGTTTCTCTCATTCGCCTGTGAGAGTCAGCTGATCTAAGCCAGCTGATCATGGCGTTGCTATGCTGACGCCTGTAACGGAGTGAGCCGGACTATGTTTGCACATTTACAAAACATTTGAATTATCTCAGACCATAAAACTACAAAATATCCCATCAGAGCGCCCTCTGGTGGCTGCAGACGGTAACACTTTCTTCTGGGTTCATGTCCATCAGAACAAATGAACGTTTAAAAACGTAAAATGACTGAATGTAAGTCGCAGGATCAGCTAGACGATGATTAAAAGTGGGACTTAGAGTCCAGTATATATTTAAAAAAAATAATCTGACCTCCAGTTTTGGAGCCGCTGGTCTGGAGTAAAGAGCTCATCCTGCTGCTGGTTGCTTTGCAGGGACTGCATCTGGATCCTGCAGTACAACCTGCGATCCTTCATGAATGTCAAACACTGGCCGTGGATGAAACTCTTCTTTAAGATCAAGCCGCTTCTGAAGAGCGCAGAGACGGAGAAGGAGATGGCCACCATGAAGGAGGACTTCATCAAATGTAAGGACGATCTGGCCAAGTCGGAAGCCAAGAGGAAGGAGCTGGAGGAGAAGATGGTTTCTCTGCTGCAGGAGAAAAACAACCTCCTCCTGCAAGTGCAGTCTGTGAGTACCAACAGGTTAAAAAGCTCAGATGACGGCAGCATCCGGGTCATTGTGCTCGTTTTCCCCTCAGGATTCAGAGAATCTCTGCGACGCCGAGGAGAGATGCGAAGGGTTGATCAAGAGCAAGATCCAGCTGGAGGCCAAACTCAAAGAGGTGACGGAGAGGCTGGAGGACGAGGAGGAGCTGAACGCCGAGCTGACGGCCAAGAAGCGCAAGCTGGAGGACGAATGCTCCGAGCTGAAGAAAGACATCGATGACCTGGAGATCACGCTGGCCAAGGTCGAGAAGGAGAAGCACGCCACCGAGAACAAGGTTCGTGTCGACAAATGGCTGGAAATGGTTTGAGGGAACGGGAGCGTAAAACCTGAACATTCATTTATTAAGATGTCTGGTCGGGCTTTTGAAGCAGGCACAGTGTTGTCTTATCAGCAAGGTAGAAAATAAGCAGTTATGATTGTAGCAGGAGAGGAGTAAATGAATCGCGGTAATCACTTTCATCACGTTACATCGATTTAGTGGACAGTGATCGTGTTTGCTCATATCTTCAATTCAGTCAGTCTGATTTTGATTCAGGTTAAGATCCAACGACTGGCAGCACAACTTCCTGTGCACCAAACAGCTGATGACATGTTTGGATTAACATGGAACCATTGCGTGTTTTTAACAATGTTTTAAGTCCAGTTTTGACAAAGTAGCACGTTTCAACAGAACACCGGCCCACAAAGTCCTGAGGCCGTCCTCTGGGCTCGTCTTCATCCCTGCCCGTGATGAGGCTGATGAGTTCAGGGTCTTCAGAACTCTGTAGAAGAAGAAGAGAGCCAGACTTTCAGTCCTCCAGATGCACAGCTCAGAAACTCGTCCCATCGTGTCTCTATCTTGTCTGACTTTTTCCCCACTTCAACATTTCTGTATATTTTGGTGTTTGCAGGTTAAAAACCTGGTAGAAGAGCTGGCTGGTCAGGATGAAAACATCGCCAAGCTGACCAAAGAGAAGAAAGCCCTGCAAGAGGCCCATCACCAAACCCTGGACGACCTGCAGGCGGAGGAGGACAAAGTCAACTCTCTGACCAAAGCCAAGTGCAAGCTGGAGCAGCAAGTGGACGACGTGAGTTTCTGGGACGCATCGAACCAGGGGTCTGCGACAGTTACAGTCCAAAGAGACGGTTTTACCCTCAGCCTGGCTGCATAAAACGTGTTTAGACCCGCAAATGTCACATGACCATTTAAAAAAGACAACCTATAATTTTCAATAAATAGCTACGTTATGAAAATTCTCCTTTTTTGAAAAACAAGAATTTTATTTTTCTCTTTGCAGGTTTTAAAATAAAGAAAAACAAAACTTAGCAAAAAAAAGATCTTCCACTATAATATGTAGATATTTGTGGATTTTTTTCTTTCCTTTTTCTAGAAAACAAAAACAAACAAACACCCAAACAAGTAAAATAAATATTGGTCATTATGTTGTGAAAATTCAATGCAAATATTTATCTATATTTCAGAGCCTTAGTTGTTTCTGATTTTTAGCCCATATTATTAAGAGCCATTGTGGAAGAGAGCCAGACCCCTGCATGAAACAATCTGCGTTACTTGACTTCATGGTTTACTTTTTTAACTGGTTTCCTTTAAAGCTGGAGGGCTCGTTGGAGCAAGAAAAGAAGATCCGCATGGATCTGGAGAGAGCCAAGAGGAAGCTGGAGGGGGATCTGAAGCTTTCGCAGGAGTCCCTGATGGATCTAGAAAATGATAAACAACAACTGGAGGAGAAAATTAAGAAGTAAGACGTGTTCATCTGTTAATGCTCAGAGTTAAAAGAGTTCCATCCAACCCGATGCCTCCGCTCGTCTTTGCAGAAAAGAGTTTGAGAACAACCAGCTGCTCAGCAAGATCGCAGACGAACAAGCCATAAACAACCAGCTCCAGAAGAAGATGAAGGAACTTCATGTGAGAAGACTTAACCCAACTGGAATCACTCGTCCGTTCTCGATGCTTTCACGTTCTTTTCCTGGTTTCAGGCTCGCATTGAGGAGCTGGAGGAGGAAGTGGAGGCTGAACGAGCTGTCAGAGCCAAGATCGAGAAGCAGAGGTCCGACCTGGCCAGGGAGATCGAGGAGATCAGCGAGAGGCTGGAGGAGGCCGGAGGCGCCACCGCCGCTCAGATCGAGATGAATAAGAAGCGCGAGGCCGAGTTCCTGAAGCTGCGGCGCGACCTGGAGGAGTCCACGCTGCACCACGAGGCCACGACCGCCGCGCTGCGCAAAAAACAGGCGGACAGCATGGCCGAGCTGGGCGAGCAGATCGACAACCTGCAGCGCATCAAGCAAAAGCTGGAGAAGGAAAAGAGCGAGCTGAAGATGGAGATCGACGATGTGGCCAGTAACATGGAAGCCGTCGCAAAAGCGAAGGTGAGATTCAGCCCAACGGAGTCCGAGTATTCAGAAGAAACTCATTTAACTGGTTGCATTTATAATTGTTTATGGACGTTTAGGTGAACCTGGAGAAGATGTGCCGCACGCTGGAAGATCAGCTCATGGAGCTGAAGACCAAAAACGATGAAAACACGAGGCAGATCTCAGACCTGACCACTCAGAGAGCTCGCTTTCAGACTGAGAACGGTGCGTCTGCTTCATTAGTGATGTTCAGTTTAGTCCAGCGTGGACCGGAGTGTGTGGAGGCTGCAGGTTCAGCACGAACTACCTGCAATGAGATTAATAACGAATGTACACAGTGTAGTGTAAGAGAATCAACCCATGTTTTACTTTTACCCCAACTTAAACCATTTTACCGTTAACATGTTAAATTACACAGAAAACGTTGGAAACATGGAGACATGACTCATGAAAAGTGATGGATTTGAACTGAAACTACTGTTTAAATTCTGCAGAAGCCCCTCGCTAGCATGTCTAGCTAATGTTGCCGGTGTTGGACGCACTGCCACACCCATCAGGACGTGTTCCTCTTCCTATGACCGACCAAATAAAAAGGCTGAAAATTTCTGGATTTATTCATTTAAAGGAGAAGATCAGATATTTTTAACCTGTACCTATGTTGTAGCATGCTATACGATCATTTACTCACCCAGACAGGGCGCAACTTGAACTCCTTTGGAAGATATTTAGATCCACACGTGATCAGCATTTATCCATATAATGGGAGCATACAGGGCAGGTGCCCGTCGGTCTCTAAATAAGGCATTATCTGCCACAAAACTCCTTCATTTTACCAATGTGTTGTTAGCAAATGCTAGTCCCATCCCTCCGTGACCTGGATGCAGGTTGTACTTCCTTTGTTGTTGTCATTCCGGGGTTCTTACAAACCTTTTGTGCGTAGCTGCCACTGCGATTACGTCACTACCATGCACCATGGCAAAAGGGCGAAATTCACTCTGTACTGTAGGACGGTCGGCTATATTCTATTTTTACAATTAGGAAAAACTCAAACACGGACCATGTTGCAAGTAGCGGACCATCCTACAGTACGGAGTGGATTCGGCCTTTTGTCGTGGCACATAGTGGTGACATCATCATGTAAAATCATCTATGCCTTCTCCTAGCTCAACAAACTTGTGTGTAAACCATGATTAGCTCGACTTCTTGCATCTTTCTCACAAATCCACTATTTTGTTTTTTTCATCCGTTTTGTAGCTGAACTGTCCCGACAAATGGAGGAGAGGGAAAGTCTCATCTCCCAGCTGACCAGAGGAAAGCAGGGCTTCACGACTCAGATCGATGAGTTAAAACGGCTCATTGAGGAGGAAACGAAGGTAAAAAAGCCTCAGCGAAGACACACATCCCACCTCTGCTCTGTTTGCATAACATTTCAAATCTGCATCTCCTGCAGGCTAAGAACGCCCTGGCTCACAGTCTGCAGTCCGCCCGCCACGACTGCGATCTCCTCCGGGAGCAGTACGAGGAGGAGCAGGAGGCCAAAGCCGAGCTGCAGCGCAGCCTGTCGAAGGCAAACACCGAGGTGGCTCTGTGGAGGAACAAGTATGAGACGGACGCGATCCAACGCACCGAGGAGCTGGAAGAGGCAAAGTAATCAGCACGCCCGGCTTTAAATGTTGTTGTAATTCCACTGAGAGGGATAATGATTCTTTTTTAACTGCAAACAAATACAAACATCCTAATTATTACATGCTGGAGAGAAATTTATGTCAGTATAGCTTTTTCTTTTAAACCTGAAAGAAAACAAAATGAAATAAAAAACAAAACCCACCCACAAAAAAAAACTCTCCTAGAGACACAGAAAAATAAACAATGAGAGACATAGACACACTGATGCACACATTACTCCACAATATTTGTCCTTCTGATGCATAGCCTCCACTGTAGTGGACAAAGGCTGATTTCCAGTACATGCAGGGATGTGGAGAATATATTTACAATATATTTACAAATGAGTAACTTCATTGG
>JBBDHI010000022.1:20886294-20899166 GCA_037177115.1 Craterocephalus stercusmuscarum | reverse complement strand
TGATCCCAGAGCAGCTCGGTGGAGTCGGTGGTGTGTTTACGGTACGCGAGCAGAGCTTGTTTATAAGCCAGACAGAAGCTGGGGCAGCAGAAAGGAGCTTCTAAAAACGTCTCCCTCGGTCTGCCGGCGCAACGCCCGCAGTCTGGCTGCTTTCACATCCCAGTGGCTTTGGGTGATTGCCTCAGTTCGCTCAGCACACAGAAAGCAGCTCTGTCCCAGCAGGAGCTATGACAGAGCAGGAAGTGTGTCTCCTTTGGGGGAATCCATCCTGGGACAAACGCTGCAGAAAGGATGAATCCGACTCCTCCAGTTTTCCCATTTGCACTTGATTATCCTCCAGCTGCTCCTTCAGCATTTGGTGGTGGTCGACGGCTTGCTGCTTGGTTTGGAGTCCATCTTGGCGACCAGTAGCTTGAGCGAGTCTCCAGATGATCTGATCAGCTCCCGTCCACTGAAAGGAAGACGGACACAAGCGGTGAGCTTCCTGTTCTCACCGGTCATCTGCAGAGCCGTGTGCTCTGTTATTCCTACTCACATGTTGTAATCCATCCCCACCAGGCTGATGCCGTTCACAGCCAGGATGCGATCGCCTGTTCTCAGCTTCTGAGACTCGGCAGCCGGAGAGTTGGGAACCACCGACTTCACGTAGATGCCGCTCATTCTCAGCGGGGTTTTCTACGAAACCAGAAAACCCGGTTAGTGAGAAGCTGAGAGATCGGATTCAGTGACGTGAAGCAGAGAGTCGTGTGGTCGCACCGTTCCGTCCACCAGCGCCAGGCCCAGACCGTGAGGCCCTCTGCGGATCTCCACGGTGAACACTTCCTCCCGGTCTTCTGCCTCCACGCTTCCCGTCTTCCTCTCAGAGACTCCGACGGCTGAACGAACAGAGAACACAAGATTAAAGTTACTTTAAATCCGAATGATGAGCCGACATCAGGACAGGTTAGCATTCATTCACATCCACTGCACCATCAGCCACAAAAAACCTGTTCCCACCCCTGCAGCCCCCCACCCCCACGCAGCTCCCTCTACCTTTTCCCAACATGCAGCCGTCTGCCCCCCACGCAGGACCTGCCCCGAACAATGCCGCTGCCGATTAAGATTCCACGCACCAACCCAGCTGTAAATTCCCATGACGGATCGGCCACTGCTCTTTTCTCTCCTGACATCACCACCTCTCTGTAACTCCTCTGGCCAGATTAAAGGATTACCAAACTTTGAAAATAACATTTGCCCGCCAGCCAGAGCCACCGGGGGCTGAGGTACGGGCCAATGACGGCACAGCGCTCCCAATGAGGCCGCTCCAAGATATAAACATGAGGCGCAGCGTTTATTTCCTGGTGTTTGGTTACAAACTTTTCTTCCATTTGACTTCTAAAAAGCTTTTCATGATCAATTACTTTTGAAAAAAGTCACAAAAAAGAGAAAATGTTTGTTTAAATACACATCTTAAAGTCAATACACAGATCTTCTCTTTGTTAATTAATAAAGCAGTAATTCAGCAGTAGCATTAACAGTGTGTAACAGCATTAACTGTCCAGATTTACCTGAGATCGTGCCAGATGGCTCGCTTTCTGACTAATCCTCAGGGCATTTAAGCAAATTGCTTTTAATAAAATCACTGAGAGAAAACACAAAACAGCAAGAACCAATGAGAGTAAAGACACCTGATTAAGATCGACCAAATCCTGCAGCTTAGAGTCGTGCAAGACCACACACCCACACAGGGGGTCTGGTCATAGAGTGCATTAAAACGGGTTGAAGAGGAATCAAATGAGGCTGGAGGGTCTGCTTCAGATCCAAGGCTCTGGATCCCGGCTCTTCCTTCCTCCTGATTCCAGCTCTAACCAGCCTGCAGGTGCTCGTTTCTGACTTGTTGCATCTACGGATCGGTCCAAGTCGACAAAGTAAAGTTTCATTTTTCCTTTAGGATGTTTACTTTCTTCGGCGCTGTGAGGTTTCATTTATTATAAGTGTTGATGCTGAAGTATTATTGTGGTTTAATATGAATTATTATAAATGGAGCTCCTCTGGTCAATGAACCAAATCTGTATTTACAAATTTCTCATGGCATAAATCAAATATCTCATTTGTGTGCGTGACCGCGTCAACAGCTTGTTTATGGACTGCTGTTGGACCAAATGAGATTTTCCATTTTAAATGACATACGATTCAGCTATAACTCTTCCATTTAATGATACTTCTGGTTCATATTGGCTCACATTAGAAGTTACTAAAGGAAATAAATATTTCTCTGTGGGAGTGCAGTGAAGGGAAAAGTTGGATGATGAGGAGCACAGTCTGAATCCTTTATCCCGCTTATGCTTACTCGTTGGGAAAAGCTTCCTGCACATACTGTAAGGTGCTTCCATCATGATGGGATGACATGAAAATCTTTTTTCTGCTAATACTTGATCCATTTCAGCGGTGCTACGTCTCCCCTGCTACCTCCAACCAACCAGCAGGGGGTGGCTGAGATACTCTGAGATAAGTCGTCACGTTATTCATCTTTATTTATAGTCTTGGGGTGAAACACAGATCATCAGGTCAGGTTTCCATGGAAAGTCCAACAATGCATCAAACATGACTTCATCTCAGGCTGCAGTATTTTACTTTAGATTTTCTGACACCAAATGTTAAGATTTCATCTTAAAGCAGGTGACTCCCTCTCACTCCTACAGATGACCTCACGGCCGAGGCGTCTGCAAACAATGAGGCCGGGAGAGGAAGCGGTCTTTCCTCTGCGCAGAAACCCACCCTGTACAGCCTTCCACTTGAAATTCCTGACCCCCAGAGTCAGGAGGAGGGCGAAGGCTTTTATGTTTGGGCATCTTTATGTAGACCTGCAGCTGCCCTGTGAGGTCTGAACAGCTTGAGTCAGGAAGAGGACACAGGAGTGGTTTCAGAGTGAATGCAGCGGAGCTGTGAGTCAGCCCTGCCGCTGCTGCTGGTGTGTCCAGTCCGGTTCGTTCTCCCTTTCATGGTTTCTGCTCCCACTCTCTGTCAGCATGGCGTCAGACCTCAGTTAATGTCTTTCAGCTGCTACATTAGCGTTAAAACATCTGAAGAAGAAATAATCCGCTGTGATTGAAACCTTAAACTAGTCGGGGTAGCTGGTTTTTACTTGAATCCGTCCCCCTCAGCTTGTAATTCCCCCGCATTCGACCTCTTTTGGATAATTTTGTTGTTACCTCTCTTTAGCTGGCGGGCGCCCTCCTGCAGATCCGCCTCCAGCTCTGCCAGCTCCATGCCTTGCGGGGTGTTGGGTGGGGTGAGCAGGCATGACGGGTCCAGTGCCAGGCTCTTGTGGTAGCCTGCGTCGGCCCGCCCGGGGAGGGTGTTCTGCAGCTCCAGGCTCTTCAGCTTCTGGGTGAGAACGGCCTCGCAGCTGCTCAGGTCCCCGTGAGACCCCCGGCCTTGATCCGGTTCTGCTGGGGAGTTACAGTCCGAGTGCGCCCCCGGGTCAGAGACCACCTGATGGGTGGGATCCTGAAGGACTCTTATTGAGGGTGAGGCAGCAGACGTGCTGTCTGTGCCTGTCCCATTAGAAGCCTGGGTTTAAGGAGAAAAGAGGTCAACCAATAACAGATGCTGAAACATGAAAGCGTCTCATTTCCTGAAGCCGAGCTCGTTACCTGCTCCTCCACGTCGTTTTCCACTCCGGTTTCACTGCAGGGGAGCCGGCGAATGAACTCCTGCAGGTGAGCGAGCTGTTCGAAAAGCGCCGACTCCACGATGGGCTTTCCCAGCTCCAGGTGAAACGTGCTGCTGGGCAGGATGAGGGGAGGGTGGTTGTCGAAGCTCTCCAGGATTTCTGCTGCAGAGATAAGGAACAACCGTGATCTTCAGTTGTCATTTTAATGAGCATCAATCCAGTGTTTAGCCAAGCTGCTGCTTTTAGCCTAATGGCCAAATAAGAACAGTAAATTCAGGCTGCATCCAGATCAGCAGCTCATGTTTCATCCAGCCGGAAGTGGTGAAAGAACGGGTGAAATGAAGCCGATTGGTGGAGACGGGCAAACAGGAAAGGATTACTTTAGAGGAGTACTCACTGTGCATCCCCAGTAATCTGATTCATTTCCAAAGATTGTTTCTGTGGCTCTTGGCGAAGCACAGTTCTGCTTGGTGAGCTTCACTCGGTGTCTGAGTTCAGCTCTTATCTCTTTATTTCATGAAGTCATGACATTGAGTGCAGTCCCTGCCTTTCAACAACAAGTCTTGTGCAGTCATGCACGGCGACGGTCAAGTTCAAACATGTGTGCTAGACAACAGGTAATCCTGCTGAATAAGGTGTCTAATTACAGCAGTTTACTGTAAACAAGATCATCCTGGAGAAAGAAAACAATGCGTCTAGTGATAGATAAAGAAGTGGGTCCTGTCTTATAATAATCTGTATGGATGTTGCCCCGACTGTCATACAGCTTCATCATATTTATTTTACTGAATGTTTTGATAAATTCATTCAATCTCCATCACATTTACATTTCTGATGAATTAACCGGGACACCACCAGCAGGGCTTTTCTCTGCCTCACCCGTCCTGACTGCGTCCTTCGCATCGTCCGACGTGGGGCTCCACCCGCTGGGGCAGGTTTTTCCGGCGCTGTACTCCGTCAGCATGTGGTGAAGCTGGGCAGGTTTCAGAGCGCTGAACTCGGCCCGGAGAGAAGCCCAGGACGCCTGGATGAACATGGAACAACAAACGCAGAGCTCTGAGAAACGTGAGGCTCAGCTCGCTCTGAACTTAAAATGTGAGGCTGTGAAAACACTTCAGTGATGGTTTAGTTTTAGGAATGGAGCTCTTTGTTGTCACTGTGAGAAAAAAAAGGTTCCCAGCATGATTTCTTCTCTCCATATAAGCACATATTACAGCAGCTCTCTTATTTGCATGTAAGGGATTGCAGCAGTTTTTTGTCCCTGTCATCAGGAGGCCTAATGCAGTAAGAAAGCTTCTGGGAAAAGTGTTTGTGGGGAAAACAGTAGCGCTTTAAGTGTCTTGTGTTTTGTTTTTTTCCCTGTAATAAAAGTTAAGTGCTGGATTTCACTTAAGTATCGCTAATTAACACATTTTCCTTGTTGTGTGCACCGTGAGAAGAGCCAGGTTTTCATTATCTCTCAGCTCAGGTTGCTGTGAAACTCCTTATCATCATGAATGATTATTGTCTTCCAGCTCGGCCGCAGCTGAGAAAGACAATATTTGATCTTTTGATGACTGTGGAGAGCAGCCTGAGGACGAGGAAACAGGTGAGTCATTCGTCAGGGCTGTTCATGTGATTACTGCAACATAAACATTACAAACGCTACACAGCTCATTCAGCTCGCCTCCAGTTCAATGGGAGGAAGTCAGACTTTACCCAGACATGTCGGGGCCACGGCGTAAAAAAGAAAAAAAAAAAAAACCTGAATAAAAACGCTCGGTTACAGCAGAAGGTGAAGTTTAAATTCTGCTTAGAAACAACAGACACTTAACAACATATGTGTTTGTTATGTCTGAATTTAATGTTGTGCAGCTATAGTCTCCTAAAATAACCCCCCTCCCCCCTCCTCTCTACATGTTGTGTTTTCCAAACTGCTGGCACATCCCTCTGGTGTAATTTACAACCCTGCCAGCGAGTCATTTCAGTTCTTGAAAGCCCAGAGCCGGAGGTGGAAAACTAAAAAAATCTGGCGAGGGTGTGTGCTGTTTTGTAGCAGCCACAAAGTGACCTCATGCCAGGGCAGGGATATATAAAAAACTAACAGCCTCCTAGCAGCCATCCCATCATACGAGACGAGGTCTTGGCAGCTGGGGCGGCGCTGAGTGTTTGGACTGCGTAGTCATACAGTGAAAACAGGTGTCAAACTCACAGCGTATGTAAAGCTAAGCCTCAAGCTTAACCCAGATCCTCAAAATATAGAAGATCCCTCTGACATTTAGACTCAACCAGCTTAAGCTACCAACTGTATAACACAGTATAAGTAATCAGCAGAATGGAAAAAGCTTCCCTCCATTCCTAGAAGACCCCAGACCCCCTCAGCCCTCCTGATTAAACTACCTTTCTATCCTTAAGTAATGTCCCTCTGACTTTAAGTAATCCCTCGGTACAGTATGCCCCACATCAGCAAGTTGGATACTTTACTCCTAACCCATCTGTCTTGGAAGTCTGACAAAGAATCACACTTAAGTGTTCATCTTAAAGCCTTACGCCACAGATAAAGTAGGTTACATATAAATACATGGAGTTATATAAAACCCGCGACGATGTCACCAAAAACACACGCAGCACTTTCATGTCACCACGTTTCTGCTGCCATAAAGCTGTGACTCAGTAAGAAGCTTTGCAGGTCTGGACAGCCGTCGTACAAACTCCATACTTCATACCCGACTTATCTTATGCGCTTGTTTACATGAATTGTTGATGGGAAAGAAGCCAAGGTGAGCTGCTCCCGTCTGTTGTGTGAGGTGTGAATTAGATCTCAAAGGGTAACTAAGAGAGCGGTGAGCTTAAGAAGGGATTACATTGGCAAGCTTCGGCAGCGAGCTCAGGCAAACATCTACTGTTTGTTCCTTTATGTGAAGTGTTGTTGAAGTGGTGGGAGGTGGGATTCCTGAACACAGGTCTGAACCGCAGGATATGAGAGGCTTTAACTTGGATAATAAAACCCTCGATCTACTAAAAGGTTATTTATTAATGTGGTTATCAGGATCTGAATGATCTAAGTGATAACCTTGCCCTTCCAGGCACACTGATGTCATGATTTGAACATTTTAGGATGTTGACTAACTCTGTTCCTGCAGGCTACTTCCTTGTTCTGGAGGATACTGTAACCATAAACTGTAACTGTCCACATGCAAACCTCTCTCAGCATTTATTTAATCAATAATCACAATGATAAACAACTGTGAAGCTGCAGAAAGCAGCAACTTTACTCCAGATCAGTCGTACTGACACCTCTCAGACAATGGAAACGCCTGTGCTGACGTAAGGCTGACTTGGCTGCTGAGCAACGCTAAGACAAACAGGAAAGGAGAAACGGATGTTCCCTGACCTGCAGCAGCGTTTCCTTGGGTGTGGCCAGTAGATTGACAGCAGCAGAGAGCTTCTGAAAGAACTCGGTGGCCAGATCACCCAGACCAATTGTCTGGATCCAGTCCATCAGCAGGTCCAGGTTGGCTCGGATCTGCACGCCACGGGACCACTGATAGAACCCGGCAACAGACCCTGACAGGCAATGAAACTTAAATCAGAGACATTTTTCAGGCATTCAGACACAATAACAATCCTTGCTAACTAGTATAAGGCTCATGGGAACATCTGCTTTGCAGAAATATGATCTGAAGCACATGCAGAACAATCCATGTAATCGCTGCTGAGACACTTCAACCAAATTTTATGCTCGAGTTACATGAAGAGTTGACGGGTCAACCGTACATAAATAGTATTCATTCCCCCGGAGATGGAAATATCTGTAGACTATTTTGTTCTGGATGCTGGACGAGGAGCTGGGACCTCACCTCTCTCCATGAGGGCGTTGAACAGCGATGCATTGATGAAGAAGAACAGATATGCGCAGAGCTGCAGTGAGATGTCCGGATGCACCTGGAAAGCTGTGAGCAGCTTCAGCGCCTCCTTCAGCACCTCCAGGATGCCGCTGAGCCCGTCGGGCACTCGCAGCTGACCGCTCTCTGAGAACGGGTTCCCATCCAACAGACCCGACAGGGCTGAGTACATACTCTGCAGGGAGAAGAAGTCACTTTTAGCTGCTTCTGCCAACACTATAAATGCACCATGGAGATTAAACAGAAAAGGGCTGATGCAGAAATACATAATATGCAACATGTGGTGACCGTAAACACTAATTTCCCCTCAGGGTACCTGATAATGCACAAAAAAAGTTAGTGAGACAGAAATGGTGCTGGTGAGTACAGAGTCAATGACACAATGACTCAAAGAGAAAGAGAAGTTCACGAGGAGGATGGGAAACCTTTCAGAAAAGCTTGTTTTGCAACACAATGAAGGAATAATTCTTAGTCGCATAAAAGTTAGATTAATTTCAGCTGCTGACAGCGTGAGCAACGATGCTGTGTTAAATTGTACTACTGGTAATACAAACAACTAGTCAGCCAAGTCTCAACACGTTTAATCATGTAGACATGGTGATAATTCTATGAAATTCAATCTGAGCATCAGAATGAGGAAGAAGCTTGGTTGTTGGTCTGAGTCTTACTGGGATTCTCACACAGAATCATCTTGGTTTCCAGAGAACAGTCTGAAGAAGAATAAACATCCAATGAGCAGCAGATGTCTGGACCATAATGTCTTATTGATATTAGAGAAGAATGGGCAGACTGATAGAAAGACAGCAGGAAATCCAGTAAGCACTGGTTCCCACCAAGGACAGATGCAGAGTGGCATCTCTGAACACACAGCATGATGGTCAGCAGCAGCAGAAGAGCACACTGGGGGCCCCTCCTGTCAGCTAAGAACAGGAAACTGAGGCTACAGTTCACACAGACTCTGCAAAACTGGACAAACTGGTCTGGTGACTCTCCATCTCAGCTCCTCATTCAGATGCTGGGCTCTTAATCTGCTGGAAGCATCATGAAAGCACAGATCCATCCTGCCTTGGATCGATGCTTCGGGCTGCTGCTTGTGGTCTGGGGTTGGTTTTTATGGTTTAACCAGCACAGCCTACCTGAGTCCTGCTGCTGACCATGTCCATCCCTTTCTGAGCCCAGTGGAGCATCTTCTGATACTACTTCCAGCCGGATGATGCACCATGTTACACAGCTCTGATCAATGAGTTCACTGGACTCAAACGGCCTCCACAGCCACCACATCTCAGTCCAATATTCCACCTTTGGAATGTGGTGGAACGGGAGATTCACATCATGGATGTGCAGCAGCTGTGTGATGCTGTCATGTCTATGTAGAGCAGAACCTCTGAGGAACGTTTCCATCACAGCAACAATTAAGGCAATTCTGAAGGTAAAAGGGGTCCAACCCAATACTAGCTTGTATATGCTAATTTAAGCTAGCTTAAATCGACCCTGTCATTATGTTAGAGTAGATGGTTACAGTATTATTTAGGGTAACGTTGTGTCACATGAACGTGTCGCCTTCATGGCGTTAGCGGCTTTTTAAAGTGCGACTATCTGAGTTGTAACATAATAAAACATCAGAATCTGCTAGCAAGGTGTTTTATTGTACACCCCTCTGTCATCTCTTATCACTTCTTCTCCTGCTTCAACTATGCAACTGTTTCACATCTATGACATCACCACACACACCGACACAGTCACACACACACACACACACACACACACACCATCACGAAATAATGACTTCAGACAAACTGAAAGAGGCCATCAGACCACAACGCCTCTGCATGTCTGAGGCTGCAGGTGTTATCAGAGGACTTTTATCAACTGAGGCTGTAAATGGAGATATTTTCCTTCTTTTTTTTGCTCTGTTTGGTAAAATATTTGTTATATGATGCAGCTCTCTCTACCATAGACATAAATAGTCCAGGCCGGAGGAAAGAGAAGTTAAAGAATGATGTCTGTATGAACATTCAGTCAAAGACAGGAAATTAACAGAAAGAGGTTTTTTCTCTCCTCCCTTAATTTCCTCTTCTGGGTGTTTCTCTGATGACAGATTGTCCTCTGCAGGAAACAGAGCTGTGAATCCCCCCTTTATTTCTTTTTTTTACAAAGTTACCATCAGAAACATTTATATAACAGAACAAACCCGCTGCATAATTAAGAGGGACGTTTTTGGCGCACATCAGTGCTGTGACTAAAGCCGAGCCATGAAAGCAACAAACAGTCAACAGATTTCTAAGACTGGATGACGCATGGATTAAATGTCTGCAGCAAAACCATTAGAAATATCAGAGAGTATTCACAGCAACAGAACAGACTGTTCTTGCTTCCTTCCCTGCCTTCCTCCAACAGTCACTGTGCATGGTGGCGGCTGTTCTGCAGCAGCGCATGCTCGCCACTTCACAAACATGTTTAAGACTAATAAAAACACTCTGCGGTCTGGTTCGAGTTATCTCCTCAGAAACAATTATTTAGGTTTTTTTTTTTAAATCCCTCACTTACATAAAATCCTTCTTTTATCATTAACATCACTTTTTAATCTGGTTCTAAACTGCTTGTAGATTTATGCTGAACGCAGAGAAACATTCCTGCTTCATTCCTTTGTTGAAAATCATGCACCTTAATCATTTTTTCAAAGCAAACATCAAACATCCGAGCCAGGGAATATTAAGTTAAATGCATTCTGAGAGCTTGAAATGTCTGAGCTGCGATGTTAACAGGATTTGGCATGAAACAGATGGTTTTAATGAGTGACTTCAGCGTTGGAAAGTCATATAAATTCAGCCTGGGAGCGTCCTGTTGGGCTGTAAAACAGCAGACATCCATGTGTGCCAAAGCAATGCCTTTAAGTTAACATCAAAGTACAGTAAGTGTTTATTCTGGAGAGTTTCTCCATCTTAGTCCCAGTTCTACTACAAATGGAGATTTCCTCTGTTGTTACTTTGCTTTTCATATTCAGGACAACTAACAGACGTTGAAGGATGAATCTCTGTAATAAAAGACGGTAAAGTCTTCATGTATTTTATTATTCCAGCCGCTTGTAACCTTGAGATAGAAGATTGTCAGTGTTTATTTTTCAGTCAGTGGAAAAGACATCTCGCTCACTATCTCGCAGGCCTTTCCTGACCGAGAGTTTGTTTCCATTCTGTTGCTGTGTTTTCTGTCTGGAATACATTCAATGAAAACATAATGTTGTGTTTACACAGTCCAGTTTCCTGCCTCATGGGTGAGAGACGCTCAGGTTTCCCAGGTCGAAAAGGATGTCGTTACGATGCGAAAGGCTTAACGCTCGGTGTGTGAGAGCTGACCTTTGTTAGATAGTAGACGGACTGCTGGAAGGTAAACATGATGACTTCCTCCAGGACTGTCATGGCTTCCTCGCAGGCTGTTTGAGTGGATGTCATCTCAGAGGCCAGCAGATCTAGGAAAACACACAAAGAACGTCTTGTTAATCGAAACGTACGTGCAGGTCTGTCAGCCTGCTGGACACAGTGGCTACCTTCATCGTCCTGGTCCTGCCTCCAGGGCAGCAGCTGAGGGACCTCGTGCTGGATGAAATGCAGCAGCTCGATGGAGTTGGCCATCCACAGCACCAGTGGCTGCAGACCTGGGATCAGCTCCTCCATGCTGAGCAGCTGAAGCTGCTCCAGCTGCGCATCACCCGAGCTCCTGAAGAAACAAAAAATCCAGTGAGACACTTCCTTCTGAGTGCTGTGGGGGGCTTTAATCCTATTTTATGATTCATCATTTGAGTAAATTCATCTGTGACTTCTTTGATAATCATTTGCCATTCTTTAATTCATTCTTCTTCCAATAAAATGTTATCCTGAGACAATACAGCCAGCTTTGTGATAGTGAGAAAATTCTTTTTGGCATCTAATCTTCTTGAAAAGACCGACTGGGATGGTCTGTTTGGAGAATCTGGATTTGAGGAAGGCTGTTTCCAGGAGAGGATCATAATAGGTGTGGTGTCGTTTGTATCAGTAGTATCATCTTAGATAGCAGCTGATCATTATCACGTATTTCTGGGACGTTGTGGACTCACGTTTCTGGCTGGATTGATGCAAGTTCTTTTGTCTTCTCCTGAAAAGTTAGAGGACATGAATAAGATATCCATTTCCCTGCATTCCTTATCTTATCATTATTCAATTACTTTCTATTTGTTGTCAAACTCTGGGAAATATAGTACAGTCCAGTACAGTTATCAAGATTTATCTTATTTGAGGCTCTTTGGAGCAACAGCTGAGTTATCTGATGAAAGCGTAGAGTTTCATCCTTACCCACGTAACCAGCTGGATCTGACCGGCTATCCGGAGCAGCAGCTGCCTGAAGTGTGTCAGCTCAAACGTGGAGGCCGAGTGCTGGATGCAGAGGCTCAGCAGGAAAGCAGGCATCAGCTTTGGATCGTCCCTGCTGGGATCCACCATGTCCAGGATCTCCTGCAGGACTCTCTCCTCCTGCTCCAGCTCGTAGCAAACCAAAGCCTCCGTACCCTCCAGGTCTCTCCAGCGAGGAGCTAACAGATTCCTCTGGAACTTTTTTACGGTGACAGAAGAGCCGCACGACAAACAGGAGGATAAAGTCTTCGAGTCGGAGTTCGGGCAGAGTCTGTTCATCCAAGGTGGGGCGTGGAGGGACCCCGACACATTGGTGGGATCCTTAAACATGAACAAGTAGTGTTTCCCTAAACCCACCAAGTCTCCTGGATTCAGTTCTACCTCCTCTTTAAGAAGGAAGCCGTTTCGTGTCACGGGAGCGCCGTGGAGGGGCTTCAGCATGGTCAGCGTCTTTTTGTGCTCTCCCGACGAGGTCTGGTTGTTTGAGTCCAGGCGTCTGACGCAGCAGTGCTGGGGCAACACGTCGGGGGCAAAGAGAAGGATGTCCACCTTTAACCTCTCCTCGTCTTCCCCGTTCGAGTGCTCGCTGCAGCAGCCAAAGATGGTGGTTGTCCCGCTCATCAGGTAGATGACAAAATCCTGCAAAAATTATTATAATAATACATCTGAAATAAAACCTTCTGTTATAATGAATTAACATGTAATTTCAGATAACTATTGGATATTATAATACATAATGCAGTATACGGACCTGGTCAGTATAAATGTTAACTGTGTTCATCGTGTATGAGCTCTCTGGTTTGGTATAAATATCTAAAAATAAAATGTATAAGTGTAAAAAGCTTCGTCTCCCAGAAAGAGCAGGAGAAACTCCTCCATGCATTCATCTCCAGTAGACTGGATTACTGTAATGGTCTTCTAACAGGACTTCCTAAAAAGAGCATTAGACAT
>JBBDHI010000022.1:20333185-20352444 GCA_037177115.1 Craterocephalus stercusmuscarum | reverse complement strand
GTTGATGACTCATTTGCAGAACTGCATGCAATAACTTACCTATATACTGGTCCTCCCCAGATCATGTCGTTGATGGATGTTCAACACATATAACAATCATCTCGTTTTGTCGAGAAAACAAACTTCATAGTTTGTTTTATTGAGATCCCGACATGATCCCGTTATCACGAGAAAACGGTTCTTGAGATCTCGTTATAACGAGAAAAATTAACCCGTTATCTCGGGATAACCACTGGAAAAAAAGTATGCGGGAAAAGGACCGCTCTCGGCTTCCGTAGGTTAAGCATGTCATGTGCATGAGCCAGGAAATAAAAAGCCCCGTTTTCACATGTGGTTTGTGGAAAGGTGGCTGGAGGAGAGTCACCTTCTCCCCCCGACGTTTCCCACTTGTCCTTCCTAAACCCCATGCGTGGAATTAAACGACATGGATAAATGTCGCAGAAACCGTGAGCTGTTCCATGTTCTCCAGTACAGATTAGAGGACCACGCATGTGCACGGACTTCAAAAGGGACACGGTTAATAACCTGTTTGGTGGAAGATGACGGTTTGGACTTAAATTTGTGACATGTCAAGATTTTTTCCTTAAATTTGATGATAATTCCTCATCTCACACTGAAGGGATCTGCGACTCAAAGCAGCACATCATCAAAGAGCTCGTAATCCTGGCTCATGCACTGCCACTGCGGCCGCCAGCTCACTCCTCGGCTTACGGCTCTGTGGGGTCGGGGGGTGGGGGTGCGGGTGGGTGGGGGGGTTCTGGGTGGATTATTTAACGGGGCTCTGCTGAGATTATTTGCATGTACACTCGGATTAGGTTTGGATTTTGAGGGCTACTCTGTCACTTACTCTGCTGAGAAGGTTGAGCTAATGAGAGGCTCTGATCACCACCCCCCCACCCCCCCCCACTCCCCCCCCCCCCACCCCCCCACCCCCCACGCCCGCACCGTTTGAGCAGAAGGGATAAAGCTGTGCTGCTCAGCGTTGGCACTGTACTCCGTAGAGCAAGACTGATGACAAATACTTTCCGATGCCGTACAGTATTTCTTTGCTTCGCCGTGTCATGGGGACCACACAGCAGAATCTCCTCTGCCATGCAAACTTAAATCGCTCCCTTCCTTTGTCAGCTCTGTTCTAACGACGTATTCAGCTATCACCGGAGTCCTTTGTCTTCTGCTCTGCTAATCTGTCAATCTTTCTAATCTGTCTAATCTCTTCTGCTTCGAGTGTTGATTTCTTTCTCTCTGTGGGATTTCCCTGCTCCAGATCTGTTTGTACCTTTCTCCCTCTCCTCTCTACCTCTAAGAGCCTCTCAGCAGCATTTATATCTAGGCGGGGATGAGAGTTATCTCGGCTGGCACGGCGTGCGTTAAACGCTCTTTTCATTACATCTGAGCTGTGCATTCTAGCAAACCTGTCTGGTTTCCCAGAAAATCCTCCAACTCTATCTTGACTCTGTCTTTCTAAAATCCGAGCAGAAAAGCCCGGCCCGCCCATCGATGTGCATGTCACAGACGTCTGGGGCTTCAACGCTGCGCTGGAGTGGAAGCCACCCAAAGATGATGGGAACTCTGAGATTATCGGCTACACCATTCAGAAAGCTGACAAGAAGACTAAGGTATGCATGAAGGAGAAAACAGCCATCTTGGAAACATGGGGACTCTCATCCTAAAACTTTGTGACCTTGCTGTCACGGAGTTTTGATTTTCTTCCATGTAGGTTGTGGGAGGTAGCTTTCTGAAGGATGACACGTGGTATTGAGTAAAGGATGGAGAGAAACATCCAATAATAGAAAAGCCTATGAAAGAGAAACTGGTCTGTCAAAAGGGTTAGAGAAACAAATGCTTTAATGTGCGTCAGTGTGTAAAAAGAAAAGAATTCAGAGTACTTAGAAGTGGCTATATACGTGCCAAATGTAACTATTGATCTGGACAATGATAAGTCAGCACATTAGCACACTGAGGCTGGCAGCCTCTGCTGTAGGGGACTGAAAAGTCAGCCAATGTTTGCATCTCTACAGTCAAACGAGCCACTTGAAGTGGACTGTCATGAATGGAAAATGGTGCAAAATTCTTTTTAGATATTTTTTTTGTCATAGCATCTTTCCAGTCAAGATGAAACCACTGTCTGTGTATTGTGGAGGGATGGCAGAACCAATATGCCGTCTGAGTAAATAACAGTAAGTCTCCAGTATGGATGCTTTCCAAATTTAGGGGCAGTTAGTTAGACAGCAGAGGTGTGAAAGTTGGCAGATTTTTCTGGCAGCTGAGCTTCCTGCTCTTTGAGTCTGCTTGGTCACACACATGGACTGGGCCGAATAAATGGTGCATTTTACAACAACCCCGCTGGAACACACAAGATTCAGTCACAATGTGTGTGTTCTCAATTCTGACAGATGTTGTTCAGATTAAAATATTTAAGCTCTGAGTGAAACAAGAGAAACAGGCAACAGGAGCTCAAATAAGCCCTGGTTTCCACCGAGGTCTCTGAGCACCCAACATGATGGGCTCCAGCAGCAGAAAACCACCCCCGGGGGCCCCCTGTTAGCTAAGAACAGGAAACTGAGGCTACAATCACACAGACTCGGCAGAACTGGACAATAGAAGATGGAAAAACGTTGCCTGGTGTGACGAGTCTCCATTTCACCCCAACAATCAGATGTTTGGGTCAAAATCTGTCATGAAGAACATTAAAGCATGTTTCCGTCCTGTCTTGTATCAATAATGCAGGCTGCTGGTGGTGTAATGGTGGGGAAGGGATATTTTCTCAGCACAGTTGAAAATATGGGCCCCTTAAAACCAGCATGGCCTGGTTTAACCATCACAGCCTAGCTGAGTGTTGCTGCTGACCATGTCCACCCCTTTCTGAGCCCAGTGGAGCATCTTCTGATGCTACTTCCAGCAGGATGATGCTCCATGTCACACAGCTCAGATCAGTGACTTCAGTGGACTCCAATGGCCTCCACAACCACATCTCAACCCAGTATTCCAGCTTTGGACTGTGGTGGAACAGAGAGTCTCATCATGGATGTGCAGCAGCTGTGTGATGCTGTCATGTTGGATCTATAATACCAAGAATTAAGCCGGTTCTAAAAGAAGAATGTGGACTAGAGAAACATGAAAGCTAAGGGATGGAGATTCCTTAACTTTGTAGATGTCGACCTCAGCTACAACCCTCTTCTTCTCTGTCTGTCTCTCCGTCTCTCTCACATCAGGAGTGGTTCACGGTCTATGAGCACAACCGCAGGCCCAGCTGCACTGTGTCCGACCTGGTCATGGGGAACGAGTATTCCTTCCGAGTGTTCAGCGAAAACATCTGCGGCTTCAGCGACGACGCCGGCATTAGCAAGAACACCGCTGTCATAACCAAAACAGGTGATGGAATCCCAGAAGACCCCAGCACACTGTAACACAACAGCGCAGACTTTGACTCCATGCAGAGCTGCAGGCCACACTGTACTCAAATTTAAACATGAAGCGAGAACTACGGAACAGAAACTGAAAGGAGGAATTTGTCTGGGGTGTTGATAACATTGCACCTGCCAAAAATACAAAAATGAATATTCAGTACAAAACAAACTAGCAAGAACAGCGCAAACTGCGACACGTATATAAAAGGAAAATAACTTCTCACTTGTTTTACTGAAAAAAACCCTCTTTGTTAATGTGTTAAATAGCATCTAATGCTGGCTGCAGATTATGAGAGCAGGCTGGGAAATTAACACCTGCCACCAGCCAAATGCTGCCGCTGTTTTTACGTGGTTGCATTTGCTTACTCTCTCAGAAAATTTAGCAGCCCACCAGCCACTTTCTTTTGTGTTCCCCACAACAGTCTGAGAATTGTTGATCACAGTGCCAACAAAACCTCAGGATAAAACAAAAGTCACTTCCCTGCCTCTGTAATTCAAAGGGCATTCTGCTAATCGAGATAAATTGCCGGTGTGGTGGGATGTGGTAAGGATGTTAAAGGCAAAACAAGCCAAAACAGCAGAGAGTGATTATAGACGGCTACTAATTAAGCTTCAGACATTCCTGGTACGAATCTAACTTGCTGTGTGACCATAGAAAAGATGGATGTAGAGGAAGGTTCAGTAACTTTTCCTTAAAGCAACACTTTAGTGGAGATCCAATCCATGTTAGTTATTACAAAACCAGAATATAAACTTTTTTCCCCTTTTGCCCCCTTGTAACATTGCAGCTATTAAATGGTACCGTTCACGCTGTTCTTGCTCCGGGCTCAGACTGCAAAGATATTTAGCATCTCCTAATAATTCACCCCGAAATACAATGAAAAATAAGGTTAATGTTAAGAATTTTAGCATTAAAAGCACCATCAAGGCTGGCTCTGAAACAGCTCTGGCTCCAATGGACTTTGATTCAAAGTGCATCAGCTCAACTCGGATTCATTTATAAGCACTTATCATCAACAAATGCAAGAAAAGCAGCCTTACTGAGCCAAAACCAAAGCGAAATGGAGGAGGTTGTCATACCGAAACTCTTCATCACGGGCTATTTTTTCGACCTCCTGCTTGAAATGTTATACCCAAAATAAATGAAGTATCTCTCCACAACTACACGGGCTGCATGTATAATCTTGGTCTCAAAAGTAAGCCAAGAGGTGAGAGATTACTACAAAAGTATCAGAATCAAGAAAATACCACTGGCCCTTGGTTTCTGCTGGTGTTCTGTTGTTTGCTGGTATGGACAAAAAAAGAGTAAATTCACCTGGAACACAGGTACCACATGGAAAACGGTTTAAATTTCAAAGATAAAAAATAGTTAGGCAACCCATTGGTTAACACTTCTATCAGATGTGTGATGTTTTCATTTGTTTTATTTTACCTTTATTAAACCTGGTGAGTCCCATTGAGATGGACATTTTTTTACCAAGGAGCCTTAGCCAAGATGGCAGCATGAGTTAAAACAATACAACACAAAAGATACAACATAAAAATTATTTCAAAAGGCATACAATATATGACATACATACAGTACCAATTAAACCAAAACAGTTAGACTTCTGCTTTTATATGTAAAAATCATTTAGAACATCCCAAGGAGAGAAGTTGGAGTTTGATAACAAACTGCTGTCTTTCCAAATTCATGTCTATGGTACATGTCCATTTAATGGCTTGTGGTTTGAATTGTGCTTTGTTTGGATGTCAGTGGTTTATAAAGTCTTAAAGTTGGGTTGCTCCCTGGGAGTCTGTGCAACTTTTGGCCACTAGGGGACCAAACCTGTAACTTCCAATAGGCCACATTGCATTGGTGCAAAACAAAACAGTCTTTTTCTTTCTGGGCTCCTCACTGTTGAGAACTGGATTCCTGGCCCCAGGTTGCTCACTAGATCTGACTTCAGAAGATGTGTGCTCTCTCCCGCTCGGCGTGCTCCCGAGAGTAGGAGGCCCCCCGGGGCATCAGCAGAACCACGACAGAGGCCAGCAGGCATGATGTTAGACAGACGTAACCCGAGATAAAGGCGTACGCAGCTTCTTGTGTTAAGCGATGGTTTATCACAAAGGGGTCGACAGAGGGAAAAGGGCTTACAGAAAGAAATGGCCCAAGTCACCGGCTGGCCCTATCGGAGAGTACTGAATTCCCCTCCTCCGGTGTATTTTTCCTCTGTCCCTCATCTCTGATTGGCTATCCATCACATGACGCAGACTCCACCTTCTAATTCCTGATATCACACTGTGTTCACCTTCTTACTTTGTTCAGATTTGACCAACTTTCAAAGAAAAAGTAGCATGAAGCTCAGCCCGCTGTGTTTTATAGCTGGATAACAAAAAGCTGCAGGTCACATGATCCCTGAGAGACGGATCCACTCATGCCAAGTTGCATGTCTCATTTCTGAAAAGGGCAGCCTCCCCAGAGGGCCGATATGTGTTAAACACTGCATTGACTCCAAGAATAATGCTCAGATTAGGCTGATGTTTGGGTCGTACGTTTAATTTTGAGGGACTTACAGGTTTAGGACCCCTAGTAGTCAAAAGTTACACAGCATCCCTTTAATATGATGTATTGTATTACATGTCACGATTGGTGCTTTCTGAATTTGTGACCTAAAAACTAAAACACAGAACTAATGTTTCCAGTGCACCATTAATGATTAGTTATCTGGACTTCATCTTTTACAATATTCTTCGGGAAATTTCTTTTAGTTTCACCATATGAAAAAGTAATAAGGTTGACTATCCAGTGATGGAGCAAGGAGTCCAATTTTATGTCCCTCCTCTCACATTGTCATCATTTTACACTATGGGTTCTTCGTTTACTCCATTGTCTTCTTCATATCATAGCTAATCCCATAAAGATGTGAGAAAGCAATCTGAGCGTGCAGGACAAGTAGCACCACATAAAATTCCCTTGCTTGCTCTTTCTGAACTCTTAAAGTAGCCTCTTCTCTCCTTGGTTCTCATTCTCTCAGTATTTATTTAAAGGATTTGGACATCCTTGCTGATGCTGTGAGGGTATCCATAAAGAATAACATGGGAGGAGAGGTAATTTGAGGGGCCATAGGTTAGCGTAATGAAAAGCAGCCCTAAAGCACAGCGCATAAAGCCCAGCGTTCTGGGGGAAAGGGGTTGTGTAACTCATTTTATTTTCATTTACTTGCACTGCAGCACACAGGGGTTTGCACCCTGCAGCATCTCTATTCTCACCGTCTCCTCCTCCCGTCTAGGTCTGATTAACAACCGCTTACCCTACAAAGAGAAGGACAAGAGCAGCTCCCCGAAATTCACCGCTCCCCTGGTGGACAGGAGCGTGATTGCAGGTTACACCACAGCGATCAGCTGTGCCGTCCGTGGCAACCCCAAGGTATTAACTTACTTCTTTTTCTGCACCTCTCATTAAAGGTTAATGTTGACGTTTCACTCCCAGTTACGTCTACTTTTCAAATAGGCAAAATTTTCTGAAACATTATATAAAATATTTACTTGCCTCTGAGCATCTCTGGTTTATGAATGTTATGTAAATAAGGGGTAAAATGGGAGTCATTTGAGAGTAAGGCAGGCAAAGTATGATGCACATTCCTGCCATTGTTGATTACATTGAAGAGGCCCAAAATAAGCTTGCTGCTGCACTACAGCCCTATAACTCCATCCTGCAAACACTTTACCTGCACTGGCCCCTGATGGCTCTGCTGCAAGGCTACGCCTCAGATTTCATGCTTTGTGTTTTTTAGAGTGAGCGTACAAGTTTTGAGTGTCAAACAGTGAGTGTAGAACAATGAGAGGATTTTGAAGCCTTTGCAGCAGGAATGTATTTTCATGTCTGAAGCTAGAACAAGAGGTGGAGCTGAAAGATCTTTGGAGACACTTTTCTTTTTTATCCCGGCGAATCGGCAAAGATTTGTCGAGCCCAAAATGTTGACCTAATTTCACCTCTCCCTCTTCTGCTCCCCTCCCCGCATGCCTTGCTCTGTTTATGCACTCCCGCCTCCTCCCCATCCCTCCTCTCCTCCCTACTCCCGCATCCCGCCAATTTCCTTCTCCTTTAGCCAAAGATCATTTGGATGAAGAACAATATGATGATTGAAGGTGACCCCAAATTCCTGATGCAGAACAGCCAGGGCGTGTTGACTCTGAACATCCGCAAGCCGAGCCTGTTTGACGGGGGGAGGTACTCCTGCAAGGCTGTTAACGAACTGGGGGAAGACGAGGTGGAGTGCAAGCTGGAGGTCCGAGGTGCGCTGCCTGAACCAGACTTCTTTTTTAAACCGTGGTAGTTGGCAAACAGGCTGATGTGGGTCAGAGCAAGTCTCAAACGCCTTTTCCCCCAGCTCCTCTTACGAACACTGCTCTGGATTTAAATCACTTTATTGCATTTGTCGAAGCTCCAGAGCCACAGATGACTCTGCGTGATGCAGCTTCTTTAAACGGGATGATCTGCTGGCCTCTCGTGCTGATTTCAATTTCTCTTCTTCTTCTTCGCAGTGCTCCAGGAGAAAGGAGAGGTAGCGAAGAAATGAGCAACAGCACGAAACAGCAGAGGATACAGTTCAACAGGAATTGTAATGGATTATGTATAACGGGATAGTCATGAATAAATACGATTAGAATAGATCACTGGTGAGGCTCTAAAGCCATCCCCTCCCTCCACATGTGCTTGTCTTTCATTGCTGCCACATCAGGAATATGCCATCTAATTTTTTTTTCCCCAGCCGCTGTCACATCCTCACTGAGAGAAGCCACACAAGTGGTGTAGTACTACCCCCCTGCTGTGGTCACACACAGATGGATCCTTCTTATCTGTGAAGTGGACCTGTCACTGAACACACTTATAAAACAGCCTCTCATCCATTACGACGCCCCGTGTTGTCTGTTTTTTTCCGGGTGTGTGTCCTGGACGTTTTTATGGCTTTGCTATGAATTTATGATTGCGATGCAGCTGAGAGCGCCGCAGTGTGACTGACCGGCTGCACACCTCTGCTTCCTCGCTGTGTTGTTACAAGTGTGATGTGTGAGCCGGGGGCCCGCCTTGGCTCTGTGACGGTTCAGCGGAGGGATCAATATTCAGCCAGGCATGGAAGACATCATGGAGTAACCGGGATTAAAGAGGCTCTTATACACAGACGTAGCCCTGCTGCGTCTGCCATCTACACACACACGCATGGAGTGTGTTGACACACAGGCACACTCTCTTTGAATTGCATTCCCTCATGCTCTAATACTACACTCCTCATGGCGTGACCTATAGTGGTAGGCCTTTACAGATACATGGGTTACACTCTTCCAAAACACAAACACACACTCCAAATCAGGGTCTCATTAGCATCACACACTAGAGACTAATTAATGCACCCATCAACATTGCCCTAATTAGCTCTCCCACGTCATTACTGAGCAAACGAATTACCGCTAATTTACACACCCGCAAAACAAACACAGCACCGTCTCTGCTGGGAGAGTCCTCCGCGGCTCACCTCGCACACCAAATTAAAGTCTCGCCGATGTGCTGTAACCCAGACTGGCGTCCCAAGTGACCCCGAGTTCCCCCCACACGCACGCAGACACCCCACCTCGACCATCTGATGGAGGAAGATGTGAAAACAGAACAAGTGACAAAGCAGAATTTCCTGAATACATTAGGTAGTTTGTGTTCTTGCCATCTCTGGCAGAGGTGTGAGGTTTTTTCAGTCCAGACCTGTCCCAGCGGCTGCATCAGGTCCTGGTCTCTCATGTCTCTCCAGCAGAGGGGGTAAGAGCACAGTGACAAAGACCACAACTGACCATCATTAGGGTCTATGCTGGAACCATGAGTGGCAGCTTTTCAAGTTGTTATATTACTGATGCACCACTGAGTCAAACTCTGAGCCTGGAGGCCTCCAAACTGTGCCAACACTCAGACTGAAAGACTCAGCACCTCTGAGCACAACGCACAGCATTTCCACCCCTCTGCATTCCAGCATGTTGTTAAAGAAGGGTTAAAGCACTGAGGGGCTGTAACAGTAATGGCTGTGGGTAGGATGAATAAAATTTGGCTTTGAAAAATTATACTTGCACATAAAATAAAATACTGGTGCTAAATCGTTAGTTCGGATTTGAACATGTCTAAAAAGACTAAAAAGAAATGCAATGGAAAAATACAGTATGGGTGCTGAGGAAATTATTGAACAGAAAATTCACTTTCTCTCACACAGAAACATACAATATAATCTGATTATTTCATCCAAACATAGCAAATTCTAATCCGATAACATTTGAAATGAAAATAAATATTTAATTTAGACAGAAATGATAAAGGGCTATGACAGATAAGTGCATAAACAGTCAACTATAAAATAATTCACATAAAAAGAAGTATGGATTTACTTCATTCTTTTCTTCCGGATGGGATAAATGCTCCATCCCATCCATGCAATCCTCGATATGCAGAGGCATGGTCTCATAACAGACTGGGCATTAAGATTTTGGAATATTTTAAACTCACTTGCATCAAAGTCCTGCAGAGGTGGAACAATGTACAGGATTGCAACCAGTTTCCTTTGATATTAAGAGAAAGTATTTCATAAAGTGAGCACATTTCAACACTAACCAGGCCAAAAAAAATACTACAGACCTGGGAGCAGATTTCCACACCCTCCTGCTTGGGAAATTCCTCAGAGATGATTTGATTTATGTAAAACCACCACATAAAAGGATAATGTGGTTAAAGTCAACAACAATTGTATAAATACACAAATAAAATGAATAGCACTAATTGCTTAATTTTTTGTATAAATCACATAAATTCCAAATTTCGCAAATGGCTAGATGTTAAAATGGACGTCCCCCCTCCCATCTCTGAAAATGAACTTCACTGAATGATGGGTGGAGAAATGACTAGAAATGAACAGTTGTGAATGTATGGTGGCCGTCATGGCATAAGCGAGGGTCCAGTGGTCTCCGGTTCAGTGTTCATGTGTACTGTCCTCTTCTAAGGAGCCTTTTAAAGCATTATTTGTCCTAAACTGTAATAAAAATGGTTGCACGTATATGGCAGCTGCCATGGATGTGGAGCCAAGGCAAGTAGATAAAAACAGCTCATCCTAAGGAAAATAAAAACAGAACACTTATTTTAGTGAAGTGATTAGACACCAATAATGACACAGTTTTTAATGATATATAAAAAAATTCAGTTATTGACCAGTGATTTTGTTCCACGATGCACCTTTAATTTTTGTATTTTCTTTTCAGAAGCAATTTCTAATGTTTTCTCTAACCAATACAAGATTTTCAGATCTCAAATCATGTTTTCCTTTTATTTTAGATACATTTTTTCTAAGCAAAAAGTTATTTTTAATACCAATATGAGCTGTCACTGTTGCAGTCCCATACGATTGGGCCTACATGGTCAGATAAAGCAGGGAAATCCTCCAGACACCTAAAAGTAGGCCAAGATTGGATGCATAGCAAACCTGCAGTGCGGTACAAAGCCTAAAATCTGAACCCTGTTGTGCAGTAAATGACTCAACAGGCGTGTGTATGGGAGGATGTTGATAGAATCTCACTGTCAGTTAGCCCGAGACGCAGCGTGGCGTGTTTCTCTGCTGACTGACACATGAAAGCCGCACTGAAGATACGCAGCATGCTAGGTTTTGGGGAAAAACAGATCCTTCACACAGAAAGCCTGTAACCTCGATACTCCACCTGAGCTCTCCCCTCTCCTCCCTTACTCACGAGTGATGCTCAGTTGCTAAGCAATCACACTAATTGTGTCTGCTGGCATCATCCGCGAGCCTCTATAAACTTTTAAAAACATGAGAAGGTGCTCCTTTACAGTTTTACTGTCAGTCTTTATGCGCTGCCTCTTTTCGCACAGTTCAGAACTCTTTAAGAAATAAGCCAGAGCTAAAAAAAATTCTAATAATGGAGCATTTTGTTTCCCCTCATTCCCTGCGACACACCTAAGGCTCTTTAAGTTTGTGATGTCTAACTGAATAATTAATGAGGAAGCATGGCAGCTCAGGAATAAACCACGACTTCTTCTTGTGCACTGGATCTGCTCTGCTGCTTTTTTTTTTTCTTTCTTTTTTCCTCCAATATTAGAACAGGCCTGCCTGAGATGAAGATGAAAACAAAGAAATGTGACAAGTTTTTACTGCCTGGCAAATGGAAAAAAGTGAAAGCGGGGCAGATTCATGAGGGTGGAAGTGCTGTTGTATCTGTGCATGCAGATTAGTGAGCATTCACGAAAGAAAAGACAAGAAACACCAGAGAGACAGAAACAGTCCTCCTGAAACAGTAGGATTGAGGGAACTATAATTATGTGAGTAATTATACATGAAATCACAGACTTGTAGTGAAAAAGAGACCACTGGAGGGAAAGAGACTTGCAGTGAGTCTCATCTGTGTAATTACAGTATCGGAACTAAATGAAACAGAGGCAGAACACACACATTTTATATCGGACCATGCACCTAATTCGACTTATCTTAGTGTACAGTAGGACAGCCGAACTTCTGAATCTGAATTTATGATGTAAAGAAAGAGAAAGAGGCAGGAAACCCAAGCAGCTCAACACCGATACCAAGACCTAACACATTTAAATGTAATGATCTGATAGCAACAAAAGCTAGATATCGCAAAATCAAGGAAGTTCAGTCCAAACTGAATGTCCTTCATGTGATGTCTTTCAAAAATCCTGGAACAAAAACAAAGGATATGATGATGGATATACTGTTCGGGCAATTAGAATGGGGCCATTTAAAAATGGCGAACCCAATGAAAAGACCTTCTACAGTGAGGCTGAGGCGGATTAACCGAATCACTAATTTTACTCAAAAATTCAGATGTGCATCCAAACCACCGAGCGTGAGCATTTAGCCTTCATCTCTCTTTCTGGTTGGCATGCTATGCTCTATTGAAAGCAGCGTGACTTATACCCTGTGTCATTGTATTCATTGATTAAAGAGCCAAAACCCTCCCTGGGCTCATGACCCATATAATGAGCTCAATGTATCTGCAGGGAGGTGGAGGTCTTAAAGGAGAGCGCTGCCTCACATTTCACAATGACAACTTCATGACTCTGTGTGTCTGCTGGTTCGGTGGAAGCAAACCGTGGCTTAATGTTGAACGTCTGAGGGAACTTTTTTTTTCCAGATGTTACGAAACAAAAGGTATGATGCCATTCAGACAGGGCACAGGGTTTACAACAGGTACGTGTTTTTAGTTTCAGGTCGGCCATTCTGCTTTATTTTCCTGGTGTTCAACAGGCCACATGGGAAGCAAGCCAGCCAAGGTGGATTTTTCCTCAATAACAATCCCTTCATTGTTGTGTGGATCATCCTATCATTGAAAATGCCCAGAAGCCCCCACAGAGCTTTATAAGATGTCTTTGAAGGTTAAATGTGTGTTATTTCCAGCCTTAATTCAAAACAAAGAAAACACCTGTTTTTCCATGTAGAGACAAGCTGGTGCCAGAGAACACAATCACCTCCACTGCTCCGGTTTGTGTGGAACATTACGCGCATATGGTTTCTATTCACATGATGCTACGTCCATCTCCTAAAAGTAGCACAGGTAGGATTGGATACTTTGACACCCTTCCTTATTTTCGCCTTTGGAAACCCAAAGAAAATCATATTAGCATTTCCATTCCTCTCCAGCCCGGATCCATTGGTAAAAAGGGGCTAAAGGTGTAAAACTGCAGCACCCCAGACCAGAATTAACTTTTTCAAGCATGGAGGTGTGACATGGCATTCGTGAGGACAGGTGAAAGTCCTTGTCCTCGGCTTAAACCCCAAGTAGGCCTCCTGGGCACAGCAGGTGACTGGCAGATGAGAGTGGACATTGGTAAACAACTAAGATTGCCAGGGAGCACTGCAGTCGTGACCCTCAGACCTGGCATTGCGCTGAAATAACAAAACAAGAGGTCTTGGTAGAGCTCACAGTGCCTTGGGAGGGGAGATGGATGAGGCTGGTGGAAGTAAGGGGGGGGGATCTGCAGAATCTGTGGAGGAATACCACATATGGAGGTGTGGAGTATGGTGTAGAGAATTGATGAGAAAGAGGGGCTGTGCAGGGAAATCACTGCTAAGCCAGTGTACTGTACCCCTATGCACCATGGGAGCATGCAGAACAGAGGTGAACTGTAGCATCAGAGGATGCAGAAAAGGCCTCATTGGCTGGGAATCATACGGCACAAACCACGGCCTGAAGATTTTTTTTTTTTTTTTAAAGTGGGACCTGGTAACTCAGTCAGGTCTGTTGGTCCAGGTACAATCACTGATGATGTCCCCAAATGTGTGAACTACAGAAATTCAGTTTGCTCAAAGATTTTAGAACTACGTAGTCTCACTGGAGCTCTGCAAGATAGTAAGACAGATCATCAGCTGTGTTCCCTAGGTGCTGTAAGTTTGGGGCTTTCTGTTTGTTTCTCTCACTTTATCTGCAATAAAACCCTTAATTCTGTGTAGATTTAATTTTATTGCTAATTTTGAATCTCATTCCTATTTATCTTTTATGGCTTTGAGTGTGGTCAATAAAGTAGGGACATCCATCCTAATTGTGCAAATGACGTAAGGCTTTGAATGGTGTGGAATTCGAGCAGAAATGCTAGATTGAGATCATCAGATTGGTCACTTGATTGGTTTTTCTTGTTCCTCGTACGCTGCACATGCAACGTTTACCAGGCTGTTCTTAAAGTCTTTTAGAAAATGAACATGTCTGCTGATTGAAACGTTTTGCTCAATCGTGACTGACGTTCCTCGGAAAAATGGAAAAGGATGTTAAATTTAAAGGATTGGATTTATTTTAAAATTAGGCTGCCATGTAGCTGAGGCAGTTTCAGGTTCTGGTAATAAATATACCCGACAGAAGGTTCTCGTAAGGAACATGTGTGGGCACACACATGCATGCGTACGTGTGTAGGTGTTTAATGTGTTGGCAAACACAAATGAGTCACATATTGTGTATGTAAATCCATCTGCATAGTGTGAAAGTGAAACCAGTCTGCAAAATCATGGAAACATATGGAAAACAAGGTACAACTGCACTGATAAAGACAAACAGTGTTTGAGACAGGCAGTTAATAGGACGGCTGGTACATAATTAAAAACACTACAGCCTAAAATTACCCAATAAGTACCATTTAAGATCTGAAATAGACATGGAGCTTTACAGATCTTTAGAATAAAAAAAGACAGATGCACGGCATAAAGAAAGATTTTCTACAGTTGTCAGATCTGTCAGATGTAAGGTATGATGGTGGATCTGTAATAGTATCTACTGTCAGTCATGCACAACCATGTAACACACGACAAATTGCTAACAGCAGATGCTGCTTTAGGTTCAAATGCTGCTCTATCTGGATATTTCTCCCTTAGAAACACTATGACACTGGGCAAACAGATGACAGGACTTATCTGCCTCACAACTCAAGAAAAATTTGCTTGCTTGATGTATTTTTCTCTTCGTTGAGTCTTTGTGGTCTGCCTTCCAGCGCAGACTGTACTGCAACCCATAAATGGTCGTACAGCAAAGCCTACGACTGATGTTTATGTGCCAGTGACTCTCAGCCCTCGTCCACATGAATCGGAATAAAAAGCAGCAGCTGTTCCTGGAAGGCAATGCTTTCCCTATTTCAGAAAGATAGAAAAATTTAGATTAAAGCTCCATATGATCAAAAATAAAGCAGCATTAGTTTGATTTGATGTGTGTCCACTTGTACTGTATATTGAACCAAAAGAAACAAAAATGGCAAAAAAAAAAACAGCTTTGCCTCCTATATGGAAATTATTAACCAATCAGAATTCAGTTTATTTTCTGCAATTAAAAAAAATGTGAAAGGGGGATTCAATTGAATGTAGCTGCTTCTTACTTTTTGAGAAATACATCATCTTTACACTGATCATCTGGATCACAAAGTAGAAAAAATAAGTTCCAAAAGTCCATGTAGTCATGGGAAGATGACTTCTCTGAGCATCTTGATAGTGCGTCTTCAGCATCAATGTGAAAATCTTGATTACAAGTTGATGTTGAAATTCTTCATAAATCTATCAGTGAAAAATAAACCCATAAAGCTCCAGTTGTCTTTTATGTAATTTCTCAGGGAAACAGATTTAATAGAGTCTGTTTATAATTCTTTTTACTTTTACTCAGTCCAAAACCCTATCATGCCCTCACCTGTCAGCCAATCCCTGAAGCCTTAGGAAACATGGACAGTGTGTGCATGAAAACAAAATAGTCAACAGTAATGTTGAGCCAAATCTGACTGCAGTCTCAAACTAACCACCAGCTATAGTCAGCCTGGGATCTGCAAAGTTTTAACAAAACATGTTATGAATTACTGTCTATTTGGAACATATGCACCTTACACTCAGACAAAATTATCTTTTATCTATTATCATTATCTTAAAATTAATTCAGTCTAGGTGGCCAGAGCGGGGCCTGTGCTCTGCACCACTAGTAAAACAATCAGAGGTTTTGTAGATAAGCAATTTGAAGATGTGCTCAAACTGCTGAAACTGAAAAACCTTAAACGTAATCAGAAATAAACAAGAAATGATAAACTCTTCTAAATAATTTAATAACAAACAAATATTTTGCTTTAATGTCTCACTAATAATAATTATAGTGACATGGTTAAAATAATTTTAAGCAATTGCCTCTCCTTTGGCCCCCCAGTCAGTTCCTCATTCTGAGGCGCTGCCCGATCACGTAAACCATTAAGTAATCCCATTAGATATGAAGATTTACGGAGATGTTGGTGATGGGGAGCCCACAGTTACGAGAAGAGCAACCGGTGGACTGGTGTCCTATTCTGGACCTGAGGAAGAAGCTGGATTCTCAGAGAGCAGCTGTCCATTACACAGGACCTCAGAAAAAGGCTCAAAGCTTCCTCTGCCGACCAGACATGATGATGATGATGATGATGATGATGATGATGATGATGCCTACAAGTTGTTTTTTACAAGACAAACTTAAGGAGCAGTAGTCCATATTTCTCTAGCATCTGTATCTGGATCAGAGTTATCCGATCCCAAATTGCTTTGAACAACCATGATAAAAGTAAAACAGATTACGTGATCCACCATGGAAAAATACGTGATTACCGTATTATTTAATCCGGATAACTTTTATCCGGATTAAATCTTTTGAGCAACTGGGCGCTGATGATTATTCTCCTGTTGTTGGTTTTGATGAAAAACAGTTTCCTTTCACATGGTAGAAGGGAAATTCTGCATGCAGTTGCAGATGTTTGGCTTATTATGTAATCTACTGTTGGTGCAGAATCCAGAAGATATTTGTGTCGAGGCTGTGGGTTCAAATTGTGCATTTTCAGGTTTCAGTAGTTTCAGTCAAGTTGCAGGATGAGTGCACACGCATGCATAGTCAGGCCCCTTATTTGTAATGTGTCCTGCTTCTTGGAAAAAAAATGTCCATGTCCATGAAAATCAGCTTCCGGGAAACTCCTTTGATTGAGAATGCATTTGAAAACTCCTTCTGCACTGAGGTTTGGCTTGCAGGGAAATGTGCCATCATCAGCTTTGTTTACATGGATAGACACGGATGAGGTAGTCCTGTTAGATGCCTACTAAAAGGATTTTTCCCCATGTTTGCAAACACTCTCCTTCTGCACGGAGGAATGGGTGAGGTCGCAAGTGTGAGTGAAGTAAACTGGAAGATAATCCAACATAGATGCAGTTTCCAACAAGTCCAAAGTGGACGTCTTGCTTGAGTTTGATGAAATTGATCAAATTCCTCCAAAAGTGAAATCACAAAAGAACCCATCAACATAGAGTCTGTGGGTTTGTTGCAGTTAGACTATTATAGACTGTTTCTGTGGATGTGCATCTAAAGCTAAAGAATAAATGTTTAGACGTGCTTCTGATGCTAAAAGTGAAACTCACATTTAAAAAAGAAATGAAAAAAATCTTCAGTCTTGGCTTGATTAATGTCCACTTTAAGATCATTTTAATTAGACACACTAGGAAAAGGACTTGTAGCATTAATAAGATTAATTACCTAACAAGCTGGAGGTATGGGGACAAAGAAGCACTAAAAACTCAGACATTGTTTTCCTCAGAAAAATAAAAAGTATTCAAATTTTAGAACAGCAGCAGTGTCAGCAGATCTTTGAAAAAATCCTCAGAGTTTTTGCCTTTCTTGCTTCCCGTAAACACGGAAGAAGATCCTCCATCCGACCACATGTGGTCCAGTAAACAGCGTGAAAGCATCACAGGGAAGAGCTGGAGTTGTGATGAAGGAAGCCAGCGGTGGTCGTCTTTCCTATTAGCTGCTTGATATTCACATATTGTTGGGGTGCGCTTCTCTCTCTCTCTCTTTCTTGTTTTCTTCGCCAACCCCCTGAATTTGTTCATTTTGTTCTCTCTGCATGCATTTGATCATAATGTCCACACCTCTGCTGGCTCCTCATCATTAGCTCCCAGGAATCCTACAAATGTGCAAATTTGTCTCCTCTGACTGTCACAGACCAGATTGGTCTGCTGCAATCCACCTCGCTCTCTCTCTCACACACACACACACACACTTGCATGCACACACCTGATTCCCCAGTGAAGAAGAAACTGGCAGTACAGCCAACTAATCTCTGCACTTTGGGAGTTTTTCCCCCTCATAGGCTTCTCTACAACAAACCCTGACTGTTGAATTAGATTTGCTTACTTGTCCTCAGACATCTTCAAAGGACTCAGATAACTGAATATACCTTATATTCATTTCATGGCACTGTAATTGTTTTTTTTCCCACCGAGCAAATCCCGAGCAGGTCATTGGGGAACAGACTCGTGTATATGACTGTGCTTTCATCTGCATTATGTTTAGCAATTGTATTATTATACTGGAATATTGTTTTTTGGTCCTTTCTTGTTGTACAATATGTTGCATTTCTCTGCCGCTGTGCTTTTTTTCTTGCTGCTTCCACACTGAATTCAGGGACAGTCTTGTGCTTGAGGTAAGAGGGACTCATCTGCTATCAAAGGGTGAAGAAAAAGAATGCCTCGGGAGCCTTTTCATTAAAACAATTACGCTAATTTTACTTTCCTTGCAAAAGAAAAAAAATATGCAGTGCTTTATTGTAGGGAATGCAGCGTTGGGAAATTCTGCAAGCAGAGAAAATAAGTACATACTGTAACCGCTGAAGGGGAAAGGAGGAAAAGAGAAGAAGCTCATCAAGCCTTGTCCATGTCTCATGGCTTTCTTTGATGAAAACATTAGCTCAGTTTTTCAAAAAATAAAGAGATGTCTTCCCCGACATGTGCACTTTCTCCTTTATCATTAAATTATTCTGTCTGTGCAGTTTCATGTTGAGAGTGATGTTTTTAGTTTCCTCATGCTTGTATGACCACAGCCTTACAATTGCTTTCAGATAAAATCAAAGCCTACGCATCGGAGCTCTGGTCGGATATAAATTATTACCAAAAACATCAAAAATAGGGCAGATTAAATTTCACAGTTATGGCTCTTTTTTTCCCTTCCCTTTTTGGCATACAGGAGAAGTAACATAAAGTGTTATTACTTATATTCTGTCCAAATGCTTACTTCACATCTCTTGACTCACTCATCAGTGTCACATTCAAAGCCCCCCTCTTAAAGAAACAACTCTGATATTTATCTATAAAAAAGAAAGATAAGTCAGACTCGGTAGTGATGGGTTCCAGGCAAGCTCTCTTTTAAAGGATAAATAAAAACTTGTGGGCAAAAAGTTGCATAATGTTTGATGTTATTTCTGAAGAAGGATGTTTAACAGCTGCTAATGACTCAGCGAAAACTGCAAATTAAGTTCCAGTTCACACTCTCCATCTTAGTTTTTTCTTT
>JBBDHI010000022.1:20255858-20269684 GCA_037177115.1 Craterocephalus stercusmuscarum | reverse complement strand
CTCTATGTCAGCAATTCTCAGCGAGTAGGGCCTGACCCAAATGTGGGCCTTTAGCAGGGCAAAATGGAGGGCAGCATCTTTTTCAGGAAATCAGAAGAAAAGATAACTTTGTCTGCTTGAATTTTTTTAATTGCACTTTTTTTTTCTCCATTTCTTTGGTTTGTGGTTAAAATCCTCCATCTTCATTGTCAGATTTATGGAGTATTCTCTCTTAAAACCATTTCAAGCGAGCCTAAGAACAGGTTTTTTACATCCGAGTTGTGCTTTTTATGGCATCCCTTTTGCAGGAAAACATCAAGCCTGTTCAAAATGGCAGTCACAGAAATATTTAGATTGTTATGACACGCGTATGTTTCAAATTTGTTCAAGTGACTGATTAGCTGAATTAGCATTAGCATTTGTCACCTATTCAATGAATGGGTGATACAATCAAGCTTAAAATTTCAGTTTCTTTTAGTTACTTCTCAGTTGCTGCACTTTTAACTCTGTGTAATCCGAGGTTTACATAAAACATAGAAATATACCTAAATTTGGGTCACAGCTTGCTATTAAGCGGTTTCAAAGTCAGAGCAGTTGAAAACCACTGCTCTGTCTTTTTGAATTGATAATTACATAAATAAAATCTAAAAGATCACAGATTTTCATTTTTTCATTTTTCATGGTTGTGCAGCAACTGTGTAGAGCAAAACCTCGGAGGCACAGAAGGTTGAATCTACGCCGTGATGAATTAAGGCATTTCAGAAGGCAAAAGGGGGCTAACCTGGTACGAGCAAGGTGCACCTGATTCAGTGGCCAGCAAATGTAGATTTATGGGGGAAATAATGAAACAATATTTGCACGTGGCTGCAGTGTGATAGATGAAATGCTGATTATGTTCTGAATGCAGTGTAAAACAGTTTTATTACAAGGATTTTTCTTTCCATTATACGACTTTTTGCAACAAGGAGATTAAAGCCTTATTACATCATGTGTATTTGATTTTCTAACTAATTCATTTGAAGGTGTATTTTTCACAATGCGTTGGTTAGAAAAATGAGGAGCAAGCATTAGCAGCTGCAGGACCAGTAATAACAGATAAAGCTATGCCACTCACTGAACACACACAGCAGTACAGGAAAAAGTATGGTGCTCGGGAAGCTTTAGCATCTCTTAAGGCTACTGTTTGCTAAATGACAATCACGACTGGAGGTCAGTTCAGTTACTCATTTATTTACCACTATGGCTCATCATATGGGAATTTTTGTCTTTAATAAAGGAGATACTGAAAAACTTATGAGCTCAGGCAGGCGCTAATAGCTCGATAGAGGTTGATAGATGGAGATGAGGAGAGTGAGAGGAGGAGAGAGAGGAAGACAAAGCGAGACTAAGCCGGGCTCGGAGGGCCGGCCAGTGATTAAGGGATGGGAGGGATGAGCACCAGCCACTGAGGGACTAGTGTCTATCTGTGTGAGTCCATGTGAAAGCGAAGCTGAGGAAAAGCTCTGAAACAAGAACCCACTGTCACGGTCTCTTAGCAACCGTCTCTGTCTCCCAGGTGACAGGGTCTGACATCACTTCCTGTTGGTGAGCATGCATGGTGTACACAGTGTGCTCAAAGAACTACACAAACTGATGTGAGTGGGTTTGTGTGGAAAGTTGTTGCGCGCCGTCCCCTCCTCCTGCCCGGCGGCTCCGGCAGCCGTGTCACCGGCAGGTACGCGGCAGCTCCGTGTTTTTGTTGATGTGGGAGATTGAAAACGAATGCATGGAGCTTCCATCTGAGGGCGAGTTGTGAAAGCAGACTGTGAGCGCATATATGGAGTCGGTGCCATGCGCACATGCGGCCCAGCCTGATTGTACATTATGCCAATGGAAACATGGCCAACTGATGCCATCTGGTAGAACTAGTTGGCAAAGGGACGCCCCTCTATGGTTCCACGACATATTGGAGTAGTTAAAATTAACACTGTGACACTATTTGGCAGAAAGAGGCGCTGAACTATCTATTACTGTGTCTATTTTTGTATATCTCTCTCTCTCTTTCTCTCACCTTAGCAGGTCCGGGCTGCAGCAGCACAGAGGAAGCAGGCTGGGGAGACTTCAGCTGGCCAACAAAAGCACAACATCACCGCCTGCAATAACCCACTGCTGTTTATCTGTGCTCCTTGATTTTATTTCATTCCCATGAAACAACTTGAATAATTAAAAGAAAGAAAAAATATATAAAAAAGTTAAACCTTAATCCAAAGAGGACAAAAATACACGTCTTCAGATTGCAGTGATAAAATGCGAAAGTCATCGACAAGTAGATGAGAAGCATAATCGACTCTTTCCGCAGGCTCAGTTCAGTGAGGAGCACCGAGGATTAGCTTGCCCACAGTTTGACCATTTATGTGAAAAACTAATGCTCGCATTGTCTGCCCCTAATTAACTCCAGCTGCTGAGTCCCGTTAAAAAAAAAAAAAACAGAAGAAGAAACTACTTATGATTCGTTTCTTAATTATGTTGAACCTTTGTAGCAGGAAAGAAACAGCAGATTTATGAGTCCAAACTGAAAAAACGCTGCTGAGATTCAACTGAAAAAAAAAAAAAAAGCTACTAAGTCCACAGTGCCTGATCAGATAAGATCCAGGAGCGCGTCATCGTCGATGCCGGACACTTGGGCCATGCCGGGTTGGGGTACAGCTCCTCTCTGGCCCCCAGACATCAGCATCTGACCTGCATGTGAAAAGAGAGGAAATGTTTCTCAGAATCCCGCTGATGTAAAAATCTGCAGGCAGAAGCTGGTGCTCCCTATGGAGAAGGCATCCATGGGAAATGTATGGATCCCGGCTCTTTTTTCATAGTAAAGTCCAACCTGACTAACAATTAGCAATCAGACATCAGCTCGTGCAGACGCAGCAGTTTTTTTATTAGGCCCCATTCACACGGGTTGCTTAAAATAAACACAAATGAGTTCAGACAGGGGACATTTTTTAATGTATGCAGATGGCAGCATAACACCTTCGTAAACCAAAAAGAGAAACCAACTTAGCTAAGTAAGGAAAGAGTACAACCCTTTAATATGTGAGTTTTAAATGGCTTCACGCACGAACCAGAACTTCCGCAGACGCCTTGAGTCAAAGAAACCTAAGTTCGGACGATGTGTGCAGTTTGATCTGACACCAGTTCATACATCCCATCGCTGTTAATTCATCAGAAATGTCTAAGTGAAGATGAAGCGTGATACATTTAATCAAAAGATCTTCAGCAAGAGATATTTCAATGTCTAACTTTCAAGATCTGATGCTTCGGTTGTTTAGTGACAAAAGAACTGGTCCCGTTTTAGAAATGTGACCTTTACACATCTTATCTTAGATGCACAGTGACAGACTGATAAGAGCAAATTTTCACATCAAGCTCGGTCAAATATTTCTGTCTCAAACTCCCTAAACGGTGCATGCTGACCTGCCAGGGGTTGCCTCCACTGGCCTTGCATTTGAGCCCCCCCTCCTGGTGCCGGATGGACCAACTGCTGTCCTAAACCTTGATGAGACATCATGCCTTGCATGTGAGGCACTCCTCCTTGCTGCAGGGACACATAAGACAGAAGACGAACATAAACATCCACAGGCTGTGAGAGCTGCTTTGTTGACTTGAAAGGAGCCATTTGTTGATCTCTTACTGGCTGCTGGCTGAGAAGAAGGCTGCGGAGCTGTGGATTGGCTCCTGGGTTTGAGAGACGCAGTATAGGACCCTGAGGCTGGGCTTGCCCGCTCTGTGCAACCTGGTTGGGCGGAGCTCCGCTGACTGCTGGCTGATGGTTGGTCGGGCCGGTCGCTCTCATTGCCATCTGAAGGAATGCCATGCAGTTTAACAGCTCTAATGAATCGTCACAGTACAATGTGTTGAACAAGATTACCCAAAAAAGGGGGCCTATATATCGATGACAGTAGTCAGGACACAGCATTAGAGTAAATTCTGCATTAAAAACACAGCAAAGCAGTTTTTCTTTTCATTACTGAGCACGTCTACCTGGTTAAAGTTAAAATAAAAGTTGGCCAATAAATAACACAGGAGGACTAATGTGAATCCAATTGTTCTGCATATTTCATGTTTAGTGAAAAGATGGAATTTGTGCAGATGTTGATGCAGAGGTATCTTCACCATCTCCAGGCTATTTATCAGTAAAGCTGAGATCTCCTCCCTACAGCCTCTGGTTGACATCGACAAGTGAACTCATATTTTTCTGATGATCATATCATAATGAATACAAACAGCTTCTGTTTAATAAAATATACAAACTTGTACATGCATGTTATTAATTAAACATGTTGTGTTGCTGTAAGGGCATGCTACGTCGGGCGCATTCAACAGCGACATGCGTTTAGGAAATTGTCAGTCTGCCAACCCAACGCTCAGCCGTGAGACGGAACTGATGGCAAGTCTGCGTTTGTGTGTTTGCATACACACAAATCTTTACACTGTGAGGGAGTGTGTGCAAAGATAACAGAAAACAACCTAAAAAATCACAATATTTAAAATTATACTATGTGTATGCTATATATTATCAAGATCTTCTGGGCTTCTCACCATGTTGTTCTGCCTCTGCTGCTCCTCCATAATAGAGACCTGACTAACTGGAGGCATACCCACCACCACAGACTGGATGCAGGACAGATCAGAGAGAAAGAAGAAGGGGGAAGAGCAGTGCAAGTGAGGTTTAAAAAAGGAATGAAAATAAAAAATTCAAATTTAAAAAAGGAAAAAAAGGAGGAGGATGTTGGAGGAAACAGAGGTACCACGGGGCATGCACCAGTTAGCAAGCACTCACACAGTCATGTTACAAACAACAGGCAGACATGCAAACACAGTACAGAGTGGGTTTATTCACCTGCTGCTGGACGTTACCGTGGGAAACGGGAATAGGACCGGGGGGCCTATTGAGAAAGTTCTGATTGGGGGGAACTTGGCCCGGCTGCATTGGACCTCCTGCTCCGCCCAACTGCTGTAGAGTAAAATGAGATAACGGTCAGTAAATATAAACTTAAAAACAAAATGTTAAAGGATAAGTTGTTTATTTTTTTTCCAACCTGGACCTATTTTCCAGCATGAAACAATCATTTACTAACCCGGACAGTTCTGGTGTAACTTAAACTCCTTCGGGAGATATTTAGATCCACTGGCGATCAGCGTACATCCAATATAATGGGAGTGAACGGGGCCAGCTCACGCAGCCTCTAAATAAGACAATTTCTGCCACAAAATTCCTTCATTTCACCAATATGTTGTTATGAATCACAGGTCTGATCCATCTGTCAGCTCAAAGTGGCTTGGAATTGCGTTTTTGTGGTGATCCGTCGTTTTTTACAGCCATTAATTTGGAGTAAGGACTTCGATGACGTCACTTCCAAGACGCATCACAGTGCCTGTAATGGCTGTGCCTGGCCCTGCTCACTCCCACTTTATATGTACGCTGATCACCAGTGGATCTAAATATCTCCCGAAGGAGTTCAAGTTACACCAAAACTGTCTGGGTGAGTAAATGATCGTATTTCATACTAGAAAATAGGTCCAGGTTAAAAGAAATAACCCAAAACTTATCCTTTAGTAGAATCCCCTCATCAGCCCAGTTAGCATCGCTCTGCTTCATCTCATTTATGATAATGACATGAGGAGAGATCTGCACACATATGACATTTAAGTGTTCTAAATGAATCTTGATGAGGTTATTCCTATTCATAAAAAATAAAAATGAAACAACATATTCTGATTGTATGATTACATTCTCTATCCTGACACACAATCCACATCCTTATTCTGTATTTACAACACACACATCTGTAGATGAGATTTACTGTGTTAACAGTGTCAAAGTATGAGTCTGCGTTTCGGCTTTCTTTGCAAGCGAACGGACTGGAAGCAAAAACAAACATGGAGGCCGACATTAAGCGCCGCCTGCTGAGGCGTTTGCCGTTTTGGATTTCATGGTTTTAAATTAACTGCGGTTTGATCAGTAAACCCTCCAGTAAAACATGTAGAGGAGAAAATAAAGAATCAAAATAATTCCACATACCATGTCCACATGCAGTTCGACATAAGAAATGGTGACAGCAACACGAATGGAGGCAAGCTGCTGCTGTTGTTTTAGGCTCTGATTACAGAGAAATAAAGCAGCAAAAGCTCTCATTTCCATTTTATCTGCACAGTCCTGCACTTACAGAGGAATCAGTCAAGATGGCAGGTGCTGCAGTGGATTTCAAGCTTCCACACTGAAGGAAATACAAGGGGGAAGGAAGGGTGTTTCATCTTCAAAACAAACAAAACTTATTAAACCCAGATTGACCCATCCATTTCACTAAATCTGAGCAAACACTTGGCATGTTCTCCGAGCAACAGCAGCGGTGTGACACACAGCTTTAACTAATAAAAAGCTCTCGTTTCTCTTCTCCGCCTGTGATTCATCTTGGTAATGTGTACTCTCACCGTCACTTTTGAAAGAAATCATTTTCTTCTCTGAGTTTGTTATAAAAAGAGACAAAGTGAAGTCTTGTTCATGCAGGACAATACTCCGGGGCTTTGCACAAGAAATGGTAACTTCTGGTCCAAACTGAAATTTTAATTATCTTAGAATTGCTGTAGCACTTCCTTCTAAGCAATGCAGCACTGAATATGTGATGATGCACAACAGGCATTAAAAAAAGAATTATAATTTCATGCCTTCTTCCTTCTCTAAATGCCCCAATGCTCATTCAGAATTAGGACTCGCATGGAGCGCTTCATTTGTCCTTGCAATGAGGCAGAGCTAGGCAGGTCACTTACAGAGTGACGACATCTGACACAAACAAGGCGTGAATTTTCTTGTTTTGATAAAGAAGCATGATTTTCTTTTTTTTTTTATATAAGCTGCACCTATAAAGAAAAGGACATACCGGTCAAATTTAGGATACAGCGTCAAGTATCTAAAATCTTTATAATTTATCATATTACAACATGTTTTTTCCCCAAACACTCCCCAACACTTAAAATAAACTGGCTTCCATCAGCTGTTCTCTGGGGTTGGGACTGTGGGTACAGACACACCTCCAGCTGGGTCTGCTGAGCTTTCTAAAAAGACCTCAGCTGCATTGTGTGAGCAGCTTGAATCTACACTTTCACAGGGGGCTTGTATTTCAGCAGAAACTGGAAACAATTGGGCACATCTATACATAAATGACCATCCAAGGACATAGGTTTGATTTTGACATTGGCAGCTGATCTCACAAGTCCCTGTAACGTGTTTTTTTTCTAAACGTTCATTTGCTATATCAAGCAAAGTGGAGAGAAAATCAGCCCAAGCAAAAGTCTGAGACCTCACCTGTGACCCCTGCCTCTCCATCCCTCCATCTCCCTTTACCCACCTCTCATTACTGCCCGTCAGCCTCACCTCTGTCACCTGACCACACTGATATACTGAGAGAAACGGGTGCAAATTTATCCACATAGCAATAATAAAAAAAAGCTATATGTGATCAATTTGACTCATTGCAATTGCATATATTTTATACAACAGAATATTCATTTTGATATAATTATTATTCTCATTTGAATAATTTTATCAGCCTTTTTTTCTGGGATCTAAACCAAAAAGTTTTTTGAAGTCTGTAAAACATTATGTGAAGGTTAAGTATAAAACATTATGACTGAAAATTCTTCATTTGTAAGCAGTCAGATCTGAGCACTAAGCTCCCCTGCTGTGACCCTGCCTCTCCACCTGCCTCAGCATCTCCTCTTCTATCTAAACTGCAGCTTTGACTCAGGCTGAAGAAACAAGATCATCAAATCAGTGACCGTTATCTTCATTGTCATTATTAATGACTCAATGGCAGCTGAAAAGTGTAATTTATTTGCTATTTAAACTTTTAAGCGATTCACTCTAAAATACCTGCCGATATTCTCCTTCCTTTCCTTTGCCTCAGACATTCTGTACTCTGCCACTAGCGAGCACCGCGAGTGTGCCGGACAGAATGAGTGACAGCGGGAACAGCCAATCGTGTTAGCAAGAAACGAAACAGCAGAATCAATCAAACCAGTTGAAATACGTTATGAGGCGGGAATCACAGCAGCAACAGAGGTCTCTGGTCACTCGCTGTTTGTGGGATGGTGGGGAGACACAGAATGGCGGCGGCAGCTTTGGACACATACGTCCCTACTCAATTCTACGCCCTGGTGATCATTCATCTAGTCACTACCTTGTTACAACAACAAACCAGGGAGATCCTTCAAAGCCTTACTTGCACACTGACTGTTTAAACAAAATGAGCCATCAAATCCATCAAGTAATAATTAGTTTAAATTTCTTCGTTTTAATTTAATTTCTGCCTTTAATTGAAAAATCACTGCTGCAGTCAAATGAGAACGAGAAACAAACCGTACACATCAAAACTCTCTCTGATCAGCTGGCAGACACTTCATCCTAGTGCTGCTGCTCCGTCCAGATGGTCAAACACAGTTTGAGCCCACTTCTTCTCTGTCCTACCGTCTCGTCTGGTCAATCCACTCATCTAAAGTCAGAGTCTGTAGTGTCCAATCTCTCTGAAAAAGTTGGCAGCTTTCTATCCTGCTGCACATTTGTTTCTCTTCCAGTAGCTCTTGCTGAAGTGGAGAGCCGTTCTGAATCCGCTGCTCTCAAACCTCTCAGTTCATTCTCCAGTTTCTTTCTGTGCTGAGCCATTGCTTGCCTCTCTGCAGCGCCCATTATCTGCCCTGATGGTCTGACACTGACTACTGTTTCAGAGCTCAGAACCCAACCACTGCTCCAGCTGTCCCTAAAAATCAAGTAAAAACTATTCATTAACTCATCATAAGAAAAACGTTCAACAGAAAGATGACTAACCACCAAACTACTTGACCAACCAGGGATAAGTCACATACTCACGAATTAACTAAACAACCAGACGTGGTATATAAATCACTGGACTGGAATTGTTTAAACAAGCATCAAATAAACTGACATGACAAATGTTGCCATCGTGGGCTGAGACCGTCATGGTAGGCTGATACTGCCATGGTAGGCTGATACCGCCCTTGTGGGCTGAGACCGCCATGGTAGGCTGATACTGCCATGGTAGGCTGATACTGCCATGGTAGGCTGATACTGCATGGTAGGATGATACTGCATAATAGGATGATACTGCATGGTAGGATGATACTGCATGGTAGGATGATACTGCATGGTAGGATGATACTGCATAATAGGATGATACTGCATGGTAGGATGATACTGCATGGTAGGATGATACTGCATGGTAGGATGATACTGCCATGATGGGCTGATACCGCCATGGTAGGCTGATACCGCCATTGTGGGCTGAGACCGTCATTGTGGGCTGAGACCGTCATGGTAGGCTGATACTACATAATAGGATGATACTGCATGGTAGGATGATATTGCATGGTAGGATGATACTGCATGGTAGGATGATACTGCCATGATGGGCTGATACCGCCATGGTAGGCTGATACCGCCATGGTAGGCTGATACTGCATGGTAGGATGATACCGCCATGGTAGGCTGATACCGCCATGGTAGGCTGATACCGCCATGGTAGGATGATACTGCCATGATGAGCTGATACCGCCATGGTAGGCTGATACCGCCATGGTAGGCTGATACTGCATGGTAGGATGATACTGGCATGGTGGGCTGAGACCGCCATGATAGGATGATACTACATAGTAGGCTGATACTGCATGGTAGGATGATACTGCATGGTAGGATGATACTGCCATGATGGGCTGATACCGCCATGGTAGGATGATACTGCATGGTGGGCTGATTTAAAAGCATTATGAGAATATGATTTGTGTGAAATGCAAGGACAGAAGAGGCTGTGATTGGATGGGTTATTCATTTTCTCTGTATGTTTGTATTTATGTACATATATGCTTGTTTTTATTGTCATTTGAATTCATTTTTCCTTTTATTGATTTGATAACTTGCGCAGCACTTTGGTCAACACCAAACTTGACTTCATGCATTCATTCATTCATTCAATCATTTATTACACTCCCATGTTTTTGCCACTGGTTGTATAAAGCCACAAGCAGCAAAACTAAGACTTACTTAAATAACAGAAAACACTTCAAAATAAATAAACAATATTCAAAATAATTAAGCAGTTCCACAAGAAAGGTCTGGGAAATATTCTGGCATGCCTCTGTTAGATGGAGGTAAAGCCTTTATGCACTCGTCTATGTTATATCTAACACTCTGAGGGGGAAAAACACATGATAAGCACAAATATGCCAAAAAAAATTACAGCAAAAAGTATCAGATCAAATATGACTGGGAGTGCTTTTAAAGAGTTTTAATTTAGTTTGTTGAGCCTAAGTTTAATATTTGATGGGGGGGAAAAAAAGAAGTTATGGGTCTTACTGTATGTGTTTTACGTTCAAATGTGAAATATTGCTTTCGGCTGATGCACCGACTGAGCGGAACTAAACTTGAAATTTAGCCTCTTGTGACTGAGAAAAATAAAAGCTTGCCATCTCATGATAACCAGTTCAGAGTGGTTCTCTGGGGGAAAAAAATAAAAAAAAACATTTTTTCCTAACCATGAAGAAAAATGAACTTCTGGAGATGGCATGAAAATACACAACTGCAGGAATGTGTGTCCGTGTTAAACAGTGCCAGGAATTAAAATAACTTTAATAATCACATTTAAAAACAATCCAGCACTGACTGCGTATGTAGAAAGTTAGATTACAAATCAAAGACCCTCTTTAAAGCCAGTTTGGCCACAATAATATTTAAATAAATAAAACATTATCAGTGAGTATCTGAATCCAATCTACTTTGTAAAAAATCCTAAAACATCCTTGATCATTAAAAGAGACATCATCAGAAACCAAATGATACCGCTCCAAGCTTCCAGTCGTTTTCAAGCTCCTCTCACAGCCAACCACCAGCAGAAAACACCGGTTACAAAAAAAACACTTATGGGATCATTTGCAATGCAGAGGATTGATCCACTGAATCAGCTCATCTCAAACTTCCCCGCAGTCTGAAAGGATTTCCCTCATGAATACTTTCGTGTAATACGGCCAGAAGGGGGCACTATCATACACAACGTTTTAACTTTAATGCCTGATGTCAGACTGAAGGCAGAAAACAGCTGATGATGTTTTTTTATAGAGACATAAAATGAGCAGGAGGAGTGAAACAAACACTAGCATCACTGATGAGAGAAAAGAAGAAAGACATGTGATCAAACTGATGTAAACTCCATAACAAGCTTTATCTTTTGGAAGGAGAAGCTTGCTGCTCGTCTGGCTGGACGCTGCCTGATAAACGCTCTGCAGCACCTCTCCTCCCGAATGCAATAAGCTGGAGTGGAAGCCCGTGATGGAAAAGACAGCTAATCCAGAGGAAACATTTAAATCACCGCGTCTCAGGGGGATGAAGATGAGCAGAAACAGACAGGGACATTTTCATGTCATACGAACAAAGCAGCAGTGTTTTTAAACCACCAAAGAGCCTTTACAACTCAAAGGCCTCATCACCAGATTTTTGTAATCACATCTTCAAAGATAAGCACAAATCATTGCTTTAGATAGTCATCATCTTAGTTCAAAATGTGAGTTTGCAAAGATAGTGAATGATTTGTTTTTATGGAGTAAAAATAACAGTTTTCTGCACAGCTTTTGCTAAAGATGACAAATTCCTTTGTAGTTCATCGTTTGATTGTTGTTTTAACTAAAGTTTGGTCTGAATAGGATATAGAGGTTCTAGAAAATACATGGATGGTTTCCTATATTCAATGAGCAATTAAGCAGAAGTGTGTGGGAGTCTTATAATGCTTCTGTTACTGATGTTAGCCCTATAGGTCTGCAATGAAGTGATGCACATGCAGACAGTGGGCTTGAAAATAGAAAGGTCAACAGCAATGCAACTTAATGCCTGAAGCAAAGCACCTGGGGTCATTGATGCACCTTTGTAAACACCTCCCTGTTATCGCTTCCTGTTGATCTACCCTCGCCAGCTGTTTTGCATGACTTTCATGCTGGGACTGATTGCACATCGATGTCATGTGAGAAAGCACAGAAGTGTTGTGGGAATTTAAAACTGACCCACTGAGCCAAAAAAAAGGAGGTGGAAATGGAGGGATAATAAACTGTCCAAGGGTCCAAAAAATAAAAATAGAAAAAAAGGTTTCAGCTTCTGTTCTGAAACGGACAAACCAAACATCTTTTCCATAACTGCAGGATGCAAAAATGATCCAAACTATTTGCCAAATCCTATCTAGGTGGTGACTTTCTGTGGTTTTTGGATGGGCAGAGTGGAACCAGACAGAGCTTCTTCCTCCTGGCAGTACTCACCGCTCGTTGCTGCTGGACCTGCTTGTGGTTGGTGATGACTTGCCGGATGCCGTTGACGAAGCCGCCCTGATCGTTGGGGATGAGGCCCATAAATATTTTCTTCTTAGAAGAGTACAGCAGCATCAGCACCCGCACTTCACATGGTGAGGTAGTGTGAGGGAAATGGACGCAGCCCGCCTGCAGAGAGGATCACAGGGTAGATTAAGACCCGGACACGGGAGCTGCTGTAATTATGTGATGGGCTCAGGCTTAAGGACATATCTCACTTCCAGAGATATCGGTTCTAAAAATGTAAAAATGGTAGCAACGTAATACACAGAGCCTTGAATCCACCAAAGGGACTCAGTTTTATTTACATGTGTCCCATTTTTGTTTCCCAACGAACATTAAAGAAACACCTAAATTCTTGTGGATAAGATTAGAACAAATAAGAGTGAAAATAAAGTGATGTAGCTTTAAAATAACAAATCGAACACCTTCTAGTCTTTCTCCACAACACTACAACAAGCTTTCATGTTCAGGACACACATTTAGGCTTCAGAAAACGTCTGAATAAACCTAAAAACTCACAAAACCATTGGCCATGATGCGGTACAGGCCTCTTAGTGACTCCAGGTCTTTGTTGGTGAAGAGAAATTGAACCATCCGAGAGTTTCTGAAGAGGTGGCCTAAGGTTGTCTGCAGAAAGAGCGGGCAGGAGTTGATGCATCATCCACAGAAAAAGCTCAGTGGTGTAAATGACAAAGAGTCAGCGTAGCAAGTATATGAGCCAAAGCAAAGATAGAATAAAAGCATCTCACCAGTAACTGTTGTGGAATCAGCTGCATGATGAGCTTCTGTGGCCACTGGTCTGTGTTGCTGCTCAGACACAAATCAAAATGCAGTTAAATAACAGCTCACTCAGATGACTTCAGTGTTTTCTGAATTACTCACAGATTTTCTCCTTGGTTCACGTGAACTTGGCACGGCAGAGAACGTGTCAGTTTGGTAGCAGAGTCCATAGACGAGGTTTTGGGCTTCTGCACAGAAACACAAAAAAGGAGGAATGAGAAACGGATGAAGGACTGCAATTTTTTTACCCAGTCCAAACTGGAAAAAACGCTCTAGAAAGAGCAACTCATTCCAGCCAGAGATGACAGACACTTGAGGCGGGGTGATGGAGATGAGCTAAAACTCTGCTGCTGCCAGTCTGAAAAATCCAACATGGCCGACAGAGTAGGGGCGGCTGTATCAATACTTTACCATGAGCCAGCCAAGTATTGGACCCAATAGTTTTTCAGTATTGAAACATCATTTTGCTTTTAAAAAACATGACATTTGTTTTCAATTCTGCAAGTTTTAAGACATAAAACTACATGCGAAGCCACAACGAATTCTTTCAGTTACATGATGAGATGTCTTTATGATACTGCAACCATAAGTGATGATGTTTTGGTTTGATATTTTACTGGTTTAATGCAAGTTATTGCACATTATGATTTTTATATTTTCAATATTAGTATTTCATG
>JBBDHI010000022.1:20061171-20073996 GCA_037177115.1 Craterocephalus stercusmuscarum | reverse complement strand
GCAGAGAAATTCAAACCTCTTTTTGCATTTTTGTTTGTAAATAGTATAAAATAACTTCAAAAAATGTGACAAAATGTTAAAATATCTCTATTGTCCCCTTTTATCTCCTTGAGAAATAAAGTCAAAAATGCAAACAAAAGCAAATCTACTCTTCATCTGGCTGTCATTCATTTTCTTTGGCTTTTTTCCTCCAGTCACCGACAAAAAAGTATCGATCTCATAACACTTTTATCGATAAAAAGCGCTACTGGTGATATTTGGATCGATCTGCCCAGCCCTGACCGCCTCCAGGTTGCTGCTGCTGTTTGTCTTTCACAGGCCAAGAGAAAACAAATGAGCCATCCAACTTCCCGTCTGGCTGTGACATTGGGAAAAGGTTTCCGGATTTCTGCTTTGCTTCTCTTCTCGGAGCAGCGGCCTTTGAAGCCTTGTCAGAATGTGCCAGCCGTCAGCAGAGTCTGAGCAGGAGTGGAGGTTTTTGATCTGACCCGCTGGGAGTTGACCAAAGCCTGGGTTGTGATGAGCTTTGCAGCTCTGAAAGGATCTAAAGGCAGGTTTTATAAAGTGGGTGGATTTCAACACATTTTATCAGGAGACGGGACAAGTGTGATTCACATTCACTGGATGCCCACTCCAAATGAAGTAGGATGAGCAGAGGGTCAAAAATCTGTCGCAGTTTGAGAGAAGAGTGATGGGAGTTTTTAGCTACGGAGGGGTCGATAGTGTGACATTTAAAGGCTTTTGAATGAGAAATGTATCTGATCCTTGTAATAACCACATCACTCACTACGTTTGGAGCCACTTAAGTTTATTTTGTAAACCTAAACAAACTCCAGAAAGTTAACTTGACACCCAGCAGCGTATTTTTATCTCATATATTAGAAAAATATTCATATAAGATCACGTTACAACACATGCTCCTCTGGAAGTTACTGAATATCTTTTCTTTCTGAATTATTTGGGGTTTTTTTCCCCTGAAGTGAATTATTTCTGTTTAATTTCTATGAATAGAACCTGCAGGTTTAACATGTTTTAAATACATGTAAAAACATATTATCTTATTAATTTATTCTAATATTTACAAAGGTTTAATTTATTAAAAATGCAAGGCTGGAAACCAAATTTTTTAAAACAAAACACATAAAGACCTGAGAGAGCATCTAACACCTAATTATTAAGTACTTGGCAACAAGCCGGTGATGTCACTGCATTAAAATGAGCATAATGACTGAAGCGTAGGAACAGAGACATGTTCACTTCTTAGTGAAGGATGGAGTGGAGGGAAAGAGTTTAACTTCTACATAAAATCTCTGCACACTTGGAACACGGTGAAATGGATCCAAAATATTCTAATACTTTAAAATAAAAAAAACAAAAAATCTGTTATTCCAAGCATGTGATATTGTACAAAACCTTTTACTGTTTTCTCGATCCTTAAATGTCTTTCATGGAGGGTTTTTTAGATAAAATAGGTTTATTGAAGATGTTGTAGCTTTAGCTGTGGCATGCTATTATACTGTATATAAAAACAAGCATGAATGATAATAGCCCAGTATATCAGAGTTCTATGATGACTTACCAGAGACTTCAAACATGGTGGGAGAAAGCCATCGTATGTAGGCCAATCAATATGACTCCTCATCAAACAGCTCATCAAACCCTAAAGGCCAGATATATACATTCCTCCACATTTTATGCTCTTTTTGAAAAAACACACACACACAATTCTTTTCCGATCAGACTGAAAAACTCTGCATCTTTCTGGTCACCAGCCGATTAAAAAAACATTACTTTAGGAGCCTTAAAAGGGTTGTTTTGGATTCTGTCCACATGTGTATGACCTTAGGTACCCTGGGCTTGTTTTTGTGAATGTGGGTTTAAGTGTCAGTCCCCTCCCATGTGCAAGCTCAGCACTACCCACCATGTGGCAGCGCTAACTGTCTGATGTCCGGACTAGCTGGCAGCATGCACTGTATCTCATATATCAACTCCCATTCATGCTGCCACAGCTCCCTTCCACCGTTGCTATAAATACTGCCAGCTGTGTTTCCATTATTAATGCAGCAAGATGCCCAAACTCCCCTGGCCCACAACATCGCCAATCCATCATCTCCCATAAACTTTAAAACACCCACTGCTGCCTACTGCTGGTGCAAACTGATACGCATGAACACAAAAAAGCAGCATGCGTACACACACCAACACACACTCCTGTCTGTGATGAGTTCATTAGAAGAGGAGGCAAACAAAGAAAAAAATGCATGAAAAACCCAAAATAACACATTGCATCTTGATGACAGAACTATTATAGTTTTAAAAATAAATTGGAATGCAATAAGGAAGAAGAGGAGCTGGGGGTGAACTGAACCAGATTTTTATCTTTTTCTCTTGCTGGAAACAGTCAGCGATACAAAGCAATTTAAACTGGCTGAATGGAGAAAAGAGGAAATAATGATCTGTTTTCTCTGTAAAGTTAAAGGTAATAGATGTATTCATTTAAAGAATGAGGAGACAATAACTAGAGCACATGCGCAAACAGATGGTTCATTTTCCACCGGCTGCAGAGTTACGTTGTGATCAAACAAGGTGCTGCAGCTCAACACCCTTCTATCACAAGGTGCAAACCCGACACCAGCGGTATTTTACACAGGGCACCTGCGGTCACACATCATCAGCAGGAATGTCAGAGGTCTTTAACTGGGCTGAAAATAGTTCTGAATCCAGTAGATGGACTGAAACATCATAGAAAAATCCAAAACCTTCACATTTCCACCAATAAATCTCATCACCATGTAATCCATGTTGGTTTGACTTCTGTCATGTAGCCACATTTAGACACAGACGTATATCCCAACGTTCTGCAGCTCATCAGGACTAACTGCTGCTGTTTTGAATAAATCTGCAGGAAGATGTGGAACAGTAAATCGAAGCAGGTCACATGATCCCATGAGTGCCGGATCCACTAACACGAAGTTACAATGTCAGAGTTTCTGAAAAAGGCGGCAGCTTCAGAGCACTGACACTCATACTGACCCCAGAAACCATCCATTATTACTCACATTAGGCTCATTGGGCCCAAAGTTAAACAGTACACTTTTACCTGTTTAGCTTCTCACTGATAAATGAACACGAACAGCTTGTTGCAGCTGGATACTGGAAAATAGACCAATAAGACATTTCATTAAACGTAAAAGCTGGAAGGCCAGTGTATTTCCAAATGAATTGTTGAATCTGCTGATTTACTGTATCGCTGATGCAGCTGGTTATCCTTGTCTCCAAGTAGGAGGCCCGTCTTTCCCACATGACTCCAATGCAGCATTAGATCCCGCTGCTGCCTTCGCTTGTGCTCCAATACACAAACGCACACAAATTACACCCCACCCAACACTCTGATCATCATCCTGGGCCAGCACTGCTCCACCGCTGCCATGCATCTGCTGCTGCTATAAATAGCACCCCCACTTTGATGATGATGCAGCCGTGATTGTTGGGAGGAACGAAAAGCTCCCCTGGACACCTCTCGATGGTGTAATTAGCCCTAATAAACTGAGAGGGATTTCATAACACATGGAGGAGTCTGGCCAATGCCCTCCGCCCTTCAACTCCCCACCATCTCCCCCCCTAATTATCATCAATGGAGCTTTTGCAATGGGACAGATGGGAATTCTTTGGACAGAGACTAAACGATAGAGTATGGAAATTACTTTCAGCTTCCTTACAGTTTAGTGCAGGGAAAAAAATCTAAAGATTACATGTAAAAGCCCAAAAGTATGACGGAAGACAGGCCTGAATTGTAGCTTGCTTATTGTGGGTATGCATGCTGGATAGATGCACCACGCATTTCTGCTTTGTAAATGTTCACTTCTGCTAAAATGAAAGTGTAAATTAGACATAGAACACTCACTAAATGCTGATGCCGTTGTTTCCTGCCATTATAATGCACAACAATGATAGTCATTGTCACGCTGTGGTGAGGGTGAGATACAGCTACAGATAAGTATGGCCCGCTTCCAAGGACCTCGGTGCTGAACAGGAGCAATAAAGACACAATAAACTTACTTTCACTTTCATTAAGTGGAAAAAGCACCCCCGCCATGTAATTTCTCTCTAGGACTTTATCTGAAATATGTTCATATCCCGGATGGAGAATAGCCTAAAGGAATTGCTAGATGTGGTGTAGCAGAGGAGCTGCACAATGGAAACTGCAAAATGACACACGACACACAAAACAGAATACACACACAAAAGTCTCTGCAGGGATGCAATAATTGTGATGTAAAATGGGCAGATTAAATAGGCTATAAATTCACAAAAAAGACACGTAAAACCAGCAACATGAGACACAAATGGCCAACCTGGGGAATAAAATAATAATGAGGGGACGCAAAGTGAACAAAACTGTACACAAATAGATTAAAAAAATAGACAAAACAACCAGTGAGAGATGGAGAATGACCACATAATGATGTTAAAATAAAGTTAAATATCTGTGATACACCGAGGATACAACACATTTTCTAACTGCATGCTTAGTAGATGTTTTCATCTGTCTGAATCTTGGCGGCAGGGAAAATTTGACTTTGGTCCGTTTGAAAACAAACAACCACTCTGTTATAAAACCATATAAGCCATCATGTCGCTGCACCAGTTGGCCAAACTATGCACGCTGGTATAGGTATGATTATAACACCAGACAGGGAGGATTTCTTTCAAATTCTTTAAAACTATACTTTGAACCATCATCTCCCTTCAATTCAAAAATAATTGGGTTTCACAATGTACCATACCATATGTACCATAAGTAAAGACAACACGGCTGTCTCCCAAACACCCTGACATCCTCTAAGAACCAGGCAGAACCATCACCCTGGTGTGATGAAACGCTGCTGGCCACTAAAAGATAGGTGGATAAAGGTAAACAACTAAAAAAGAGAAATAATTAGAAGAGAGAGGACAGTGTCAAAGTAGGACAAAGCGCAGGGGAGACCTGTCTGTCCCAGTTCAGCCATTTACCGCCGGCAAGAGATGAAGAAGGAATGAGTGAGGGAGGGAAAAGGAGAGAGACAGAGACAGAGAGAGAGAGAGAGTAAACGAGATGGCTAAATCTGGAGATATGAACTACATCACCTCCTGAGCAGAGCAGCAAATATTGAAAAGAAAGTTGCGCTCCACTTTGTGTGCACATAAACCAGAGGGCAAATCATTCAGGGCTTGAGCAGCTAAACGGAGATCAAAAAGATGAATCCCCCTTTCTCCTTCCTATGAACGAGGATTCTGAATCAGCTTGAAATAATCCAATTACTCTCAATTAGTCAAGATTCAAGGGCCGTTCTAAGCTTTGCCCCAACGAACAGATAAATCTCACTAGAATCGAACGAGTTCAGGAGAGATTGTGGTCCCCCGATCCCCAAAGAGAGATCTGCACAGGTGCAAATGTCATCTGTGCTGAGTCCTCTGTAAACACAGAGGAACTAAACTCTGTGGTCCCATAACACTTCTCCAACCGAGACACAATTAGCTGCGTTTCCACCTTGCCGATATGAGCTGCATGTTCATTTGAGTCAGCGGCTAGCGACTTTACTCTGCTGGACCTGCTGGAACGATGTCTGAAGCACAAACGGCATGACATCGGCTCTATCAAACAAAGTTTGTTTATGTTTACGACTGGTGGAGAGGAAGCTAACCCAGACGTGACGTTATGACTCCAGATCTCCATATAATCCATAAATCTGCCTTAGAAGCTGTGGAGCGCTCAGTTAAATTTGGCGCTAATTGCTCTCATCTGACATGTTCAACGTTGCATGTTTGACAGATTAGGAGTTATTACTTTGTATGAGCAAGTGAGGCACCACCGTGCTGATTTATGGCAGCATGAGTTAGTGAGGAGTGTCTGAGTGTCTCTGTTCACCGACTCCTCTAATCAACACATCACACTTTCCTTCTGCATTAAAACCACCGCTGATGGTGCTTTTAAAGTCTCGCTGCTGCAAACTGAACATTAAGAGTTGAGCTCTCGATGAGCTGCTCCTCCATCGTTAATCTTTTGCTCTTTCTTTTGAAAAAGAAAAAACAAAAGCCTGTGTGAATTACCATGACTGTGTGGGTGAGCTCCCTGTTTCATCGCTGTCCTGCAAAAAAACAAAAAACTGAACTCATCTCACACCTCCAATTTGTTCCCAGTTAAACTTCTGCTACGTTTTCTGAAATCCACCTGCCCCACGCAACACTTTGCAACGCACAAAAACAGCTTGTGTGTAATTATGTGCAGCCTGTAAAAGTGACCCGCTGTCACCTTTCTGCGAAGGGCTGCGTTCAGCATCAGCAAGACAAAGGCATCTAAAGATAGACTAAACAGGGGTAGAGATAATGACAGGAGAGGAGCAAACACATGTTCCCCGCTGGGAGGGTGACCCTTGCCTTGTAGAGGCAGCCACTCATGTGAGAGGACAGCAGCTTGAACATCCATCATCGAATTCGGCTCTTGGTGAATGCATGATTAGAAGAGAAAAAATTTAAGTATAGACATTTTTAATGCCAATGTGCATCTGTGCCCATGTTCACTGATGCATGCCCTGCTTTCATACAGCACAGTCAATGTGTCAGGGGAGCCAACATGTGATTTACTGGCTTGTTTTATGCACTGCTTAGCCTTCTAATACGAACACTGAGCAGTGAGCTGCTCCGTGCACCAGATCATCAGCAATTCTTGACAGCCATGCAAATGTATGTGGGTGGGATTATCAGTTTAACACCACGATAAAGAACAAGCAAGTAGCATTTCTCTTATGTCTATATTTGTGTTAATGTCTGATTTTCTGTGTCACTTATCCTTTTTCTTTCTCCTGTATCTCCATAAAGCTTAGCGAGACCGCTCATGTGTTTGAATCAAGAAGTAATCCACTGCTGAATATTGATTATTCTCCTTCCTTACAATGGTAAATCTCTGCTCATAAGTCTTTTTTTCCCCTAGTTTTTGCTGCATTTTTATGTAAAAGCTGGGATTTCTGCATGCACTGACAGCCATGTGACAGAGGAATCAATGTTTCACACCAATGCAGTAAACTTGGACATGCAAAGCCTCCTCCCACCTCCCGCTACATGCACATATACCCCCTGCTGACTCCACCACTATCCCTCTACAAACATAGAATCCCACTCTCTGCTCCTTTGCTATGCCCCTTCCTCTGCTTGCATGCATGTCAGGGAAGGAAAAGAAAGAAATGGCAGAAAGCATTCTTACTGTCTTCTACAATCCCTGATGAAATACAGAAATCCCTCCACAGGAAAAGGGGGACAGAAGTAGAAAAGAGAGGAGGAGGGGGGGGGAGCCCAGCGACTGCCAGTTGCAGAGGAATAAGGAGTGAGGAGGGACGATCAGGAAGATGTGATGGAAAGGGGGGGAAAAAAGGAAAAAAAGACAATCACAGCGGCAAAAATAAAGAGCCTCCTCCTTCACAAAGGCCACCACAGGGAACTAGGAGGTGTCCGGTGTGCCGCTGTACGCTGAGGGATGGAGCATTATCCCCGGCTCCCAGACTGTCCTCCAGCAGCAGCAGCAGCTCTGTAGTAACACTTCTCTCTTTTCGGTCCGGCGATCTCCCCATCCTTCGCTCTATGTCCTCCCCTCCTCCCTCCCTCCCTCCCTCCCTTCAGCTTGTTCGGAGTGCCCCCGTCTCTCTCTCTCTCTCCTTATACTGGTTGGTTGGTTTTCTTTCTGTCTCCCTCCATCTCTCCCTCTTCTATCATTACCCAGATACAGGGCATACCCCTCCCTCCTCCTATCTGTCTCTCTCTCCCTCTCTCTCCTCCTCTCCCTGTGTCTTTGATGTTCTGGAGTTAGACTCTTAGCTGTGAAAAGAATCGGTTGGGTTTTTTTTTTCCTTCTCTCACCAGAGAACGTGCAGGGATTCACCCAGCAGTGCAGGGATACACGCACCAAACGTTCCGAAAATCCAGTAATTGCCGTGCAATATCAACAACAAAAGCACACACAACAAATTACAGCAATTAAAGCGAGGATTCTCATTTTTAACCGGACGTTTCTACAATGCAATGATTCCATTCGAATGCATTGCAATCTGCAGCAGTGCCCCCCCAACGTGTGTATTCTCACACCCACAGAAATATGAATAAGGAATGAAAGAGATGTATAAGAGGATGAGGGTAGCCGCTGCTGCAATGCCTATTATCATACAGAGAGGAGGATGAAGGAGAAGGGCTGTGGGAGGAGAAGGAGCTTTCTGCTGATGAGCTGAATTGAATAGCAAGTAGAAATCAACTCCATTATGCCAATCAGCAGCAAGTGAGGCACGTCAAACTCACTTTGATGAGCTAACACCCGTTTAATAGTTTGGAATTGGGGTGAGTAGGAGTTACAGTGTATGAATGACAAACAAATGTTTTCCAGTAGCCATCTCTCCTCCTGATAAACGTGGAGGAACTCTTGCTGTTATTATTATAGAGATATCAGGCCCAGAGTTACAGAGAAAAGGTCTTTAAAAAAGGAAATGTGCTGCAGAAATCTCCTCGCTGGGTTTCAGATGATTTTTGACAAGTGTTATTTTAAATGTGAAATACCATCCCTGGTTTCAGAATCCAGCGATGACAAACCCCTATTATCAGACCTCTTTCGCTGCTTATCCTGAATTGTTTGACATTTTGCAGCACATTTCCATCGGGCTTTTCCTTCGAATGAAATATTTTCCCTCATCATAAAACCTGAGGGACGCGTTTGGCTTTTATTTAACCCCACACGAAGGGTTTGTTTCACCCTTCCATATGTTCCCAAAGCAAAATTGCTTGAAACCCGCCTTTTTATTTCTTTGCAGTTTGGATACAGCTGCATAAGCTTTAATGCATTCAGCTGATCCCCACGTCTATGCTATATTTCTGATTGGATCTGGCAGCCTGCAACTAAGTATAGAACAGAAATGCAGGCTGCATGCTCACATTAGGGAGGCAAATGTAAATGCATTACATCTCAGGCATGGTGAGGCCGTCTGTGCTCCTTCTCAGGTTGTACTGACACAAAAAAAAACTCACGTCTCTGACAATCTCCACTGTGTCACGTTTCATTGGCGTTACATCTGCGATCTCTATGCATTTAGAAGCGGAAGTGAATTGAATGAATCCTCACAAATTGGTAGCCGTCCACCTCTTCGCTCAGTCAGTGACTCATAGAGGTAACTTTAATACACAGTATTGAAAACTCATGTAAAGTCTGATCCATGCACTTAATTAAGAGCACAATTTCTTTTGTTTAACTGCATCAAATGGTACACTTAAAAGGCTTCGTTAACCACACTCAAACTGGACCAAAAGCATTAATTAGGAAAGTGGTTACAGTAAGGTCAAAAAGATTGCAATGCTTCATCAAAAACAGCACACAGCACGACTGTGGTTTGAAACGGAGACAGCAGAGCAGACTTAAAAGCAAGCAGTCAGACTTAATAAAGAAAGATAGCTATAATAATGATAAGAGCAATATCCAATCTTGTGCAGCTGACATTTTTATTTCGCCTCCTCTGTCACACATGCAGGCTTTTGCTACAGTCATAATTTACACTAATGCACTGACACTTCAGCCAGTAGCAAGTCATTTGAAGCCTGTGCCACCCGTCACCTGGGAAATAAGGTGCAATGTCCGTGCACCCCTGTATAGCCCAAGCCTATTTCTGAGGGTCAGAAACCATTTGTGTCTCCTTGCCGCTCCGCTATTGATGATGATGATGTCTCCAGTACTCCACAGTCGTCCAGAAATCCTACAGCAACTCAACCCAGTCAGCCATTTTGCAGGACTACAACTGCCTTGGCAGAGCTCATATCCCATGACAGATTATAATCCCCAGACCCCTGAACAGAAGGAACACGGTGTCACGTGGCTGCATGTGCACTGCTGCTGTGATGTACACAAGCAAGAGCAGAAAGGTGCATGGGATAAATGAAAATGTGGGGAACCTATCAGGGTAAAAAAAAAAATGGTTGGAAAATGTGTGTTGTGTCACAGAAAGGACGACGACATATTTTATATTGAGCAAAAACGAAAAAAAAGTGATGACCTGTATCTGCTTGAATGGTGAGCCTTTTAGAAATGATTCCCTCTGCCATTCTGCCTCATATCTCAGGGAGAGGGATGCAGTTTTTACTCCACTTTACTCTTTTAATGCTGAAACTGCACATATACTACACCGTACAGAATATTACACAGTTACTTGCATTAACTATATGTTCTACAACTAACATCTTTCCTTTGACTAATACCCAAATATAGCAAGTAGCTTATTTTACCTTTTGCCTCACTCAAACTAAAAAGTAGTTTAAACTTCACTTTACATATGCTGAATGAACATTAACCGTCTCATTATGAAGCATAATGACTGGGTGACAAGATCTGAGATGCAGTATTTGCACTCACTTAAAAACCTGTCAACATTTGGTACGACAGAGCTGGAATCACGGCTGAATTAATGCCTGTTTAAATATTCACAGAATAAATCTGCCAGTGTCCTCTGTTATGACAGCTGAGAAACATTTTCAGTTTACTACTTGTCATCATCCCCCACCCCATCTCTCTTACTGTACCATCTCTAAAACCTCCATATTCCCTCACTGCTGTAATGGATAATCTCCCTTTTTCTTGCTTTCTGTCTTTGTTATGAGAAATCTGTTATACTTGGCAACAGAAATAGCTCCTTGGCTGCTGGTGAGAGCTAGAAAGAGAGGCAGAAGTGGGTCATATGTTGTAAAAGAAGAGGGGATTGAGTAGAAGAACGCTGGTTGTAAGATGAAAGAACAGGTGGAGGGGAAACAGACTGAACACTCAAACTAGGAGGATCAACACTTGCCCCAGGCACTGAAATTAACCAAATGAATATTTTAGAGTGGGAGGGGAATGAACGCACAAACGAAGAGAAAAAGAAAAGGACCGTGGGTATGAAACAGCTTTTCTCTTTGCACATCTGACTGCAGCTTGTAATTTGATCTTTCTCTGATTATGTGCGCCGATGAGCTCCAGCTGTGTTAACAATTCTACTTAATATCTATTTAACTTTAATGGAAGTTATTTTATTCACAATATAACACAGAAAATGCATCAAATGTTTCATGGATAATATGATGAGAGCTTCTTGAATTTGGTTGCAGCAACATGTTTAGGGATGGAGCAACAAAAACCCTGAACAAGTAAATGCAACACAGAACGGGAGAAGCTGGATGTAACACACAAAACTTATGACTAAGGATTAGAAAATGAGCATGTTTAAGAGGTAGAGTCTCTATGAAGTCAAAGTAGCCAGAGGAACAATGTGTAAAACACTGCATCCGTGCATTAGGGAAGTGACAGAAAATAAGCTCTCCATGACTTTCAAGTTCTAAAACAGATGGTTCTGTCATGGAAATCGCTGCATGGGTGCATGAAACACTTCAGAAATTGAAACAACATGTAAAAAAATGTACAAACCTTCCATCAGCTGACCTGTAGGTTTCTGAAAAGTTGTAATGAGGCTTGTTGGAGGGTTCCCAGCTTGGCCACCTAGGCAGCGTCACAAGGCTCGTCACTCCCAGAAAATACATAAATTGGCGACAGGTGGAGCTGAGAGGCGGGGTGTGAGTGTGGGGAGAGCTAACTGACAGCCATCAAACTCCGAGATGCCTGTAGCTAACAGAAGCTAAACAGCTAACGGATAACCAGGCTGTAAACATGTTTAATTCAGCTGAAAGTTGGCCTTTTTATCATGGGAGTCTATGGGGATTGAGTCACTGTTGGAGACCTAGTGGATGAGGGGAGAACTGCAATTTTTGCCAATTTCACATAGACTTCCCAGATTTCCTCCGGAGGTAGCAGCTTGCTGTAAACACAGTTTGAAGTAATCACTGACTTTTTTTGGTATGATGTTAGATTGAACCTACAATGGATTATAACCTTTAGCCTCATTTGATTTACTCAAAACGTAATGCACATGTAAAATTATTTACTGTTGACTATGTATTACACAAAATGCCGATTTTCTATCACAACTAAATGCTCAGGTTCAGTAGCAGCTGGTATCAAACATCACACTGTAGCTTTTCTTTCAGTAGATCATTAGAGATGAAGAAGCTACCATTTTAAGATTCCTCTTAAATGCCCTCTACATTTGTGATGTATTGTGGCTTGAACTTTTATATTTTCCATCGTTTTCGTCCAAAAGTTGAATATCCCTTACTGTTTGTAGTATAACCAGTCTGAACATGATCCAGAAACACTGTTATCTTCTCTGGGTTAAAGCTTACCTAAGATCAACCAAGAAAAAACTAAATCTGTGATCAGCAACTAGAAACAGAAACCTGGAGACACTATTGATGCTGAAAGGTAAATGCAGCTTTTAGAGTAAGACATCCTTCCATCCGTTTTGGTCCTGAATACATTTGTCTTCGTGTAGCTTCTCTATTTAGTTTTATGCTTCTTTTTTCATATTTGTGATCATGAAAAAGCCTTTGGAGAATAATATCAGACACGCAGCACAGGAATGAACAAATAGTTAATAATGAGCAATTTAACTGCGAATGAAAATAACCGGCTGGAGCGTTTATCTGAATTCCACAAACCAGACATGACAATGCCCCTAATTAAATAATAATGAAAAATGTGAAAGCTGTCAGACCAAGGTAGAGAATGTTTATCTGAGGCACAATATGATTAAATTGATTCTCGTGTTATTTAAAAAAACATTAATTGAGGATGAATGGTGTGTGTGTGAGGATGGATGGCGTGTGTGTATTGTGGGGGTTCTCGGGGTGTGCGGCTTGGGTGCTGGGGTGCGGCCGGCCTCTGGCGGTGGCCTTCTG
>JBBDHI010000022.1:20047290-20061049 GCA_037177115.1 Craterocephalus stercusmuscarum | reverse complement strand
ATGGGACAAAATGATATAGGCTACATTTGTACATTTCTACAGCAGACTTCCAGTAAGAATAACACCCGCTGAGAAACAAAAAGAGTAAGTTTCATCTGCAACAATCAAAAAACTGGATAAGATGTCAAAGACTCTGAAATTAAATACTCAATGTAAATATCATTTTGTCCCATTAAATAATAAAAACAAAAACATCTTATAGTCTGAACAATCAATGTGAAATATAAATTACATCAAAGCACCTTTTCAAGAGTGAGGATATTAAAATAAATAATTGGCCTTTACATATTGAGACAGTACATCTTAATGGTAGTTATGTAAGGCTGTGCAGCATCACCGAACACTCCGGTCAACGTCATGTCAAAACGAGTTCCTCATACAGCACATGATGACAAGAGGGGAATGCTCTCGTGACCTCCACAATCGACAGTAAATAAATGGTTACACTATAAACACCTGTAAATGTGTTGCACAAAAATGGCTAAAAACTGTTACTACGGCAAAAACAAATGCACAAAGTATCCTTCAGTTCTTTCCTTGCGGGGGGAAAAAAAAACAAACTGAACAAGAGGTGATTATTTGTGTGAGAAGATTGTCACATTGTTTATGCAACACAATATACTGAAAATATTCTCTCTGTCTGCCAGTCGGGAGGACTTCCAATACAAAGATCTCTTTTATTACTCCTCCTCAATCCATGAAGCATAACTGGCCTGAAAAGAAACATTGCTATTCCGCTACTGGTCCACATGTGCTCAGAGAGCCCAGGTGCGAGGAGCTGCAAGCTCATCAAACACGTCTCCGTCCAGTTAAGTCGTCCTAGAATATATCGTTTCAGGTCAAGGAGTCGATTTACTGTACACTGTTCATGCACCAAGCCTTTTGTTGATGTGTCAATAAGAAATGTTAAAGCAACGGTCATGTGATCAGGTAAAACAACACGCTTATTTTCATCTCCAAAACCTTGACCATGCATGCACACACACACAGAAAAGTGAGGGGAAAACTTACAGAGTATAAAAAACAAAACAGGGCTTGACACTGTTTCAATTGGTGCTTCAAAATGTCACAAGAATATCAAAGACTGAGGCACAAAGCTGCCTTTCTAAACCCCACCAAAACGAGTACCAGCAAACAGGGATGGTGGCTTCTGTCTCTACTACCAGAAATGATATAGAAAAATTCATACATCTATGTTACAGTATGGTCAGAGGGATTCGTTGTTCACAGGGTAGCATTTACACTTCATGTCACACGAGTAAATTTTAATGCTTTGTGTTCTTTATTGAACTTGAAATTTGGTATTTTAAGCAAATAGTGTGTTTTTTCTTTTTTTTTCTTAAATCAAACATTAATTAAAACACTCAGAAAAGTCTGTTTTTACATAAAATTCTTTACAACTCATTTGTACTTTAACAGTTCATTAAAATGTTTATAAAAATGTAAATCGGTGGACTAACTGGTAAATTTTGACCTGCATTGATTACAAAAATCATATTTTGTAGCAGATACTGGATAATCACTTGCACATAGACAACCAAAACATTTCAAGAGTTCAGATCCAGTGACTTCTGATACAAATCAATCTGAGTACTGAAGATCTAAGTCTACGGTACCGTCTGTCACCACCAACCTCACCCGTTTGGGTTTAGTGGGACCCGTGGAGTGTGATGTTGGAACAGGTCCATAGTGTGATGGGCCCTGGTGTTCCCCCGACGGGCAATGCTGCTGCATGTCCTTCCTGCAATGTTCGTCCTGACCTTTGAGCCCTGAAAATCCACCCAGCGAAGTTGGGTTAGACTGCTGTGGTCCGCAGGGCTCAAGGACCAGCCGTCCTTGAGTGCCTGAAGGCTCCATCAGGCAGTGGTAGGTGTAGTTTGTTGGGCCTAATCCTGGGTAGCCCTCAGCACTATCTCTGAGACCTAGGGTCAATGAATGGTCTCCGCTGAAGTTGAGCACATAGGGAGGACCTTGATAGCCGTAAGGGAAAGAAGCTGAGGACTGACTCTTGTTCGCTGGTGCTGGTGTTCCAGGAGGTGTGCTGTGGACCACTTGGGGGCTGCTGTGCTGAGACATTGGCGAAAGAGATGAGCCGAAGGTGAAATCAAAAGGGTCTTGTTGGGTGTAACAAGGCTGGGGTTTGTCGGAGATGACGGATTTGTCCAGTTTCATACTCTTGTCTTGTGGTGATGTATAATCATCCACGCTTTTGCTGGGGAAAAAGAAGGGTCTTGGTAATGCAGAGAAGTTTTTGTACGTCATGTTGGTTTCATCGCTGCCTTGCTTGGCAGACGGCATCTTACTTTTAACAAAGGATTGCGAAATGCAAGAATTGGGTTTGTTGAAATGAATATTGGACCTGATGGGATTGCTGGAGGAACCATGATGGCTGACAATCTTTCCAAAGCCACTGACGGAAATGTTACTTTTTTCATGAGTCTCCGTATTCATACCATATTTCTGACTCTGTTGAGTCCTTTCAATCTGGCCTGTCTTTGCACTATGTGTCCTGGATGTGATAGAGGGGCTGCCAGCAGCCAGGGTATCTTTACAAGGAGCACTATACAAGTTCTGACTCTGGTTCCCCCCCTGAAACTTAAGCACCCTGTGGATAACTGTTGAGGGTTTCTCTTGAAAACTGATCGCACTCTCAGCTGGATTGGGATTTTTTGCGGAAAAGAGTTGAGGAGAGGGGAACCTGTTGGACATTTGGGCTGGCATGCCTCTAACTATATTGGCCTGATTACTTGAAAACGACTGTGATTTATTTGCAATGGCCATACGATGGAAGGGGCCCTGGGTTTTAAGGTTAGGCTGGATTTTCATTTGGCTGGTGCTAGGCTTGGTGTTCATGGAGGGCTGGGTTAAAGGAACAGGATTTTGAGATGGAACAGATGATGACGAACCAGCCAAACGAGGCCTACTGGCAAGAGAGAAGGACTGAGCTTTAAGGTCTTCTTTGGACAGCCTTATTCCTGGAGCTCTGCTTGCAATCCGGTCCTTGGCCATCATGTCAGTATTTCCCATAGCTGAAAAACTAAAACTTGGGTTGGGCGGGTTTTTGTCTTTTGGGGTTTCCTTTGCTTCACATTCTAAAGGAACAGATTCACTTTTGGAAGGAATCAGACCTGGAAAAAACTGAAGATCCTCACTGGTAAAGTTATTTCCTGGACTGGGGGGACCAAGGTATGGCGTTTCTGTGGTCCAGGTGTCGGACGGGCTGTGAGAGAGGGGGCTGCTGAAAGGATCAGTGGGGGGATCGAGCGAACACAGATCTGAAGGAGAAGACGGGAGTATGTTTTGTGGCTGATAGTATCCCTCGAAGTTTAGACACTGAAAGTCGAGGATATCGTCGCAGCAGTTTGTGAAGCTAGGCTCACCAGTGAGCATGTTATCTGCAGTAGTGAATGGAGGGGACTGGGATGGGGGCTGGATGACAGAATTAGAGGCAGCGGGACAGGCTGCGGGCTTTTCCAAAGTCTGAGACGAACACAGGCCTTCAGAGAGCCGAGAGAGACTGTTGTCAATTTGCTGGAGTGTGTGACTAAGACAAGTGGTGGGTGTTTCCACAGGCCCACACTTGCGTGTTCTGTCCATCTTGTGCTTCTGCTTCCTCGCTCCGCTGTTCATCTCTGACCTTTCAGCGATATTATCTGGAGCAGAGGATGCAGCTTCAGTTTTATTATCACTAAGAGGTGAAGACAGCGACAGTGGTGACAGAGACAAAGAAAATGGCGGGGGTTCTGTTTTAAGTGGAGCTGCGCTGCTGTTCAGCCTCTGAGAAGAAGGGCACTCTTCTTTCAGTGTGCTAATATTATTACATTCTGTCTTTTGTTTCCCTACAATATGACCCTTCATCTCGCTCTTAATACTGGGCTCTATTTTTAGCTCCTCTTTGCTGTCCACCTCCCAAATATCCTCCGTCTTCCTCCGGAGTTTTATTACTGGTAGTGGAAAACCATTTAAATCCAATTCTGGCTCATGCTTTTGTTGCGATCCGCCTTCAAACAAGCAGCAGTTGTTCTGAAAACGATCTTCAGCCTTTGTTTCCCGCCTCACTGTTGGCATTTTCTCAGTGGCACCACACTGACCCTCACTTTTTTCTGAAGGTTGCTGGACTCCAACCGGACACTCCTTCTCGAGCCTCTCTTTAACATCTGCTTTTCCATTCGCAGAATCATCCGTCTCGCATACAGTTTGAATAACTCTATCTGAATTTACGCCAGAGACCAACATGGCTTGCTTTTCGTTGATCTTCTCACCTCTTCGTTTTAATCGATGCAGCCTGTTTTTTGACTTCTTACTTGCCTGCACGTGAGCCTGAGCTGCCTCCATCTCCATGTTTAAAATTGAGACTGAATCCATGATGGCTTTAAAAGGGTCACACATCACCAAATCGTCTCCCTTTTCTGTTTTTAATGCTAAGTTTTCATTTTGCATCTCCCATACCTTCCCTCTCCTCCTCTTCAGACGGAACTTAAAATCGATGCTTGGCTTCGTGTCATCTGAGCTGCTTTGTTCGGGGGTCAAGATTTCCTCCTGATCATTTCTTTGAGTTTGATTTAGACTTTTTGCACAATGTTGCTGGATTTTATCTGGATCATCAGCTTGCTTGTCCTCTGCGGGCTCATCGCTCTGTAGTGCCTCTGCATTGATGAGCTCATCATCTTGCTCTGATTTGCATTTTCGAACTTTCCTCAGCAGATGACCTCGTTGAGCTTCGTTAGCTCTGGAGCGGAGCACTCTGCCGGTGATCCTTTTGGGAGTCGTCTTCTGAGGTTCTGTTCTAACCCTGACTTTACTCTCTCTTTTCACCTTGTTATTCTCCCCTAAACACGTGGTGAGATCTTTCCTCGGCCCCAGACATGAATTCAACTCGAGGGCTTGTTTGGAAACTGGATCGGAAACAGAATTCCGGCTCTGCACAGAGTCTATTTCCACAGAACTGCGAAACGTACGTTTCTTTAGAGGTATGTTGGACTGCGTGTGCGGCTGTGGGTTAGTGTCTGCACGCGCGTTGGTCGAAGCTTTTACGGAAATCGGCGACCGGTGAGGTAGTGGGCTGAGGCAGGTGGCCGGCAGCTCGCCTTGCCTCTGCAGAGTCTGAAACGGCAAACTGCTCTCACTTAATTCTTTCTTCAGTGAAACTGGAAGTTCTTTGTTCAAGTATCCCTTGGTATTTTGTTTATCGTCTGCTTTTGTTTTCTTTGCTCGAGGCCTCATCTTTCGTCCTCTTATAACCCTCCTCTGCGCTGAGCGATGGCACCTGCCTCCATTTATTTCAGTCTGCCCCTCAGCATTTTGCATTTCTTTCGAGACTGCGGTACAAAACATTTTCCCAACAAGATCTCCCTGCAATCTTTTGTCTATGAGGGATCTGTCTTTCCTTAAAATATCAGACAGAAGAACTTTTGCTTGTTTTATGACGACATCATCTTCATCTCTACTCACTGGCTGGCTACGCAAACGCCTTTTCATTAGTTGTGGGACTTCCACAACTCCGTCCTGTTTGCATCCGTCCTTGGCTGAATTTTCAACACACTGGATGCTACTTTTGTCATTTGCCACTTCACATACAGACTCTTGCTCTTCTACGACTTTTTTACTTTCTACAACACTCAACACAGAATTTCTTTTTTCACTCCGTCCTCTACTTTTGTCATTTACATCCTGTTGCTCTTCCTGTGTGCAACGTTTCTCCTTTTCTGACACCATTTGTATTTCGATAACCTTGTCTGCCACTTTCTTCTCGTCATGGGAGGAATCCCCCCCTGTCTCAGTTTGATGCTGCTTCCTTATGCTATCTTTGGCCTTGAAAAACACTTCCCTCACCCCTCTATTACCTTCAGCTGTGCAGGTGTCTGACCTGGAAACTCGTTTTTCTGTCAGGGGTGCAGGTTTAGGAGGTTGTCTTCTGGCCCCTTTAACAAATCTTCCTTTCCTATCTTTGCCGGGATTTGTTGGTTTTAAACTTTGTGGCATGGATAACCTTACTAGATTAACTGTAACATATTGCTTCAAAGATATTGGATTGTCTGCAGCCTTCTTCGATCCATCTGTGATGCTCTGACAAACCTCTAATGCGGACGAGACGTCAGTCTTGCCCTCGGTTTTCACTGCAGCCCTGTGCTGAGCCGAGGCGACGATGCAGGAGTTGACGCTGCTGCATTTGTTGCTTTGACTTTCTGTGATTGCTTTGTCTGGCTTTTCTTTTGTTATTGCACTGCATGTTTTGTCAACCTGAGCAGGGGGACAAACAGCGGTAGTGTTAGCCGAGACTGCGTTACTGGACTCCGTGTCCTTCTGCTGCGTGGTGCGAACCATTGTCCTCGTGTGAAATGTTGGAACTTCCACCGCTTTGTCGGGCTTCCTGTTCAGACTTGCGCTTCTTAATGCAGGTCTGCTCCTGCTTTTCACCTGCATGGAGGAATTTACGGTAAAAGGCTTTAAATTGACAGCACTGCTGTCATTTTCATCACCGGCTGTTTTCAGCGGCCTCAGCCCGTTATCTTTCGGCTTCTCCTCCAGCTCAAGCAGCAAAGCCCTCTCTTTGCTTTTGGGGTCTTTACAGTTCAGTAAAAAATCCACAGAGTGGCGCCGTACTCTGATCTTAAGTTCCTTCAGAATAACCTGGGACAAACAGGGAAGTGTCCTACGCTGTTTGATGGTGGAGTAGTTTAGAGGTTTGCTGCCGGATCGTCTCTGCTTCTCTCGTCTCCACTTCTTTGTTTCATTCCATTTTCTGTTCTTCAAGGCATTTCGCCTCATCTGCTGGGTGAAGGAGTTCCTTGAGGGGATGGCTATGAAACGAAGACAAAAAAAACCAGGAGGAAACCATCAGGGTTTTTCTATTCAGCAGGGCACTATCAAGCATAATGCATCAGGAGAACAATAGAAAACATTTGGAAAACACGGAACTATTCTTCGATATCCATTTACCATCAAGGACATTTCATAAGTCAGAGTGAATTATGGATTTTCAAACTTTAAATAATAATTAAGTGGAAATAAAAGGCTGGGGGAGGGTGGTGCTTTTCAAAAGATGGCCTTAAACACCTCTCACGCTTAAACCCAGTGACAAAGCTGCTTAATGCATCTGCTAATGTTTTATCCGACAGCTGTTCCACTGGAAGCACTCTTGTGCTTGAAGCAATAAATTCTCTCTCCTTTCACATCATCGTCTCCTCTCGTTAGCTCATAAAAAAGCAGATGCGGTCTCTCATGCAACCTAATCAAAACTACGGCCTGTCAGCCATCATTTATGTATTAGTCAATGACTTTTAAGAAACAAGGATATTCCGATTGTGAGTTTTAATATCTTCATGACGAGGTATTGCCTGATGTTTGTAATGATCCCTGTCTGTCCCCGAGGAAGATGGGATCTAATTATCTAAAATCCTCCACGGTAAATCCTTTGTTTTGCTGTGACGATTACGTAAACACGCATCCTACTTATAACCAAACTGATTAAAACAAAAAGATGATACAAGGGTTTCAGTATTACTCAAAAACCAGTTTCAGTGCGCCTGCTTGTTGATACCGCTGTCAAATGAGACGATTCAGTTATGTGGAAGTGACACATGCTCAGGGTTTTTACAGTTAGCAGATGACACATCAATGATTGTCTTAGTTTCTGATCTATTCCATTCTGAATAATCCAAGTTAGAGGACACTTAACTGATTTCAAAGATCAATCAATTCTTTAATAAATTTAAAGCTAAATGGGCTTTAATGAAGGACTTTTTAATAAAGCAACTCCTCTGAGTTAACATCATTCATTTTAAAATTCTTTAGCTTTTGTATAAACAATGCATTTAAGCTTTTTTTTTACTCTTGCGTGATCATTTCAAGCAGAAAAGCCTAAATGTGTTACCTTTAAAGAGTCCAGCATGTATTCCTGGTGTCGGTGGCCTTGTAGCAAAGTGACCTTTCTCTCTGTGATGACGAAGATATCGCTCTCTGAGGCTGTACTTCTGGCCTACGGGGTCCTTTGTTTCCTCACATTCAGGCTGTTTTCCTCTGTGTTTAAAATGACCCTCGCCATTTCTAAAGAACAGTTAAGAATAATAATAAATATAAGCAGAAAAATACACAAAATCAAATTGTTTACGTCCTCACTACCTAATCACTGTATTTAAGACAACGCCTGATAAAATGATGGGACACACCTCTCGCAGGTGCAGCATTCACACATTTCGTTGCCTTCACCAAAAAAGCTGGCACCATAGTAACATGTGATCTCCTCCCCTGGTAATATGGGTCGAATCACTTCCACACAGGCAATATTTTTCTCACCAGGGACAAACTTGGCAGGTGCAAAAGGATAAAAAAAGCAGTGTTAGACAAAGGTTGGCCTGCCCCCATTGGATGCAAAAACAAAGCAGTTCAGAAATATAAGAAGAGGAAAATACAACCTTCAGCATGCTGAATTAACAGGTAAGCATTTAACAAAGAAATTAATCAATGATTTTTAACTGGGGGAAATCTTTAAAAAGTGCATGAATCATCATTGCTGATTACCTTGCAGTTTGGTTTGCAGTCTTCAACCCCAAAGGACAAAAAAAGAAAGAAGAGACAACATAGTACAAGTCATTAATCGATCACAGCAACATATAAAAGGACTTGTTGATACCGAATTTTGCATTTTGCTGAAGCTCAAAGGCAAAGCTGATTAACTCTAAAACAGTGTTAGGAGAAACAGCCTACTGAAGTGGAAAAAAACAACTTTAAATCCAAGAAAGCTTTTGTATAAAGTTGAATTCAGACTGCAGAGTGACAGGAAAGTGCTGTGCAGTCATTATGTCGAATAAAACATGAAGCCCAGATGCTGACTAATTTCCTAGTATGACTAAGACACAAAAGGTATCTTCTATGCAAAGTGCCCCATTTTCACAGCATGTTAAAAAAACTAAAATCATCATAAGATCTAACCAGACAAAACTGTGAACTCCTGTTTAGTCTGAACTCTGATAAAAACATGAACACAATGTGCCTATTATGCGTGACATTTTCAACAGATATGATCAACATCCATTCAGTGTACATTAGTGAGAACAGCAAGAAAACAGTTAATGCCAGTCAAGCTTCTAATCACATGTCCTAGGACAAAAACAAAAACAGAGACTGCTGCGTACAAAACCTTCCAATTTGATGACAATGTAAACTGAAACAAGCCTAACTCACTGTGCAGTTTAACATCATGCAATACAAAAAAAGCTATTAGTCATTCTCATAGTAACAGCAGCATGAAGCGTTCAACTCATAAAACCTGCCAGCAAGCCACTTCAATCAGCAACAATAGGCCTGAATTGGTAGATGTTTGTGTATGCATGAAGGGAAACATTGACAGTGAATGCAAACAAACTCACCATGGTTGATGAAAGCTGCAGGCCCGAGCCAAAGCTGAGCGCAGCGTTTGCGTGTAGAATACATCACGCTAAAGTCATTGACCCCTGCCCTTAACACGGCGCTGTCAGCTGGGCTCAGCTCTGCTATGCAACCCAGCAAGACCTCAACCCGTTCTCCAACAAACCTGCAGAGTAACAATTTAACCATCACAGAGAAAGATTTGTAAATCCCTGAGGTGCACATTGTACTGTAACAGCAGCAGATAACACTTAGTGCTCATCTAAAAATGAAAACAGTGTTACAAGTGTGTGTGATTACCAGTGCCTTGTTGATGTAATCTTTGCTCCATTAGTCTCTGAGGTGTATCTGTCACAGGACTCGATCTTGATACCACTATCCAGCAGGAAGGCACTGAGGTAGCGATAAACCTGCACCACATCGCATTATTATTGTTAAATTCCCAGTCAAGTATGAATCTTTGAAGCATCACCAAACTCCATTTTAGTTTTATGCCTACATGTTGTCTCAGCAGCTCCTGTCGATGGCTTCCCAAAGCATTGAAGTAGTCACCAGCCAGTTCTCCTACGGTCAGTGCTTCAAACGTAGCGTTGAAATCATGCGTACGCTGAAACCGCAACAAAGTCTCCTTGAGGTTGCCCCAACGTCGGATTTCTGGTGCGGGACTAAAACAGAAATAACAGAAAATAAGAAACAATTTCATAACATAGTCTAAACAGAACCACTCTGATTTATCTAAATGCTGATTTTAGATAAAACATCATAAAGTGCTGTGCTGTATGAATCTATAAGATTGCTGTTCTCTGTTAAAAGCAGTAAAAGGAACACGTTTTTTGGTAAATTGGTGATCGACTAGGACAGGGGTCTGCAACCTGTGGCTTAGGAGGTGCGAGAGGCTCTTTGGACCTTCAATAATGGCTTTTAATAACAATGGCTAAAAAACAGACTAATGCTTCATAACATAAACAAACAGATACAAATGTTTTTTTTAATAGAATAATTAATTTTCACAACATAATGACATTCAAAAAACCAGTAAAAAAATTTTAGATCTATTTTTCTTCTTATTAAATTTTAAACTTTTTTTTTTTTTTTAAAACATCATTTTCCACAAATATCTCCATAGAAGAAAGTGTATTGACCATCTTTCCAAAAAATGTTTTTTATTTTAAAACTTAGAATTACATAGATTGTGGATCCTCAAAAATAACAACAAATTTCCCTTAATAAATATTGGTTAACATTTTGATGTTTTCTTTTTTTTCTTATTCTCTAAAGGTCATGGATTATTTGCAGCTCTAAACAAGTTTTATTTAGCTGGGCTGAGGGCAAAAATGGTTCTTTGGAGTGTAAAAGATGCAGACCGTTGGACTATGACAAAATAAAAACCAATAATATGTTGTTATAAATAAATAAAATGATCACTGCCTGAGGATCTTTTGTAAGGCAAACACTTACCTATACCACAACTGACAAGAAATATAAGTTACACCTATTTCAACACAACTCAAACAATGTATAATTATTAAATTAGAGCATAGAATTTTCCCTCCAAAGTAACTCTGGTTGCATCACATGATGTTGGCCTGCACTGACAATAGAATAAGAGTTGTAGGTTCAGAACAACACACTTTTCCAGAGAGGGTTTGCTTAAGCTCTTTGACTATATTTACTTAACTTAATGTTTTGTTTTGTTGAGCTAAGCAATAATTTCCAGTAGAATGTTAAGGTGGATTGAATGGAGTGTACAAAGTACAAGGATTTTCAACAGAGCAAATAGCTACAGAACAATAAATGAATTCAATTCCTTGTACACGAAACATTTATAAATAAAAGAAAAATGATTCTAACACACCTTTAGCTTAGGTGTTATGGCATGCACGCACATGTCCAGGGACAACACCAGAATAACAACATATTCACGTGGAAACCAAAGAGAAATCACTCATAATCACTAGGATTTCATTACGCTCAGTGACTGTGACATTGTTTAACTTGGCTCTGCCTCCATAACTAGCAGCTTACCTGATGTTCATCTTGTGGGTGCTGAAGCCCAAAAGAGGGTCCAGCACCAAACTGGTGGCCAGATCATCGGTCTCACACAGCTCCTTCACACTCATTCTAGTGCACCCGTCCATTGCCTCCCACCATCAGCATGCTGCAATCACAAGGGTCAAAGTAACGCTATGACGGCCACAACAACAAACCACAAACAGCTAGGAGTTTTGCATTTCTGCACATCCAGTCTGCAAAATGGCATCACAATCATGTAACGTTAGTTACTGGGATCGTGCGTCAAAGTGAGCACACAATCCGAATACGCTTTCTATGTTTTTCTGTATTATGCATTTAGTACAGAATAACAGGAGGGTGATAACGTTATGTGATTGCGACTGTGTTCCAATTAGCATCTGTAGCACATTAGCTTAGCATTTAAGCTTACTCCAAAATATGCTATGTTATCAGCTGAGGGAGGAGGCTAAAACATTAAGGTATCAGCAAAGGCCTGCAGCTAGCGCGACACAACCGCGTTATATCGATGATAAAAATAAAGGTTTTAAAAACTGATATGTGGAAGAATGTACTTTTACGCGAGTGTACACTAAAATACAAACCTGGGAGTCTTTTGTAGTCAACGAATGTATCGTCAGGTAGGCAATTTTAACGCAAGCTGCTCGCTTGCTTTTGGCTCCCGTTGCCTACAAGAGAAAGTTAGCCTAGCAACACAAGCAGCTAGCTTTCCGTCGTCTTGCTGGCTAGCCCGATCAGCTGCATACGAAAATGGAGTCTCCTCGTCACTGCAGATACTCAGCCGCTTGCAGGCAGTTGTAAGTCCCAGTTTGAGGTCAGAGAGGTAGAAATATCCCAAACTCGAGGGCAAGCAAGCTGAAAAATGTTTAGGTTTTTGTAACCACTAAGTAGTTTTGCGACGGTCGTCTAGTAGCAAAAGTTGATGAGCGACATCCAGCGCAACCAAACTACTATTGGCCACGCCCACACACTGCGCTATTCGCTTAGGTCAAGGGCAATTTTACAAATTGAACTTAGTGCAGTGTTTTGAGTTGTTTGATTGGTCATATTTTTGGTGGGTGGAGCCAACGATGCCGCTACATTTACTATGCTGGCCTGGGGCGAGTATTTCGTCTGATACAGTGGCCTCTATTGAGCTGTTGTGAAGCGTTTCACAGAATCACTCACACAAACAGCTAACAAGGACACAGCGAGGCTGCATCCATCAGGAGCTACACTGTAAGCTGTCGGCTAAAATGGTACGAAAGACTCCCCTCGCAAGTTGTGTACTATAATTAAGATGTCCAAGTCTGATATTATTTGCAGTGATTTGCTTAGAATTGTAATTACCGAGTAACTCGCTCTGCTGGACTAGTGTTAAGAGCCACCATTAATTTCGAATGGACAACTTGTTTTTATTTACAAACTGTAATTAGACGGGCTTATTTTAACTCTGTGGTAATTAGGATTTCAACATTTGTTTCTTAAAGCGCAGTGTTGAAGTTAAAGAAGCCACACCGTGTTTGTTTTAGTAAAAAAGTATGTTTTATTCCTTTGTCTTGAGGTCAATATACATACGGCAAAACAAAATATCAAGATTTTTGTCATTTAAATCTCATTATTACAGTTATGTATATACTCCTTTATTTAAAATCAACTCTTGGAATTAGGATTACGTTTTTGGATAGATTACACACAGTTAGCCAATTTCTTGTTTTTTCCATTAAAAATAGCTGAAATTGAAAGAAAAAAAAAACCCTGCACCCTGCCACAACCATCTTCCCAGTGTGTGGACAGGTTTCAACTTGAAAACAATCCAATGTAGTGCTTTTGCATATTTTAAAGCACTTCAAGCATTTCAGCTCCTATGACTGCAGCATAAATCATTGTTCGGTCTATAATTGCAAAACCTCAGATGAAGTGTTTTTTGTGGTTGCATGAATTCATTTACTGAATTACAGTTAATAAACGCTGACCAAAAGATAAATAATTTACCTCCCTTTAGGAACAGTTACGCCCTGAAATTTAGTAACCCCTCCTTTATTTATGATCCTATAATCTGATACATAGTTCTGATGAAGTCTGACACATGAATCAACAGGATGCTGGATAAACTGACTGGTGTTGCCCTCAGTTTAAATGTAATAAGGCGACTGGAGCAAAACTTTCCAGGAAAAGTCAGGTAAAAAAAAAAGTAAGTAAGAAAGAAAAATTCATGGAATGAACACATACATGTTCTGCAGCGATTGATAAAAAATGCGAAAGAGGATGTTGCTCACACAATTTAGAACATTAGAATATGGGGAAATTTAATGAAGACAAGTTGAAACAAAATTATTCAGGATTTTCATAAATTCAACTGTCAGTGACATCAATGAGATGG
>JBBDHI010000022.1:20035434-20047190 GCA_037177115.1 Craterocephalus stercusmuscarum | reverse complement strand
GAATGAAATGAAAAACTGTTAATCTTTTCCTTATCTAAATAACTACTTCATGCTATGAAGTTTTTTATAGTGTCATGTACACAGAGGAAAGAGAAGAAAATGTAAAAGACATTGTATTTGTATATGATGCTACTGTTTTTCACATTCAGCATAAAAAGAAAAAAGCAGACACAACTTTAAAAAGTCTATATTTTATTTATACCTTGGAACAGAGACCATCTGATTAACTTGAAAAAAAATGAAATACAAATTAAAAACAGGGGAAAATGTCACTCATTTCCATCTATTTAAGCTTACTTATGATAATCATATAATATCTTGACCCAGCGATAGTGCATGTTGAAAATCATCCCTGGTTAATAAAAGTCCTACAATGATATTAATAAGCCTGCAGTACCTAAGGTTAAATTTGTCAGTAAAAACAGAATGGAAACGAGCGGTTTGAGAGCAGACGTTAGGAGGAAACATCCATTCAGGAGCAGCTGGGACACTTCCAAAGCAGAGGTTTGTATGGTTGTGAAAACGAGTGAAAGTAGCCTTAATAAGATCATTTAGTCACAATGCAGTTTCTTTAGATATCCAGGTTTCTTTTCTTTTATTCTAATTATTTACAAAAAAGTCAACACTAATGATAAGTCAACTTTCATACCATGTGTTTCAACATTATTTAAGTTTTATCCACAAAACGGTCCATTAACAAATACAAATGAAAAGCCTTGAAAGTTTGAGCGTTACTCTCTCATGAACTCGGCTTGCCTGCACATTTTAAAGTTCACATTTTTACCTTGAGTACCCTGACTTACATAATCTGCAACAATGTTATTCAAACGTATATTATTTTAAATGTGGATCATAGCATTGCACTTAATTTAGATATATTTAAACTTCACTTCCTGAGTTGATTGTACTGGACGTGAATTGAATATGAGCACATAAGAATGAGAACACAATGAGTTCTTTTTTTCATCTTCTGCACGCCGTCTGTGCAGCAAGTTGCTGCATCGTATCCGCATTGTTAGAAAACCATACAAAATATCAATAAGTGTCTCCAAATGAAATCAATATTTTATTCTGAAGGAGCGAGTTAACAAGCTCTGGCTGAGTAAATGTCAACAGAAAGAAAAAAAAAGTGGGGCTGGGGGTTTGGGGGGGGGTGTGATGGCCAAGTTCCAGCTTTACCACCCTCCGCCTAAGCGCATGCTTGTGAACTGCTCTCATTTTGGCCGGTAAATAGTGGCTTCGCCATCCACAGGGCCGCATGTTTTCATATTTAAACAGAGGGCTAAAGAATGAGGACAGGCAGCAGACAAATAAAACCAGACACACCAATTATGTAAAAGGGCAGACAGAGTGTTTGGGTTATAAGAAATGGGCAGTGAGAGACCCTGAAACATTGCAGTGAAGTATTATTCACCAGCTGCAACAGCCTGAGCTGAACTATGGCCTGCTTTCACTGGGAACACCCTGTATGCCAGCCAAACATAATGCACAGTGGTAAAAATGCAAAGTTTGGAACCTTAAAAAGATTTCCATTTGAAAAAAAAAAAAACACAAGTTAACCTTTTTAAATATAGTTTTAGTAGATAACTGTCTGAGGGGGTCACAGTTTCCTCACAAGAATAATCTGATAGCATTAATTTAATTGATTTTATGGCTCTTTTTTCCATAGCAAGCAGCTGAAAGAAAATTAAAACAGAAATTTAGATTAAATGCCGTCACAAGCATTGCAAGTACCTGCACATAAATGCGAATGTTTTACAGAGCATAGAAAAGTATTTATTGTCTCTAAACAGCAGCAGCTGGTTCTAAACTTTAAGCTAGATTCAATGGGAATTTCCTGTACATGATTATCTTTCAGTATATTTAGGTTATTTGGAGCTAAAATTTGCACACATTACCCACACACACAGAGGTTCAAAGGATGGTTTCACCCCATCCAAAAAACAAGTCATTCAATACGCTTTTCTCACGATCCAAGTACACTTTGCCAGCAACCCTTTTAGTGTGAGCTTAATAATCGAATTAGCCCAATTTACACAAAGCTTGAAGCATTTTAAACTGGAATTTGAAGCAGTGGTTTAACAGTTCTTCTTTCCATTATAGTTAAATATACACAAAGTCATCTACTTTCTCTTTCAGTACTACATATGCATACGTCGTTTAGCACAGATTCAGTGTCAGAACATAGTTTGTGCTGAAAATATTTGCTAAATATCTGCGATACAAAAGAAGCCAAGTGACAGAGCCACATTCTGAAACTTCCATTTAACTTCTTATAACTTAGATGCAAATAATTAGAAAAAACACCTGTATATATTTAGGCTATTCCTGACAAAAACAAATCTGTTCTCTAAATCAAAGATGGAAAAAGGCCCTTCCAATGTATAATCTTTCCTAAAATGTCCCATTCTTGTTTCTAAATATTTTAAATCTCATTCACATGTAGCCTGAAGATGCTGAGTCATGAATGCAATAAAAAGCAGCCACAATGTCAAATGAAAAAACAGCAAACACAAAGTGATGATGGCATACCTCAAATAAATGTTTATTCATCTTCAACTTTGATTCAACTAAAAACAAAAGCAAGAAAAAAAATTAAAACAAAATAAGACCATGATGGTTTTATGTCTACAAAAAAAAAAAAAAAAAAAAAAGCAGATGTGTATAACATCTATGATGTCGTTTCATGGTCTCAAATCATTGATTTTCAAGATGGGAGAAAATATTTATATCATGAATCCATCTAAGTCAACAATTCACTTGCACATATAATGATCCTGTGCACCCAGTGCATGCTATGTGCCGTTACCTTCTGACCATGCAACTTGATCCCCAAACCCCCCCCACCCACCACACAGGCATACATGGACCTCTGAAACATGATGTACAAAAGCTTGTGTTTAGCATTAAACAGTGCCTGGCCTTAACATAAACAGACAAAGCTCCCCTCTCTCCTCCTTCCCCGCCCTCCTCTGCAGCCAGGCTTGAATTTACATGATGAATGGGCAGAACCCATCTCTACAAAATGACAGCAAAAACAAAACAGAGGGCCAGAAGGAAGGGAGGGTCAAAGAGAACATACGTACAAGATACAGCAACACCCTCTGTTTCAATCACTTTTTTTTACCATACACACAAAAAATGTACATAAATATCCAAATAAAAGATAAAATTCATTTTAGAGGGGGAAAAAAAAGAGAGCATGAACGAACCCTGGACATTTATTTTCTGTGTTGCCGTTTGGTGACAATGGAGAAAAAAAGTTTAGGAGGTAGAGGGAAAAAAAGACTGTTGGGCCAACAGGGGTGGCAATTCATAGGAATGGAGACTCAGCGGGTGTTATTTCTTGGCTTTTGCAGCCTTGGCTGAATTTCGCGGAGGGGTGACCGGCCTGCCAGAACCCAGTCCTCCTCCTCCACCGTAAGGATACAATTTCTTATCCGCTGGCTTCAGAATCTATATGACAGACACAAAATTTCTCCATTAGCATGAAAGATAAACTCAAACAGAAAACAGTCATTTAAAAAAACAAAACATGATCTAGTCGTTGCAAAAACAGTTATCAGCAAACCTTCAAATAAGAGACTTTCCAACAATGTGAGGGATCACTAAAGTAGCCCTCTCTTCTGTACACGTTGCTAAACTGTATTGAATTTCCTGTGATTTGTTTATCCACAGCTAAAGGACGTCTGGACTTTGACTGGACCATTCCAACACTTCTCATATTTTTTTTTCTTTTTCAGCCGTTATGCTGTAGATCTGCTGCGTTTGGGTCACTGTCCTGTAAAATGACCCAGTTTCAGCAACAGTCAGTGGCCTCACATTTAACTTAATACAATGGTACAAGCAGAAGTTAACCTTCATCACGGCCATGTGTCCATGTCAAATGGCTGGAAAGCAAACCAAAATCATCACCCACTAGACAGCAGGTGTGTGGTGTTTGGTTTTCCCTCAACATGGCGCTGGGCATCATGACTAACCAACGTTGCTGTGGTCTGTCCACAAGTCTGCTGGTTTGCTCAGATGTAAATCTGCAAACCTGCACTGTGTTGGCAAGTTCTTTTTAGAGAGAGAAGGTCTTCTGCCAATAACCCTTTCAAACAAACTATAACTTTTCAGTCTTTTCCTAATCGTATAAACATAAACCTTTATATTAATGTGCAAACTGAGCTCCTGTAGAATAAATAATTCCTCTGAACACTGTCCAACTTTGGGCGCCCGTTCCTGTAAAAACTAAGACTGTCTTATATATTTTGTACTGTCTCTCACTCTAGCATGATAGTCTTTGCTTAGAGAAAACAGCCTCATAACCTCTCCCAGTTTGAACAGTTCTCTGTTCTCTCTAAGATATTAAAAATAAAAAATACATTTATGGCAACCCACCACTCCAGCTGTCACAATCAACCACGCTGTACAATGATAGTGATTGTTTTACGCACCTGGAAGGAGCACATGAGTGTCTCATCCACACTCATCATGGCACCAGCATTGTCAAATTCTCCGCAATAGTTAGGGGCCGAGAACAGAGTGACGAGTTGTCTCTTTGCGAAAAATTCATAACCGTCTTCGACCACCTTCGCAGAGAAATGAGAGCATCAATACAAAGCAGTGGTTAGATAATAAATAATACATGCTACTTATTCAAAGTTCTATCAAACCATTATCAGATAAAGCACTTAAAGAAAGATAAGGCCTTCATGTGTTAGATATCAGCTACCCGTATGACTATGTGTGATCAAACTCTTTGCAAAGAGGAAGCCAATAAGAGCACTTTCATCATGCCATCTGTTTAACAAGCTGAAACATGCAGACAGGCGGCATTTTTTCACCGTCTCTCAGCCATGTTTGCTATGTGGTGCACAACCGAACATACTCCAGTCTCATGCAACATGCACAGCAGTAAGTAAACATCACCTGATGTGCCCTGCATATTAGGTCCATGTCGTGTTTGTGCAAAAATTTGGCCACCACATCTGCCCCGAATGTGAAGGAGACGCCACGGTCATTTTCCCCCCAGCCGAGCACGTCTTTGTCTGGATCGGCCCACAGCAGGTCGCACAACAAACCCTGGTCAGGCACGTCTGTGGGCCGCATTACTCTGCGGATCTGCTCCATCGACTGAAGATCAGGAGAGAGGCCTGGACACAAATGCAAAGGCAAGCTCCTTTTTAATTTCATCAATAAACAGTCCTCTTCAAATCATATGAAAACATGACTCACCTCCATGACAGCAGAATATTTTCTCATCTACAATGGCAGCCACAGGTAAACAATTGAAGCAGTCTGTGAAGGTCTTCCACAGCTTAATGTTATATCGTCGCTTACCTACAGATAAAGAACAGAAAAACTGAAGTCTGCTCGATAAGTACAATTATTTTCATGTTTGCATGTTGTTCTGTACTTACACTCATCATAAAAGCCATAAATTCGGTTAATAGAGGCGCACTCATGGTTGCCACGCAGCAGGAAAAAGTTCTCAGGATATTTGATCTTGTAGGCAAGAAGCAGACAGATGGTTTCCAGGGACTGCTTCCCTCTGTCTACATAGTCACCCAGGAACAGGTAGTTGCTTTCTGGGGGGAAACCTCCATATTCAAAGAGTCGGAGCAGATCATAGTACTGACCGTGAACATCGCCTGAAGGGGGCAGCAGAGATGGACAGTTTCAACAGGACTGCAGCTGCTTTTATTTGCAACATTAACAACTATCAGCTGAATAAACCCACATTACAGAGGAGCGGGCCGCCAAGTGGGTCATCTAAGAAGCCCTCATAAAGAGCACATACTTGCGTAACAGAATTCATCAACTGTGCAGCTTCTTCCCCCACCCCTCACTCTCATAGTCAAACTCAATGACCCCTCAGTTCATTAAAACTCACCACAGATTTTTAAGGGAGCCTCGAGTTCAAGCAGGATTGGCTGGCTCAGGAAGATTTCTCTGGACTTGAGGCACAGGCCTCGGATTTCGTTCTCTGTTAGCTGAACATTCTTCCCTGGCCGAGAACCCTTGACTGTAAAATAGGAGATGAGACATTTCTTTTTAGATGGATACAAAATTCACAAAAGAGAAACCTTCAGTCAAAGCAAGATGAAGAAAGATTGACATAAAGCAGAGAAATGTGATGTTTGGATTTTTCACCAGACCACCAGGCTGGGAAGTTAACACCTCCCACCAGCCAAATGCTGTCAAATTCTGTTAGCAGCTCAGTCTAACGGGCATTTCAGCAGGTACCCACATCATTTAGAGGTGATACTGAACTGTACACTTGGATATCAAAAGCTACAAACACGAGACACAAACTTCAGCCTGTTAAGCATTAAGATAATGGGATGTTTAAGAAAACATGATCAGTGGAAGCTAGCTTGAGGTCATCAGCATTAAAAGCAGAAAGATCGAAGATCATACCAAAACAGACTATGTGAAACCCACATCCTCTTTTACATGAAGCCGATGCAACACATATAATGCAAAGAAATAAAGCTCTCTTAGCATGCACTGTGAGAACGCAGCCACTTGGAACCGTCCCTCACGCCAGGGAACAAACCTTAAATCACGTAAAAGCATTTATGATGCAATAAGGTTGCATACATTCTGATCTAACTTCATCATTTATGTCTTTTTTAGGAACTCAGCTGGGTTGTCAAGTGTCTGTTTATCTTTTGTTTTCACACGGACAGGAACTAAACCAAAACATGACAAAGTTATGAGAACTGAGACTAAACTATTTTCCTGCCAACATATTTCTCTTCATCACGCACATCAAAAGTGTGTGGTAATAGCTTTCATAGAAAAATGGGAGGGCAACTATATCTAAGGAATGTATGTGTGTGCACTGCACCCTCATGCAAAACTGCTACTGGTGCAGTTTGGAATGGAGTTTGTTTGTATCACTGACAGGATCAATCACGCCCCCGTTTGTACATGTACCGCTTGATGCCACAGCACCTCCCGACTGAAACAACAAGCCTGCTAATGGAAAAGTCTTACTCCCAGCTATTTACATACACTACCCATAGCATTGATAGGAATGCCTTCAATCATCTGATAGAGTTCATGTTACATTATAAGCCACATGTAAATACAGCTCTCTCTGGTGCATTTATACGGCCGACTGGATGAGTGTAAACCATCCACCACTCAGAATACACAGCCGTAACTGATGCAATGGTTGCTGGGTCGATGGAGAGGTCAGTCACCACTCCTGATCATGTTTGTCCATTCAATAAACATGATAATCCATTTCACAACTTTAACATCACAGGACTTATTAAGCATCTGTGCACCTTTCTGGTTACAATGGCTGAACAGCACTCATCAAGGAGACTATTTTTTCATTTTCATAAAGAGGTCAGAATATTCACAAATAATGCCTAATGGGTAAAAAAAGAAACCCCCCTTATAATCAAATAATTACAATCACAGATAGGGTACAGGTAAATTGCTGCTGATCACATTTAAACCAATATTGGCCTGAATATGTACAAAAGACAGATGTAAGAATCCATTCTTATCTTTAACTTTAAGGGGTAACGACAATCCAACTCTTATTTCTTTATTACATACAAAGATCCTGAGACAGAACAGAAATGGCGAGGGGGAAAGTAGAAACCACCAAATGGACATGAAATAATGGCACTATTGTGAGTGGACGACAAAAGGCAGTGAAAAGTAGATATAAATACCACAGTACTGCTTGTTGCTTTAAACCTGGATTATAGAAGGCTAAGCCCTGACAGAGCTTACTCCAAAGTTAGCCTCATAGTCAGTGGGCAACAGTGAGCCCGTCATGAGGAGTGCAGACAAAAAGGGCTTTCCGTTACACTGATCAGGGGGCCCAAAACAAAGAGCTGGCCCAGTGCAACAGAAAAGCTGTCGGGTAGTCAGGAGTAGTGGAATCAACAGTTGATACGGTTCAGCACTCCTGGCTCAATGCTAGGTGATCTGGTTTGGCTTGTGTGATGTCACGCTCTCCAGACATGCCACTAGCCAGGCGCCCCCAGAGTTCCCTTAGCTCTGGATATACACAAGTAATCCAATTGAAACTGCTTATTATCCAAACACATTTAATTGGTTTGGTCTCAAAACATAGTCAGTAAGCAGGAGGGTAACCCTGTTGTTTACATTTGAGATTGAGATGGCACGGGATAATTCGGCATGCTTTTAATGCGGTGCGGTGGGACATCTAATTTCGGAACTCCTGTAATCCCGTCTTAAACAGAGAAAATGGTAATGAAAAGTTAAAAAAAACGAAGAGCCGTTATTCGGAGCAATAAAACCATAAGTGCCACAAAAAGGGTCAAGTGAGTTACACAAGAGGATATAAATACAGCCACTATCAGGCTTGTGTCTTTTCCTGTGTTTGGCAGACAACCTTATCAGGGCTCATGTACAAAACACTGCAGCATGTTCCACAGTCAAAGTCAAACTCCCTGGAGGCAATTTGACAGCACGTGCATATTTGTGTATAATCGCAATCACCACCACCAGCTCAGTAAGGGCGGATCATGCTGGGCATAGACATAAGAAGGTAAACAAGCTGAAGGCTAAGGCAAAATATATTAAAACACGACCTGCTTACAACAAAGTGTCTGTATCCACCATTCATAAATACTTCGCTCATTGTTACTAATTATACATTATATATACATTTTCAAACACAATATTTTTTTTCTTACTAATATACTGGCATACTTGTAATGGATTCATACATCTGTACTGTACATTTTTGAAATAAATTCTAAATCAATTCAGCATGATTTCAAGTACTAATGTATTGTTTATAATTTTTCTTTCTAAAGGCATTTTGCAAAGCTAGGAAATTAAAGATGTAGTTGGAAAACCTGAAGAAAAAAAAGGGTAAGCTTAAAAAATTTGACAATAATTGGGGCTATATTTCCCAACTTGTCTGGAGAGGTAATTTGAGCTGTCAAAGAGATGAAATTTGAATTTGCTTTATACGTTTTAGAGTGCCATGTTTTCCATGTCTGGCCCTTCGTTATTTTGATCATAATTCTTTAAAAGCTCCATTATATCCATTAGAAATTTAGAGTAATCCTTGGATGAAGAACCTTACAATTTAATTTGAAATGAAAAGACGTGAGGGTAGGTGGCATCTTTATCACTACTTTTAGGGCTGTATATTTGGGTCAGACAAGATTTGTGGTCATCAAGGCCCCCAAAAGACAGATCATAATCTCAAGATTAAAATTTACCATTTTTGTTCACATCCTTCCAAACATAGTTGAATGAAGCAGTTAGGTATGTTCCACTGAGAAATAGTCTGCATCACATATATTCAGCATCAAAGATACAATTACACCACATCCAACCAAAGAATATCTCAACATCCTTCAAATAACTATCAAAAGGACTATTTAATGCAACACCGCATCACAGTCACAAGACAAATGCCTTATAACTATTTCAAATTATGCAACTTATTGTTTCTTTTATATGAGAAGCACATGATAAGGGGCAGACGCTAAATCAGCAGTGTCACATGTTCAATCTTTACCATGCAACTATAAAACAGAAAATTACAGCGCAAACCAATTAAACATACCGAAAGATAAAAGTATTTTCTGTACATTCGCAAATGGTCCAGACCAGCTAACAATAATAGTGATTGTAAATAAAGATTTCTCCTTCATTTTTATTTATTTTTTTAACCCAACTCGATCCACTCACAGAGAGAGCAGCTTTAAGACCCACGTGCGTCCATGATTTGCAAATGTGTTTGAGCTCTTATTTAAATATCACACAATCACACATTTCACTTTAAAGACACAAAATTATCTCAAATGATAACTGGAGACTGGAAATTGGCCAAGATAAAAAAAAAAAAATTTGACTAATTTTTTTTTTTTTTTTAAAGCAGAAATGGATGAGCTTTGGACAAAAAAAAAGAAAGAAATCCAACCACTGAGTCTGAACACAGAGAAATCCTAAGTAGGCTACTTTATCATATTGCAGCCGTCTATAACTTTAGCTTAGAAACTTGGTATTTGGAAAACACATTTCCCCATAATCAATACATTACAACATGAATTTCTACAACTTTGGTGCACAGCATATCTGGTTTTGCTCACCTTCCAAAAGACGCTGAATTATAGAGTCGATGTTTAATTTGTCCGGCTCCGCCATTTTCTTTATTTTCTGACGTTATCGGGAAGTAAAGACCTTGGTATTCCGTGTAGCTCCTTAGAATAAAGAAATTGAGAAAATTAATTATTTACCAACCGTTGATTGTGTGGCTAGTCATATTTCCCACCGGCTAGCTAACACATGTTTCACATCGGCAGTTTGTAGAATAGGTAGATGATATGTGAGCTTATCCGAGGTTGAGCTAACGGAGCTAGCTAGGTAGCTGGCTACAGCTAGCAACCAAGTAGCATAAGCTACACATTCAAAGTAGCAGCGTTACAACTGAACCGCAGCTCGTCCGACAAAAACAAAATGGAAAGGTATTAACAGATCAAATTGTCCCGAACCTTTTCTTCGAACTAGTACTAAGCCTCCTGGTAAATAAAATGTGAAAATGTGTATTTGTTCAGTCCAATCTTGGCCCCTTTTTCTGGTTTGTCCAGGTCGCCGCACTTCCTCCTGGAACTTTAACAGAGGGACATTGCAGCCAACCGTCTACGGTAGCACAGGGGGCTGAATCAAACTGAGCATTCACGGGTTTCCAGAGAGATGATTGGTCGCGTATTATTTCAGCGACCCAAATGTTCGCATCTGATTGGATGAATCCTGGGTCTTTCTCATATCCAGAATTCACCCACATCCATTTACAACGGTTGAAGCGAGTTAAGCGAGTTGGGCGCCACCCAGTATTTATATTTGGAACTACATTAATATATATATATATAAAAGCCCTTTATAGCCCTGGTTTACCTACGCACAGGATGGGGCACATCAACACCTACAACTCTCAGTTATATACAGTTAAATGTAGCCTGTGTTTAAAAATAAGTTAAAGAAAAAGCTAAAGAAGTTAAAGAAAAAAAATATAGAGACTTAATTACACAAAAAATAACTTTTAGAGATTATGAAATAATTTGAAATATCATCTAAAAGTACACAAACAACATACATTTAGTAATATTAATCTAATAAGTAGAAAATCCAGTCTAACAATATGGGGATAAAGTGACTGTAAAATAAGTACCAATAAAATAATAAACAATGAAGTGACTTTGTGCAGTAATGGCAATTCAGTTCATCAGATTCCTGGGTTATTTCATGTTGAGGGTTGTTTATTTCAAACATGTTGTGATATTTAGATGAAAACACCCTTAACAATTCAAAATAGGAAAGCACTGGAATCATATCTTGTCTGAGAGTGAGCAGGAAGGAGCGTATGTATATTCCGTACTACCCCATTCTTCATTTCTGGCGATCAAATTATTCCTTTCTTGTTTTCTGTTTCTCTCCACTTTCTCAAAGATATTTAAAAAATATTTCATAAATAAGCATAAAACTAAACAACCAACAAAATAACCAAATAATATCAGATGAAGAAAAAACAAAACGCCCATAACTGACCTAGATTATACTGAAGAAGAAAATGCAGATTTTTCCATATAGTCATTTTTGTCTTTTTGTGAACTGTGTATCCTAATTTGTCTTTGATAAATTTTATATTTGATCAAAGTACCTATTAATTCTTAGCCGTTTTCACCATTATATACTAAAAGAAAAATGTGTAAAAAGCTAGGAAATGGTAGGAACTGGTTTGATTATTCTTAAGGCTGAAT
>JBBDHI010000022.1:19930784-19941889 GCA_037177115.1 Craterocephalus stercusmuscarum | reverse complement strand
GACCCGGTTCGAACCAGCGCCTGCAAACAGTTCGGGTTGCAGCTCAGCCTGCAAAGCATCCGGAAGCACCTGCTGCTGGGGTCCTGGTGCTGGGTGAGGTAGTACAGCAGGCCGGGCATGACGCCGGAGCTGACCAGGGCGGCGCTCGGGTCGCTGGCGTGGGAGAAACGGGACAGCAGCAGCAGGATGGGAGACTCGGCCGTCCAGGGCTCGGGGTGGTAGGGGTGATGGTACCCCGTGGACCGAGGTACGGAGGGAGGGGTGTCCAGAGTGACTTTCGTTAGGGGAGTTGTTGAAAGAGCCCTTCTCCTTTTCTGCGAGGACTTGGATGGGGAGAGAGGCGTTGAGGTGGTTTTATTCGGAGACGAAAGAGTCAGAGGTGTGAGTGAGCTGGAGCATGATGACGAAGAAGAGGACACGGGGGATTGCTGAGCTGCCTTTTTGGGAGTAACAGAGTTGGCTGAAGCAGAGATTTTCAGAGAGGAGCTGGAATATGGGTTTGGGGAGGAGGTTTGAGGGGATGATGACGACGATGATGATGATGGGACCTGAAGACTCCCCCATTCCCCATCAACACCGGAAGCATCCAGCAGGTCTCCTTCAGATGAGATCAGTCCTTCAGAGAGCAACCAGGACCTGGAGACGGCATCAGAGAAATGGCATCATTCACTGGAAACATGACGTTTTTTAAAATAAATCTGCACGTTTGAGTTTTCGTACCTGAGACTTAAAAAGCTTGACGAACACAGACCTTGTTCCCTCCCCGTCTCCTCCTTCTTGTAACCCTCAGGAGGGGGGAAGTCAAAAGAATCTAAACCTGAGGAGGGAAAAAGCTCCGCGGAAGACACGCTGGTGGAGCTCACATCCATTTTCTCGGCTACGTGCTCCTCCTCTCCGGTGAGCTTCACTAACTGTGCAACAAGAAGAGGGACCAGCCCGAACTCCTGCAACTGTTCCATGGCGGATTCATCAAAAACAAAGTCAACACAAGCCAGAATGGCTAGCCGGGAAAGCGGGTGGCTCTGATGAGCGGACAAGAAGCCCGTTAGCACCTCCAGCCCGCCGCTGTCTTTAACTTTGGCCCGGTTCACCGCTTCTTTGCAGCACAAGCACAGAGCTTTGAGGAAGACTCCTGACTTCAGCGGGTCCTTTTTAACCTCCTCTACAAATTTCTGAATGACCCCGAGGGATCCCACGAGAGGTCGCAGGCAACCCTGGGAGCACAAGTTAGCCAGTGTTTTCAGTGCAAGCTCTTCAAAGGGCGTCCCCGAGTCGCCCGACGCCATCACGCCGAGCTGAGCCAGGACCCCGGAACGGGAAACCTCCCGGGCACATTCTACACCGCAGCCCCGGGTCAGCTCATGGAGCGTCTTTAATGCCGCCCTCCTCAAACACTGGGGATACTCCGGAGCAATAAGAGGGGCGAGAGCAGATAACGTGCCCTGGGTGAGCAGTGAGAGGCGGTTTGAGGGTGTGTCTGAGAGGTAGAGCAGAGCCCTCGCAGCCGACTGAGCACACTCCAGTTTGGGACTGGGATCTGTGGGTGGAGCAGCTGTGGGAGAGGACGAGGAAGAGGACAGGGACACGCATAAGAGAAGAAGAGGAACGCCACCTGGAAGAAAAAAAAAGATAAATTAATCATCAGAAATAAAGTAATTAATGTTTCAGAGATCAGAATAAAGACGCAAACATTCATTCGTGTTATTTTTTTTTGACAATTCCCCTCAAAGTGTTTTCTTTAAAAGGAGCAATACTTGATATTATTTCAATCTTCCTAAGAAAAATGGTTTCTACACAGTATGTTATGTTGTAAAAATGTAGAAGTTCGACTTACCCCTAATAAGTCCATAAAAATTAATGACTCATTGATTGTGGATATGTTCGAGTCCGGGCCATTTTAGTTAGCGATAGCGGCTAATTTTTAGCTTCGGCGTGACGCTCTCTTTCTCTGCCAATGGGGTTAATTTCTGTACCTTCCGGATTCCCTAGGGGAACGCTCTTACTGGCTGATCGGAATCCAGAAGTTATGGAAGTTAACCCCAACGGCAGAGAAAGAGCGTCACACCAAAGCTAAAAACTAGCCGCTTTCGCTAACTAAAATGGCCTGGACTCGTACATATGAACAATCAACGAGTCATTAATTTTTATGGACTTACCCCTTTACTACATAATATACCGTGTAGAAACCATTTTTCTTAAAAAGATTAAAATAATATCAGGTATAGCTCCTTATATTCAATTATTAGGAATAAGAAAAGCAAACAGAAGCCTAGATCATTGGGCCTAAAAAATGTTTAATTATGGAAATGGTACACCTGTTTTAAAAGACAATTTATCCATTGATTAAAATCACTGGATCATCAAACATCCAGAATTGCTCAATTTAATGCCCCCACCAACCCGCCAAAACCTTGACTCAATGCTGTCATTAAAGCCTTTTTTCAGGTGATATTCTCAAATATCAAATTCTACTTGTCTCAACACCATCAAGACACAGTGATTCCTGCTTTTATTCGCTCAGACCTGGACGACTGTAGCTCGTTTTTCCTTGGAATCGGCCAGGCTTCAGTTTCATGCCTCCATCTGGCACAAAATGCCACTGCATCATATTTAACTGGTGCAAACACAGAAGAGTGCATCATCCCAGTTTTAGCTTCCCACCCATCTGCAAATCCATTTGAAGATTACATTTTTTTGTTTTTAAGTGTCTCAATGGTCTTGTCCCTTTTTATTTTTCTGAGCGTTGTGTTCTTGGATCAGTTGACCGGACGCTTGAAACAGAAGGTAAAACATTTAATAAATCCAGAGTACGGGGTGTTCTTGGTTATAACTCCCAGACTGCCCTCTGACCCAAAATGAGTTGTTTACTGTATAAGCTTATATCATAAATTTCTATTATTCCAGTGTGTTAATGTTTTTCGTTGTTTTCTATTAAATTTAAATTTCAGTTTCAATTCCTTCTCTTTATTTGTGAATTTTTAGGTTAATTTTTCTCATACTTTCATCACATAGCACTGTAGTTGGTTGTTATATTGTTTTAAAAGTGACATATAAATTAAGATGGTATGGTTCAGTATGACTGTGTGTAAACTTGGTTAATTCAGCATGAACTCACCACAGAAAGAAGAACGTCAAATATGTTGGTGTGGCAAAACATTTGAATAAATGTTTTCAGTATCAATTAGCCCTGATTCACAAGTACAAATTTCAAGGATCAACAGTCTCGCTCATTCAGTTTTGATGTAGTAACATCAACATTCATGTTGCTGAACTGAATTCTGGGTCCAATGCTGCAACCGAAACTAAGAACATTTTAAAACCTTTTTTAATTTCCAAGACACACACCGGCCAGTTAAAGGACCTGACATGACTGTCAAAACACAAAACTCGTCCACTGCCATATGTTAAGACATCACATATATGTGAATTTTGTTTAACACCGTCTGACCTCCTAATGCTCTGAGCGTGCAATCCCACTGCATGATTTCCCTTTTAATTACGCAAAGAGACACAGCAACATTTCATAACTACCTGCAGAGTGGATGAGCGCAGAGCTCTCTGGATCCATGGCCAAATTCCCCAAAGCGCGGGCTGCCCGGTTCTGGACCGTCTCCGTGGCTACATTTTTCTTCATGATGTCCACTGAGACAATAACGAAAAATGTTAAATGACACTCACCATGTTACAAAGATAATCTAATCCAAAATCCGAAACCAAGTGCAATCACCACTTACCCACAATATTTATTCCATCCAGTTTGCGAACCTAAAGTAAAATATATTTTAATTTTAGTCATTTCAAAAAGTATTTTAATTTAGTGATAATTTCATCTTACATACCTCCATGCGTGTCTCCAACTCTGTACAGCAGTTGGCCAAGATGCTAAGAGCCAGGTCCAGAGTCTTCCTGGAGCACTCAGGGTGTTTGAGAAGACTCAGCAAAGGTCGGAGACCGCCTTGACCTCTGAATCTGGCAATGCCAGCCTTGCCACCCTTGATGTGCTGCGTCCGTATAGCGACCAAGGCTCGCCACTGAGAGGCTTTAGATCTCTTGTCCATTTCTCTGAGACCACCTGAACCTGCATGGTTTTCAGGACTTGATCCAGGTTTGTGTAGGTGAGCCAAGCACCAGGTTAAAGATGACTCTGGTGATAGTGGTTGGCCCTCTTTGGAAGGTCCTCTCGAGTGCTTCCAGTCACCCTTCACAGCTGATGTGGCCATGTCTCCTTAGACTGGCAGGAGACGGTTACACTTATTTTTGCTTTCCTCTACTCAGATTGTGAATGAAAACACAGTTGTGCATCACTGGGCACGTCCAGTGAGATGCTGACAAATAAATTAGCATAACTCTTCACTTTAAACTTTAAACTAAGAGGAAGGTATACAGTTTAAAAGAAAACAATAAATTTCCTCTAAAGTTTTCGTTAAAACTATGTGTTCAGAAACTACAGAAACCGGCTCGAAAAATTAAAGTTGTACCACCTGACGCCGCACTCACTGATGGGAAATGAAGTTCGCAACTTCGGTCCACTCCCTAAAAAAAACAGGCCTACATCGTGAGAAGGCCGAATACGCGTTATTCTGTATAATGGACGTGTATTTGCTCGATATAACACATCTTTGTACATCCACTGACAAATTAAAACTCTATTTCATCAATGTTTTGTTACCAGTGGCTGAATAAATTTTGTGAAACAAAATACAATCGCCTGTGTTAGCCGCTAACGCCATCTTTAGCCAAACAACAAAACAGGGCGGACGCAGAACGGAGCAAGGAGTGAAGAGGTGGATCGCTTAGATACATTCTGGAACTTGTAGTTTAAATACTGTTGCCTTGTGGCAGCATCCATACGCCCCGCGCCCTCTAAGAACTACATTCCCCATGAAAGCGATAAAACGAAGCTCGCCCCGAGCATGTCAGAGCGTTTAGGGATTGTAGTTCGTTTTGGGGTTCATAATACTGAGATGCCTGTTTATCGTCAATTAAAGAGGACTACATTTCCCAAACTGTTAAACATCGTTGTAAAAGTCACCGTTTTTTTCAACGCAGGAAAACACATTGGTGTATCTTGAGGTTGTTAAATTCCGCGGTAGATGTACCGCTTGTTAAATAAGAACTTCAGTTTTTCTGTTTGCAGTTTCATAGAATGGAAGTAATTGAGACAATGGTGATACCGAGCACTGAAATGGAGGGAAAGGAAACGGTTGTGTCTAATATAGACAGCGATAAAACAAAAGCCGGCAAGTATTCAATTTTAATCTAAGAAGATGTCATCCAGTCATCGCATGATGCGAAGAGAACCTGATGAGTGCGCAGGGTCTGGTTTTACGACATCTGTTTCTTGAATCATGAATATTCATAATGCGGTAACTTTTGACTTTAGAGAGATATTAAACTAAATTGGCTGTGTTTAATAAAAAAACTACCAAGTTTGAAAGGAAAACAATGGCTTCTTCAGGACATAACATTTATTTCTCGCGTTTGTTTTTATCTCTAGAATTTATTTGGACCCTGCAAGCTACATGGCACCTTGTGAACACACGACTTGAAATGGATCAGGCGTTTGACCAGCCAGTGTGCAAGAAAAAAAAACTTTGGGAACTAGTAGCGGAGAAAGTGAATGCCAAATTGAGGGAATCAGAGGTCACTGATATCACTGTGAAGGCATACGAGTGTGACCTCAAGTGGAGAAATATGCTGGCCACATACCGGAAGAACGCTGAGAGGGCCAAGCGGCTGGGGGTAACCAGCGTTCACTGGGAGTTCTTCAAAGCCATGCACGAGGTCTTGGGTAAAAGCAGGGAGGAGATTGAAGCTCAGCGCACGGCCAAGCTCAGTGGGACAAGAGTTGGCAAGGCTATAGCCAGTAAGAGGTTTACCCCCATCCTCCCTACACCCCCTACAACAGCTGCTCCCATCAGTACCAGGCCTCCGCAGGACGTCTTGCAGCTGTACATGGAGCTGCAGGAGAGGAAGATGAACATGTGGGCTCAGCAGAAAGCGCTGGAGGAAAGGAAAATAGAAGCCATTAACAATTTGGCCCAGGCTATCTCCAGTCTAGCTCAGAAGAACAGCACACAGACGTCAAAGGATGGACCCTAGTCCAGAGGAGACGTGTTGTTTGTTAACGTACTTGAAAACCTGAGTGATTCTGCACAAGGATGATGGTTTATATTTGTGAAGCTTCCTTTTTACTGGTAGAGTTGGTTGGAAAATTTACTGGGTGTCATCACATCAAGCTAATCAGAAAAGATAGAGAAACCAACAATATTCTCATCCCAAGGATATAAAAATGTATTTTTATACCCTGATAATAATAGTCATGAGTGGTTGAATATAAAACATGGCATCTTTCTTCTTAAAGTAGCCAATCTTCGTCTATTTTTATAGCAGACTTAGAAATAACTAAATAAATATATATATATAGAAATATAGAAATATATAATAGAAATTGTAACTAATCATGGAGAGAACATGTTGCATGTATATTGCAGTGCCTTTTTTTCAAATGTTCAGGGATGTGCCAGACTTCATGTTCACCACCTTCCAGTGGTCCCAGCAGCACAAGATATGTCCATGCTATACAAATATACAGAATTACATATTGGTGTGGCTGTTACAACATGAATGGCATCAGTGTTGATGATAATGGTCTTTTGATTTTTTTTGTGAATCCCAGTCCCATGCATTACGACAATGAGCCTGAAAATAAATACTAACAACACAATTGTTTTGTCCTCTATTTGTTTCGCATTCAGAACTGATGGTATTGTATTGATAGGAAAAGTTTGGTATCAGCTATCCACATTCTGAATGCTGATATGTAAAATTAAATATATTACAAATAGGAACTGAAGGCGTTTGCTTGTAGACAGGCTCAAACAGAATATAAATGAACTTTTATTGTTCACCAACAGACATAAAATCACACGCTTTCCAAATCAACATTTCTAAACAACAAATCTGCAATGGCGTCGCGTCTGCAGACACCCTCCTCGTCTTCCTCCGCCTCTCCTTCTTGGGACAGGCCTTCCTCTTTTTCAATCTCTCCTTGAACCACTTGTCCCATGCTCATAAACACATTATGTAACACACAAGCAGTCAACACAACGGCTCTAGCACGATCATAGTTTCCGATATCCAGATATTTGAGTCTTTGGAATCGGGCTTTCAGGTTGGCAACGGCCTGATCCAGGACCTGAAAATGCTGCTCCAGGGTTTTGTTATAGAGTTCCTCTTTTGGTCCGTAACTTCTTGTGTATGGGGTTAAAACCTGTGCAGTGAGCGGGTATTTGGCTCTGGCTACGAGGCAGGAGTCTGTGGGCATCAGTTCAGGCTGCTGTTTAAGTCGGTCTCTCAAAGCCTTGCCTCTCTCTAAATCCGATCCTTTACTGATTCTGCAGTGTAAGAAACGGCCACTGTGACTGCATACAAGCTCAAGATTTAACCAAGAGTCAGGATGGGCCTCCCTCTTCATCCTCTTCGCCTCAGGAACTGCGGAGTCCATGTCATTTTTCCCTACCGGCAGACGTATAGGGATCCGTGTGTGTCCCAACACTCCCAGGACCTGAGGGACAACTTGGCCCTCGTTCCCAAGCAGATTGGAAAATGGAAAAAGTGCCTCTTCAGCCTCTTTACCTGCAGAATAAAAAGAAAATACCCCACCAGTTTACATCTTTTCCCCTTGCTATTATTCAACAAATAACATCATCATCAACCCACCAAATGGCCATGTGATGTGCCTGTCTTCTAACATGTTGACGCTCTCACAGAAAGAGAAAAAGATCCTATGGATGTTTCCTTTCTCCAGCTTGAAGCGGCGGGACACTGAACGGTAGCTGACCCGCTCAGAAAGCAGGGTGAGAGACAGCTGGACGGTGTGGGACACAGACAAACGTGCCCGTCCAGCCATCCGAGCCCTGGATTTGGAGCTTTGAAGCAGGTCTGATATGTACTGGAGACGATATGAGGGAGAAGTTAGAGTGTTAGGGTAATATTTAGTGGATTAAACAGTACAACTAATGAATTTATCCATTGTACAATACTTCGATTCCTCACAGGTCTGATCACAATATAGATACAGTTAGAAAATTTGAATATGCTGGAAAAGTTGTTTTATTCAGGCAATTCAACATAAAAACAGATGCAAGATTTTACTGACATTTTTGTATTTAAAATCCATTTTTATTGATTTCAAGTAATAATCTAATAGTCTGAGTTTTTAATTTGAGGTTTTCCGAAATTGCAAATCCTAATCAGCAAAATCTAAACAGACTATTTTTAAATGTGTACATTTAATTTTTGAAGTTGCAGAAATGCAGCACTTTTTCAGTATATTCCAATTTTCCCAGTAGTACCTGTAGGCTTAACTTCAATGGATAAATGTATTTTAAATACAAAAATGTCAGGCCGCTGAAAGTAAAATCTTGCATCTGTATTGGTATTCAAATTTCATGCTGAATTGCCTGAATAAAACAACTTTTTCCAACATATTCTAATTTTCTGATTAGTTTCTGTACTGTAATTACCTTTACTGCTTCAATTTCCTCAGCGTCCACCGGTTCTTCGGATCTTGTCTCCCTCTCGTCCGGGGAGTTAGATTTTGCGGTGCTTTTTGGTAAAATTTGGGGCCCCGCATCGACCTGGCTTTGCAATAACTGTACATAAAAAGTAGGAGGGGGTTGCGTTTCGAGTTTTGCAACAAGATCTGACTCAAGGATCTCCTCCACCACCTGGTCCAGCCGATGTTCCAGCTCACTCTCTGACAGGGGTTGCCATTCCCGCTCCACCATGTCCAAAACGGCTTTTCCTGCCGATAAAATATGCTCACTGAAGTCCATGTGGATTAATGGGTGTACCAGGTCTTTTTCCTCCGTGTAACAGGGGTCGTCAGTTCGGCAAGACGTATGTAAAAATTGCGAACGCATGTGATGCTAGCAACATTATGCTAATGTAGCCAGCTAGTTTGCTACCTTTACGGACCGTCGGAAAATTGGACTGCGAGACGTTGGCGGACCGTAGGCAGAAATAAAACCTCAGTTGTTGAAAAAATATATTCGAAGTAGTTATTAAATAATTATCCACTTTAAGTTCATAACTAAACTTGAAAGAAAATTGGCAAAAAAGTTCCCTTTTAAAGGCTTATTTTTTGACATTTCTCTTGAAGCCTATTAATGTAATCCAATGGAGTTACAGCTACTTAAAACTAACTAAAATAAAACATCTTGTAGCTCAATATTAAGGACAAACAAACTTAAATATAGTTGGCACAACTCAGCAGTGGTTTCAATATAAGCAACAGAAGTGCAATGACATGATAAAAAAATACATTTCAACAGTATTTCAACAGTAGCTAAAATATTTATCCTAACTCAAGACTATTTCATATTTATCAGCTTGACCCAAACTTATGCTACAACTACGACATACATATATCACAGTACACAAAAGTGAAAAACAACTGTTTTAATGTTAATCCAGTTACAAGTGCAACTTTTTTCATGTCCCACTGTTTAACAGCCGTATTTTGCAAACATGGTTTTTATGCAACAAACAGTTTAAACACCCCCAGGTCAGAATATTAACTTTCCCATGGCAAAAACTGAATTTGCTGTTTCTTTGAGAAAATAAAGTAGTCCGATTTTTTTCTAAATCATAAGACTCAGTGTTACACTTTAATTTTAGGTTTTAATGTGCAGAAGTGGTGGCTCTTACAAAACTTGCAATGTGTCGGACAGGGGGAAAGGGGTGTTCATCATGTATACTACAAAAAATGCCAGCATGAAATAATTTGGTAGTGATTATGGGCTAAAGAGTCACGTGTGCAGCCCACAGCATTTCATCATGATATACTGCACCATTAAAACTAGTTCACGCTTATTTAAAGCAACTGAGGCCACTGATAAAAATTTGCCATCTCTAAGATTTCAAGGGCTACAAACCAAACACAAACAAAACTTAATCAGTCCCCACTTCTTTCAGTGTCAATTTTCTGTAGCTACTATGGACAGCTATTTAGTGAAAATATTTACTCATCTCTGAAAGTACCAAGACATTCTTCACCTCAATGCCAGATCATCCACCAGCAAGTGAATCAATGTTTATTTCAGATTTTTGTTCAAAAGTTCCTGAATACAGATGGTAACCTAGAAATCAACAGACTCCTAGCTATTGTTGCAACACACATTCAGGCTAAAGACCCAAAAAGGGGGAAAAAACAAGGTTATTTCCCAAATATAGTTTAATAACGAAAACACACAACCATAAAAGCCTAAAAATGTCACACTTTGTCAATCCTGACGTTTAAGCCAGCAAAATAAAGACCACAAGTAAGGTAACATTAACCTTCCTCCAAATAAAAACAGAAATTATTTAAATAAGATGTACAATTCTCATCTTCAGCCTCTACCAGGCTGACAGTGTTGTGACAAGTCCGTCAGGTATCTCTGAATGGTCTTGTGTGAAATTATACATTTAAAATGCACTCATCATTTTCAATACAAATTACCCACTTTGAAATTTGCAAGGGGAATCTGTGTTTGTAATTGTTAACACCCAGCTGAAGATCTGCAGCAGACTCCAGAAACCGTGAACCACTGAGGCATCACTTCCTGAAATCCAATCCCTCCCTCACACCCTGCGTGTCCTCCCTCCAACCCCCTGGTGTTTCTCTTGTTTCCCTGTCCCTTCCCTCACTGTACAGTCTGCTCGTTGGCTGTACTGCCTGAATCCTGAGGCTTCATGACGTCAGGAAGCTCTGGGGGAGTGGAGAAGGGCTCGATCCTCAGCTGCTCAAATGAATCATCTGGATAACAATAGAAATGAAAAGTAAACCCAACACATAAGGAACAGTTAACAGAACAGGCTAGAAAACCATCACATTCAATGTAGATGAAAGGGAGAAAGCCTTACCACTGAGACGAAAAGCTAATCCCACTGTGGCTGGGGCCTGAGGTCGAGCTGTTTGATTTGTGAAGCCACAATTTCCAAGAGTTTGACTGTCATTAAGCAACACATCATCCTGGAGAAGAAAACAGAACAGAGGGTGGTTTAGTTTGTCCACATTCATTTCAGCACACAGTATGAGGCCCTTAAAGAGTTTATTT
>JBBDHI010000022.1:19914575-19928310 GCA_037177115.1 Craterocephalus stercusmuscarum | reverse complement strand
ACAATCAGTCAAGCAGTCTGATTGTCACACATTCATATATACATACTAGCCAATTAATGACAAATAGCCTATGTAAGTAATAGCTGTAATAACAAAGAGTGACATAATACTGTTTTTTTTCTTTTATGCAGACATTGTTTAATGTGTAAAGCACTTTGAGTTACCCCGGCCTGAAAGGTGCTTTATAAATAAATTAAACTGGAATTTTGAACCAAGAACCACCAGCACGAAAACAGTTGATTGTTATACATTTTTTATACAGTTTGAAACATCTGTACCATTCAACAAAGGCAATGAGAGCAGACAAAATAAATATATTGAAGTAAAGGTCCAATATAAAAGATGATAATATTGTACTAACAGCCTTATTTAGCTCAGCAAGTTTTATATTTGCGCTCATCTATATCTAGTTTGTCCTAATCTTGACTTCAAAGTCTGGCCCAAAAAATCTCTACTGCAGGCATTCTACAATGTTAATAACATAGCATTATTTAACATACAACATCAGCAAAGGAAATAATATTCTACACCAAAAAACATGTAAGTCTAGAGAGTGAAACTGTCCTTTGTCTTGTTAATGGACAAAAAAGCTAAACAGGTAGAAAAAAGTCTGTGATATTTAATTTTATTTTTGAATAAATTTCCTCATCGTGGTCCAACCATCAACACTCTTGACCGCCACATTCCTATGATGAAGTCCCACAGGAAAAAATATTCTTCTTCCTTGTTTTTTTCTAATGAAACTGAGTCCAGTTAAACTGCTGATTCAATGGACCTGAAAACAACAGAAAGTGAGACAAGTGGCTCATTAATGTAATTGCATTTCTTTTTCTCAAGAAGATAATAGAGAATTCTAGTATCACATTATATTGCATAATAATATGCATTTTAAATAAAATATACAGTTTTAAAAATATAAATCCATTTTCAACATACCAATTTATCTTCTGTGTAACTACAAAAACGCTCTCTTTAACCCCAAAATAAGAATACTGTGGGACAGAGAAATAAAAACAAAATGGTGATTCAAGTGTAAAATACATGTCTGTTTTAATTCAAATGAACCAAACTTACATTCAATCCTCTGGGGGATTTAACAGGCTCTCGACCCTTACAGAAAAGTAATGAAAAAGGCCTCTCCCTAATCTTTGAATGCTCTTTGAAACACAAACTGAAAACCTTGGCAGGCAGGTAAACATCCCAGTCAGCTGCGTGATTCTCAGCGAGCTCACTGACCATCCTGTCAGAAAGTCACAGATAGAGATGTTAAATCACAAAGATGTCAACATGATAGAAGAATGTTCAAACTGAACTTAAAATCACTCGTTCATTTTGAAAAGTTGTACTGATGTGACAAAAATGTGTAAAATAGGAAAAAGCACCAAAATAAAAAAGAGGTAGAGATATAAGATTCTTAGATAAGTAAAACCACAATGTAATGAGACGATAAAATGTGGACAATAACATGTGGATTAAAAAAGAATACTTTTTTTTCCCCCGCTTTTTTAAAATAATTTTTTCTGGCCCGCCAACACCCCCCTCCCCATCTCTTCGAACCTTATTTTCATTTTATGTTAATACGTCCTGTGTTGTTTCCTTAAATCACAATTTCAGCGTGCATCCTAAATTCCCCATTTGACAAATAATATTCTATTCAGTCCAAAGGGAGGGTTTCTAAAACAAATAAAGCAAACAAACAATTCAAACAACGAGCACTGGTCATACTATACATACAAAGCACAAGAAAGACAAAACAAGCACAAAAACACAAAAAAAACATGTACACATAAATAAACATATACCAGAGTGTGGCAATGTATGCAGTGTGTTTTGTGGGAATGTAAAGAATCTATAAATGGATTCCAATTCTCTTCAAAGGCTGACATATATTTAAAAAAAAAATCAATTACACTCCTTAGAAGCATTTTGCATACAGACCTGTCAATCAGTAGCGGTGTGAATGAATCCAGCGTGCCTGTCTGCTGATGGTGAACCACAACTGCAATGTCAATCTTCAGCAGATCTTTCAGCTCTCGGTTGATCTAGCATTGGAAAACATTCACAAAGCACATCTATGTGAGACATATGTTCATTGGAAAATAATAATTCAAAAGTTTACCTAAAAGAAAGTTTGCTGGACAAGTGTAATCAGAATAATATGCATTTTAGATGAGATATTTTGTTGTTAGCAGACAAATACTGTCAATTTCATGTTGTGTTTGTGTCATATGGGATGTATGGCAGAGATAAGAAAGCCTCCTTTGGTTATAATTTGCTGTCATGTTATCAAGGAATTAAAAATCACTGTTTGCAGAGTAGCTCGTATGAGAGCAAAAACTATTACTGACAAGATCTTTGAGTTTATTTGGTTTTAAGGAACTTCAACAAAAACTTTCATCCCTAACTGTAATTGTAGCTTTGATGCTGCCATGAGCTCAGATTCTTTGTACAGGCTGAACCTGTATTCAACTCACTTTGTGGACTATGTCATGAGGTAGTCTGGACAGGATTCTGAGAGGGTATCCAAAGTCGGCGATGATGTCTGCAATGCTTTTCACCACATGTGAAGACAGGCACATCTGCATCGGAACAGCCTCCACCCATTTGGAGTAATAGTCTGTCACCGTTAAAATGTATTTATGTCCATTCGCCGTTTGGGGCAGAGGCCCTCTGACATCCATCGCTAGCCACTGCCATGGCTCGTCCACCTGCAACCGTACGATCGCATCATGTTTGGATTATTTTGTAAGAAATTCTGCTCAAACTCCAAATGATCATTGTGTTATTGTGTACCTACCTCTATCGTATTTTCAGAGTCATTACAGTCCACCTGCAAAATATTGTAGAAGAGAATGAGACCAAAATGCTTTGAATTACACACAATCAGATCAAATATTTAGTCATACAATATTTTCGATAACTTACACTGAGCTCATTATCTGGGGCCCACTGAATATTATGCTGATGTGTGAGACAAAATTCACAAAGACAGATGATTTGTACAAAAATAGTTAACAGTATTGGTTAGACCCAGCTTTATTTACTTGAATTTAACGATCAAATGAGGGTCAAAATGAACATTTACACCAGTGAGACCAAACGGATGAGTGCTTGTTCACTACCTCAGGTACACAGTAATCTCCATGAAAGAAATGTGGAAATGATTCGATCTTCAACAGCCATTCATCCACTATGATTCTCCATTTCTCTGTCTTTTTGTCTCTGATAATAAAAAAGATAACAAAGAGTTTGTTGACATGATTCTTTTTTCTCCCAACCTCTGATTCATATAATTACAAAAATGTTATAAGTGATCAAACACTGTTCAATGTTTTAAAAACATGAACTTTAACATGTGGACTATTTTAAGATCATATACATAGAACTGATTACGAAATTTAAGACTGAAACTTAATTATCCGGGGTTTGTTAGATTTCTGAATGCAGTCGCCTCTGTTCTTGAGTCATCACATAAATATCTAAATGTTCTGAAGAAAGCCATAAAGTCTATGGCTGAGAAGTTGGAACTGGTTTCAAACGCTGCCATCTATTGTAGGGATCACGAACTTGGACCTCTTGGGCTTTTGCCCTGTAGATTTTAGAAGTTTCCCTGTTGATTCAAAGGAACATCTAAACTTTGCAGGATTCAGGCACAAGAGGTCAGGCTTTCTTGTGTGTTGCACTTGTGAATTATAAATATACAAGCTAAGAATGCTCTTAGTCTGTTGTTTCTTACCCTGGAGACTCTTGTTCGTTTTGGTTGAGTTCATCGTTCTGAATGCTGCCCTGTGTGGTGGAAGGAGGGGGTGATGAAGACTGAACTGCCTCTTTCTCTGAGGCTTTAGCTCCAGGTGCCTGAATTCAGAAAATACATTTACATGTTCCTTATCTGTTATCGGGTTAACCAGTTAAATTAAGCTCACTTCCAACAAGAAAGAATTCAAGAGGCCTCCATTTCAGTATAGAATGCCCTCACCCTTTGTCTTTTACGCCTTGTGTTGACAGAAACCTATAAAAGAGCGATAGTGACAGTGACTTAAAAAGCCTTTCAGTAAAAAACAGGTATATATATTATTTCAAAGAATCACTAGCCACTTTAAAGCTTAAGACTTTATTGTCAAACACTGTTAAACTGGGAGCAGTCTTCATCTGAGAGAAATAAAACAAGTACAAACCTTTCCTGTCTGTGTGTCATCAGTGGATGTAAATATGGTGGGAACTGCATCTTCTCGTAGTGTCACACTCTTTCCTTTTCTCTCAAGGTATTGCTCTTCAAAATGATTGATGCACAGAACAGAGAAGCGAGTTGGAGTCCAGTCCTTCCACTTCATGTTCGTAAGCCATTTCTTAAGCTTTCTGGGATTGTATAGGGGAAACCTGCAATAACACAAAGCTCATCAAAACAGCCCTGGCCTCCTAATACTGAGTGATATCCTTACATGCATAAATACGCGAATGCTTTATAAACTATGCATGTACACAGAGAGAGAGAGAGAGAAATCATACCATCGTAAAATAAACATTTTATTTTGTTTAAATGTTCATACTTCTTTTTCGCCTAATTTGAACCTTCTACCAGGTCTACTTTGTTTTTGCTGAACCCTAAAGGGAGCATCTGCCTGGTGAAACAAAAGCCATTTTCATTGACGACATTAACAACAGTATCTACTTACTTCAAGACTAAAACTGTACTTTTTATAAACAGAAAAAGACTTTCTAAGTTTTTGGGTGACATAATGCGGGGAAAACCTATATAATTTAACACGAAAACCTGAACATTACGATAAAAATTTATACTTTACCCAGCTTAACTTCTGTTAGCAAGCTAGCTGCTTGTTGTTTATTGGTAACAATTTACAGAGTAAACAGAGAACTTACTTAAAGAACTTGGTTTCAGAATCGTTTGAGGTGTCGCAGTTGTAAGCACACTTATACCTTCCCATTTATTCCACAATTTCGGTTAAACTTCTACCTAACAAATGTTGTTGCTATTGGTAATGTTGTGTATTGACTGTGAAGTTTGCGTGAATAAATCTACATCCGGTTTGGCTTTTCAAAGTAATAATTGCGAGGTAACGGTCGACCAAATGGAATAAATTAAAAAGATTGATAGTAGTTTGGCAAATAATTGTTATTTCTTTTGTACTATGTACTTAACAATTATGGCACCGCTCATGACCTAATTTAATTAATTACCAAACGCACATCTCTGTGAACAATCAGGACGTTTTAACTTGACAGCATCAAACGGTACTGCTTCTTCTTCGTCGTTTCAAAAAGCTACAGGAGTGTAATACCGCCCTCTTGAGAATAAACGTAGTCATTTAATTTGCATAATAAGTTTGTATAAACGTTCTTTTCGTTTTGTGAAGAGATTAGCCATTATTCACTCAATGATTGCTCACTTTAACTTTTTTATTCAATTGAAAGAAACTCAATTTCCTCAAAATGGAACATTGAAATATGATCAAACAATGACCCAGACAGGACATTTAAAAATATAATTGTTTAATGAACAGTAAATGATGATTTTTAACAACAATTTGAAGCAGCTTAGCTACTTTTTTTTTTCCACTCCACTCTCCACTCATCCCAGTCCAGCAGAGTTCGTTTTATGTCCCATCCTGCAGCTTCAACACCTGGAAATGATAAAACACTGATCATGCTTTTGTAGGTGAAAATATTGAAAACAGAGGAGCTAGAGCTGAATTGTTGGTTAAGACTGTTATGCAGTAGTTCACCTTTAAGAAATGGATCGAAATTTGCATCCATCAACTTGTAACTTTCATGCACCATTTTCCAGAGACCTTTTGATAAAGAAAAAAAACAAACAAACAAAAAAAAAAGGTAGTGGTAAATGCGTTGTGTATAGTGTAACATGAAAACATATTCAATGTTTATCAAAGAAGGTTAAGGGCTCACTTTGCTGTTTTGGTAGAGAAGAGGCCGGCTGTCTGGATGGTGGATGACTCAATGTCTTGCTAAGCCACACAGCCTGACTCACTGCTCTGATTTCATCACGCACTGATGCTTCGGGTCCCAAACAAACACACACGCAGCCTAAAAGGAAAACAGCTAGGTTCAAACATTTTAAAAGGGGGGATTCATACTATGTCACACTGTTGTAAAACACAGCTGATCTGTGGTGAGAAGTGAGATACCATTTCTGATTCCCAAGAGATAAGGCATGTTGTTTTCCTTCAAAGCCAAACTCAGTTCTTCCGGGCTACAAAAATAAGGCGAGTTACAAAAAACTGTCCGACTTTTAAATGTGTATAACTAAACATGATAAAGTAGTTACCTCTGTACAACGTCCTGTAACCTCACTCCCAGTTTGATTGGGACTGTTTTTCCAAATTCTGAAAAAAATCAAAAATATATCAGTAGACTAAACATAAAAAAACTGAATAAACATATTTATTTTTGACAAAACACAAAGTAGCTGCTTTGAAAAAGCCCCCCAAAAAAATGTAAAATCAAAAAACAAAATTGATAAATGTGTGACACCATACCCAAAAAAACTGGCTCCATCTGATTTGCCTCTAATGGACTCAGGATTTGTTTGTCCTTAAGGTACTGCTGCAAAACAATGGAGAGCCGCGCCTCATTGAACGTTTTCATGACAACTGACCGTACAGCCTTGTAGTTGGCAAAGAGGTGAAGGATGGTGAAGAGGAAGAAGAGGCTGAGAGTCAATCTAAGGGTCAGAACAGATGAAGAAAATGTAGATGAAATTAAATGAATATCCATGCATGCTAGTGTTTGCATCCTGGTTTGGAAATTTACCCTGGATTGTCAGTGACGAGGGGAATCAATATCAAACTGACCAGCAGTCCAGCCAAGTTTACTAAAGTCTCCTGAAATAACCAAAAAAAACATTATTGAGCAGACTTAGAGACTTCAGCATTTTAATGATGTCATGTGGACATGTTTGACTTAAAGAGGCCAATTTGTAAATATCTTATTGCATCACTTACAGTGTCAAGAAACAGCTAAACAGAGCATACTTTATGCCTTTTAAAATAAAAATCAGAGTTTCACCCGCCTTTTCTCAGAGGTAAAATTAAATACAGATGGAAACATAATCTGTTATTAGACAAAGCATTTTTCTCTTGGTTACGCTGGCTTTCCTCATGATATTTAAAAAGTTACCTGACTGCCATCTTTAGCAGAGATGTCAGCCATGTTGTCCCTGCGAGCCTGATGGACAGTCAGAGCAGCTCTGGTCGCCCCGCCTGCCACTCCAACAATAGACTACAGAAAACCAGCAAAACGCCACAGAATTACCATAATATTCAGTCTATATTTACCAGTGAAGATTTGCTTTTAATCAGTCAGCAGAATATCATCAGTTTGACCTTTTTGTCCCATAAACTGAATTTAACCTTTCTATTTCATATGATGTATTTCATGACTCAAAAGCAACTCTGGATTCAGCACACCCAGGTTCTGTATCTCCCAGCCTGGAGGCACCCAAACACAATGCATGTTCCTGCAGGTGGTGAGTTCATAGGACAGGAGCTCCATGTGGGGTTTTGTTTGTTTGAAGCTGTGCCACCGTGGGTCAAGGCCCCTGACAGGTGCAGGGGTCCCTTTTATGGACAAAATACTGCAGATCCTTTTTAGTTAATTCATTGTGATCTGTGAATCATCCTTTCTTGCTACTCCGCCTGACAGATAAGGGCTCGGACATCTACAGGAGGCTCAGACTAACATGGCTGATGTATCTGACTAGACTATACCCAGCCTCTCCCTTTGGCTATTACCCAACACATTTTTAGAAGTGGTTGATTTATGTAAACAAATTTAACACGATTGGGCAAATCTGACATCAAGCTTCGCTCCACTCCAGAAACAGCAGATTTGTGTCACAGCTAATTTGAGATTAAATTACATTTTACCTTGAATATTCCTGCAGTGCACACGATCAAAGTAAAGCACGTGGGAAAGTAAGGGGCCAAGATTTCCATGAACATGGCAATGTCGTTTAGAACGTCAGCAAAAAGTCTGGCGGGGAAATTATAAAAAGGATGATCGTTATACATTGACTAACTAATGGACAGAGAAATACTTCTAACTTTTGTGCATACCTCCATTTTTTGGCCTCAGAGTCCAACTTTGTCCTGAAAAGCAGACAAGGAAACTAAACTTTAACAGAATACAGATACTGAAGCTTCTGAAGCAAGTGTGATTATGAGCCTACCCTTTCTGCCATGCAAACAGGATTCTTCCCAGCATGCCTGTCCCATCTGCAGGTGAGACATTTTTTTGTAAGTGACCCAAATGCCAATAAAGAAAAATACAATCCATAGATGATTAATGTAACTTAAATGGATTTTTTCAAGCTGCACCTCTTAATAACCAGGTAACTGTGGCTGCAGCTACAGTTGCTTCTTGGTTTCCAACACCAACACCTTTGAGAGAAGCTTGAGTGGCCAGAGTTCCTGAGAGAGAGCTGGAGAATGCCTGAGAGATAAGAGCGGCATCAATGGACACCTTCAGAGTTAGATGATAAGGTTATGTGTGGTTTTACTGTTCTTTCTAGTCACTCCACCTGCATAGTATCCCAGAACTGGTACTGCAGGTAGTCATCACTGACACTGTCTGGGTAGCCCTGAGGCAGGAAGACACTCTGAAAAATGAAAAGTATGAATAAATTAGGCTGGGAGTGCAAAAGCTATCAATGCAACTACATGTAAGTTTAATAATTCCTTACTTTAAAAACCCCAACAACAGAGTTGCTTCTTGCTTCACCTTCACGTCCATCCCTCGTTCTCTCTATCGCTCCATCCTTCTCTAAATACTTCCAGGACTGAGCGCTGCCATATCTCTCTGTAGCCAGCACGGTGCCTCTATCGCTCCTCATTATGAAATATTAACACAAGGACAGTCAGCTAAAGGCTAGCGCTGTGGTTTAACATCTACTTTAGTAGGTTTAATTAACGTTAATATGAGAGAAAAGGGTTGGTGTTTGTTTTTTTTTTTTTTTAAGCCGACGTGTCGCTCTCTGCTGTTGTGTTTTTCTTTGTGTCGTTTCCGGGTTTCTTTCTGCCTTCACGCTCATTGGTGGAAGGAGAAATGAAGGCGGAGCTACAGCACACCGATAATAAATTCAGCAAAAAATCCGCAAAATAAAAAACATATCATTAGATTAGATAACTGCACGGCAGATTAGATAAATCAAAAGTGAAATAACATATAAAATAAAATGACACTGACATTAAAATGGCATAAAATGTAGCATGCTCTTAATATGGTTGAGCTTTGAAAATCATCAGTAGGCCTATTGGAAATTGTTAAAACTGATTTCACTCTCTTATTTGCATTTGAACAGATTTATCTTGCATTGTTTATCCTGGTGTCAGGTACTTGATTTCCATCCATTCACTGGCTGTAGTACAATGCAGGGCTGCCGGATAGCTGGCGCCAATCACAGCTGCTTTCAGGTGAGAAGCAGGGTGCATCCTCAACAAGTCACCAGTCACTTAATCTCTCAATAAAAACGAACAAAAACTGCTCTTAGGATGCATAAATATACATATATTGCTGATATAGAACAGGCCAAGTAATGAAAGGGGGTTGATATGTATATGTTATTCCCAGGGGAAAATTCTTTCTTGTTCTCAGCGAATGAAATGTGATTAATTCTCCTGAAGGTCAACCACCAGATGATTTTCATAAATCGTAATGAACAAAGTCCTTTGCTTTGTTTCTTGACTAGCCCTAAATTTATATGTAAATTATCCTTTCTTTGAGATGAAACTGGACTTTTTGGGCTTTCATACATACCAACCCGTAATTACCTAATTTATTTAAACATATATGAAAACAAAACAAATACAGTAAAAAAAAGAAAAGATGGGTGAAAAAAACATAAAGGGCTAGAATAAAATAAAATCTTAAATATTTAATATTTATACAAATGCATCATAAATAGATAACATAAAAACATATAGCCAATATAGATTAAAGTAAATAGAATTTGAAAAAGAAAAATAATAGATTAAATAGATAAAGAGAAATAAAATATAATTGTATCTGCCTTTGAGTCCTGCACAAGAAGCTCCATACTCATTTAATGAATATTTCGAGAAAAAACTTCTTAAATTTGCAAAAGAAATGCTTTTATGGAACCATGATTCATGTTGTTTTTCCACTATACGCCTGAGCTGATGCAGTCCATTGTTTTGTATCCACAAGTTTAACTCTTCTTTGACCAGATGGTATAGAACCAGGTTTCCTTTAATCCTCAACTTTCACCCTCAGCAGGATGAACCAAAAAGAAAAAAAAACATCAAAGATGTTAGATGTAGTTTGCTGGTTGGTTGCTTGCGCTCCTACATCCAAAGATCTCTCCATAGCTCCAAGAAACCTGGAGGTCTGTGAAACTGTCAGCAGTTTTAAATCAGGGTTAAAAACGTTTCTATTTGCTGCCTTTTATGATGTTACTTTTTTTCTCTGTGAGGTTTTTTTTAATTTATTTTCCTTTTTTGTGACTTAACTTTTGTTTTTAATTTTTAAAATGCTTTTTGCACCCTGCTGAGTCTAACGTTTGTATGTGAAGCACATTGAATTGTTATGTACATTAAATGTGCTATACAAATAAACTTGCCTTGCCATAGCCCTAGTTACATGAATGACTAATCTTTACAAAGAAGTTTTAACGTCTTTAAGCACTGCAGGCAATTAAGTGATGACATGTCAATAAAACACGTAAGAGAAACGCCCACATCCCATGAACTGATGCTGCCTGCTGGACTACATACCAGAAGATGCTCCTTAGATTTTTTTATTCATTTATTTTTTTGTCTGAAGAAGGGCTGTAGTCCGATACGTCACGCATTGAAATAATCTCTGCAGACTTTAGTTTTTCCATTTCAAGACGGGGTCCTTAATTCCCTGTAAAGCAGAAGTGAATCTACGTCACACAAACTAGAATAATCTGCTGACTGTCTACAATATACAATGTCAAACAATAGGATGAAAAGTCAGAGCAGGTCCTGAGAAAAGAAAAGATTTGTTTACAGAGGGTGGTGTCATCTCTAAAACAAAAAAAGTCACCTGTGATGATCAGTTAGTGAGTCAAAGGGGAGGGATAAAGCGTATCTTCAGGTCGAAGAGCAGAGATGGAAAGAAAACAGAAAACATGAACGTGTCACAAGATGCTGTGATTCTTTCCGTTGTGAATGATTATTAACTGTGACACGCAAGCATACAATTGTTTAATTATTAATGAGGCACGGTGAAGCCAACAGGAATCTGCCTGTTTCACCCATAGGCAGCACAAGCACTGACACACCTTTACCTGCACCTCTGGAATGCAGACTGGAATGGAGGAGTGGGCTGTAACACTGAACAGCGTGCATCACTGTGACTAACAGGGCTGAGTGGAAGAGGACCGTGGGATCTAAAGTAACAGAATCGAGGAAGACTGTGACGCGCGGGACAAAAGAGCAAGAAGCTGATGGGCGTGGTGGTTTCACACAGAGTTTCACTTCGGCCTTCCTGACATTATTTAGCGCCGAGATTTCACAAGGACAAGTCGTCTTCGTTGGAAGTTGCTTTCTTACAGCATCCACAGGATTTTCGTTTTTGAGGACTAGCCTATATGTGGACATTTTCTGTGAATCTTTCCCATTTTTAGGGACACTACATAAAGCGACAGCTGTTACATAAAAGCGAACTATTTCCAGAGATAATACACCTGTCTATCCTTGTTATTAATAAGTAACTGGACCAACTTGGCTTTACAGGAGTGAGTTCACACCGAGGAGAACATTGCTTTTTGAAATAACCCAGGTTTGTACATTATTTCTGTCTTTAAATGGGCTTTAAGAGTGTTTTATTTCTTCAGTCAGACAAAATTGTCCACAGATTTATCAATGAATCTGTTTATTATAGTACTCGAAATGCCGCCTGCTACATGATAGCTTAACCAGCTTATTACGTGATTATTTGAACGCAACACTGTCACACATTTTCTTAAAATAAAAGTAAAGAATGAGGCTATTCCAGTTTTCGGCGCACCAGTCTTTAATCACACGAGAGATCAGGTAAGTTTCAGTATCCCCTGGCAACTTTTCAGATGCAACCATACAAGTTTGTCTACTTCCCTGTAATTTCTTAGTTTACAGTGAACACTGATGCTGTTACGCCAGTCACTGGGCTCTTTCTGTTTCACGTATAGGAAATAAAGGCTTTCAAACCAAATAGTTTAAATGTTTAGAGGGACACGTTTGGACTTGCAAGGGAACTGTTAAAATCTCTGAGTCAGGATTGTTTTGTCCAACACTATAGAAAAAACTCTGAGTAAAAATCTCTTAAGAAACTGAATTCGTGAGAGAATGGTAATACGATTTTCACAAATCAGGGGATTCAGTAAGAAGGAAGCGTTGTCACACCATTTGTCACAAGAATGAGAGCTGAGAAAAAATTCCAGCTCTGAGGTTTCCTTTGGTCACGGGTTGTCATACAAACTGGACAATAGCAGATGCTCTAATTTCAAGGTTATCGTCTTATCAAAAAGAGCTATACTCTACTTGTAATTAAGAAAAGAGGAGACTTTATATATTAATAATCAAGAAAAGTCTGTAACAGCAACATTGAATTATTTCAGTGATCAGGCCATTGGTTGTTAGCATTGGGAGGAAAATTTGTTCTGAGACCATCTGTTTTGTAATTTATCCGTTTTCACTAAAGGTAAAAATATTCTAAAAACCTTTTGACTTCTAAATGAGCAAATAAACCAACCAAAAACCCATTTTTTCCTTCTCACCATCCCTGTACACATTAAAATAAAATCTCATGTTTGCTTCAACCTGTTTTGCAGATATGTCAAACGCAGCTCAGATATATGACAACAGAGAGGAGACTGTGGCACTGGACATTATAGCAGGGCCAGGTGATGAACCCCACAACAGTTGCAGCGAGGTGAACATTGAGACTGGAGGGACTGCTGCATCCTGCTGCCGTGATGAGCACCACAGGAGGCTGGCTCACTGCAGCATCATCTGCGGCTGCTCCTGCATTGGAATCCGAGCTCTAGAAAATTCATTGAAGGTATTTCAGTCTTTCTTATCTAATCCAAAAGCTTTCCTACGGATGCTTATCAGAAAGATCCAATTCATGTTGGTAACTCTAACCTACAGAGGAAAAACAAACAAGAAAAAAAACCTGACATTTTAGATAAAGAATTTGTGCAAAGCATACTTGTCTTTTGCAGGCATGTTTACTCATGTCATGCATCCACTGTTAAAAAAACAAAAAAAAGGATAGGGGCTAACATCCTTAATCCTCATGTGCAAAATGATTCATCCCCTCCTATTAAAGAAGAAAAGGCAGAATTCTCAATTGAAATTCAAATAAATGGAGACTGAAAACGTAATAAATTATAATTTAATTAAATTTAGTGAAAATATAAAATTTTTTAAATTTGAGTTGGGAAAAAAAACACAGTTCAGGACCAATGAGAGCATTTTGCTAAAAAGCAGTGAACCATAATACCTGCCGACAGGTGCAGAAGTATGATGGAGGGTTACAGAAACACCTGATTAAACGCCTCAAAGGATCGTTCGGTAAAATATTAGCTTATGATGTAACATATATTCATTGCTCATACTTTTTTGCCCATTTTTTTTAATAGAATTTTTTTCTATTGAATCACTATTCCAAAACAATATCATGATTTTCATCAAATTTTTATATATTATTAATTTTGTCAGTGTCAGCTGATTTT
>JBBDHI010000022.1:19870963-19881673 GCA_037177115.1 Craterocephalus stercusmuscarum | reverse complement strand
ATTACGTCAAACAAAAATAAGAAAACTGATGATTTTACCATATATGTTTTAGAATGGGAGATTATCAAGATTAGAATAAAACAGATTAAGCAAATTTCTATATTTGAGGAAATCCTAGAAGTTTTGCATTTATGTTATATTTACTCAAAGAGAGATTAAAGTCTGAACTTGCATTTCTAAATACACAGTGTGGTATTTAAAGATAAACTTATCATTCTGTTCTTTAAAGATGAGGCATTTCTTACAAGTACTGAGGTTTTTAGTTTAATTTTAGTGACGAACCAGACCTGTTTGTGCTGTAGTACATATCTGGTCCTCCTATGCAGCCCCGGCTGCCTTCGGTTTTATCAGAAAATCTCTAATTTGACATTTACATCTGTATAAAGCTGTGCACATACAGGGTAAGAGCTGCATCAGTTGCTGCCATATAAAATGTAACATCGCATCGTACATCACAAACCAAAAATAAAGTGGGAGACTGATCACAGCGCCCAGCTATAAGCAGATGATGGTGGACGGAAGGAGGGTGGAGGGACAGTGTCCAGTGGTCCAACTAAGCATCTATGCCCTGAATGTCCTTATTAGTCCACGTGGGACTGCAAACCTGCAGCGTGGTCCCTCAGCTATCAGGTTTACTTAATTCCAAGACTTCTGGGTCTATTTTTGATCTCCTGTAAGGTGATATGCTGTCCCGCCATTCTGTCTCCTTCACTTTTGCCATCACTTCATAGCTGACCATCCTCTCTTACACCCTCTCTTTTTTTTTATCCCCATCCAAACTTGAAGCTGGGCTAAAGATAGACCGGCCTACGGAGGCGTATATAAGCCCCCGGAGATGTACGTATAACGCGGGTTCACACTGTCTTGTCTTCCTTGATCATCCAAACCTCCGCTCTTAACGTCTCAAGATGGTGAGTACCGGGGTGCCTGCATCTCTGCACTCTGCTGATGGAAATATCGACAGGGGGAATCAAACCCACCTCATGGATTTACTTTTCTTTTTGGTCAATCACAGCTTAAAATAGAGATTCCAGTAGATCAGCCAAAGCATTCTGGATGTTTTTGTGGATATTTTTGTGGATAACAGGTTGAGTGGATGCTTTTCTGGATGTTTGTGTACTTTTTTTCTGTTGCTGTTTTTAAATTTTGGCTTTATACAGAAATGTCAGGCGTAATCCATAACTGAGCAGACCTAAAATAAAGGGGAAAAAACTCTTAATTATAATAGAAAAATAAAATAAATAATGTTTATCGTTGGAGCATAGACTTCTCAACCAACTTAATGATTGAACTTGAACTTGTAAAAGTGCAAAATTAAGCATTTATTTCACAGTTTAAGGGGATTCTTTAAATTAAAAAGTTAAAATTAAAGTTGCATTTTTATAGAGGAACCATTGATTTTATGTAGGTAAACGTGATATAAGGAAATAATGAACACCACTGTTATTAGCATCCAAAACTTACATTAAGATTTCATGTGTTTGTTCTCTAGGCACCAAAGAAGGCCAAGAGGAGGGCAGCAGCAGGAGACGGCGGCTCCTCCAATGTGTTCTCCATGTTTGAGCAGAGCCAGATTCAGGAGTACAAAGAGGTGAGGTTGTTATAAAATGCAGTGAAACACCACCCCGCTTCTTTTTCTACCTCATGAGAATCATTTATCAGAATCCGGTGAAGCCCAGGGAAAGTTTTAACACTAAAAGTGGGATGAGACTGTCTGATGGTCTAAATCAGAGTGGGCTTTAGCTCTTGGATCTATTTTCACAGCAGTTGATTTTTTGCATACCTCCTCCTCTCCCCTGACAATTTAATAAGTATGGGAATGTCGTTAAGGGGAGAGCTGACATTTTGACGCCATCTGAAGCTCTCCATGCTTTGCTCACCTTTGACCTCGTGCTCAGCTGTCATTTAGACGTCTTTTCGAGGCTCTTTCAAAGAGCCAGAACAACCGGACCGCCGCTTTTCAATCCAAATAAAGAGTTCTTACATTGTTTTTGTTAATTTTGCAACTTCAAGTCTTTATGTGTCACTGATGAGCAGAGTAGCAGAGGGAGAGATGTGTCACAGTACAGCAGGGGTGTCACACATACCAAAACCGGTCTGACAGGTGGGATGAATGTGTTCAAAGTTAATCCAATCAAAATGTGAAATAATGGATTTTTTTAGTTCCAGACACCTATAATTAAATGGTTTATGATTGTTTTAGATCCATTGTTATCTGTTAGTTGTAATTTGATTAAGCAAATAGATCAAATGAAGTAAATATGTAAATAAATGAATATAAAAGAAACATTTTATACCAAATACTATAAATTGGTTTTATCTCAAAAAACTGAATTGATACAAAATGTTACATTTAAAAATGACAAAATTAAATTCATTGTATGCTAATATATATTTGTTTAAAGATTAACAAAATGTATTATTTTATAATCTACACAAAAAAATCTTTAAATGAATTAAAATGTAAATGTGCAACTGGGGCAAAATATTATGGTATGGAAATTTTAATTTTTTAAGAAAATTCTGATTATTAGTGTTTTCTAAAAATCTTGACTATTAAACAAGGAGATTTGTTCTTCTTTACACTTAAACAAAGGGAAAAATGTGAACGTTTCATTATTTCAAGAGTATTATGTTGTAAATTTACTGCTCCAGCCCACTTCAGATCAAATTGCGCTGTATGTGGCTCCTGAACTAAATGAGGTTGACACCGCTGCAGTACAGTGTGGCTGCCATGTGCAGGGTGGATTCAGGTCATGGAGATGATATTTTACACGAGCGTGCTGCAAAGGGATAATGATGGTGTCTGGGTTTTTAGTGTGTTGTGAAGGGATACGTGTCCCAAACAGAGGAAGCATTCCTCCTGTGATAAGTGATACCGGCTTCTTGAGTGCCACTTAGGAAAGTATGAGATAATCATTAAGACGATCTTAACACGTTGCACAGATGGAAAGATGTCAGCCAGATGGATGTTTTAGTGGCTGTGGTAGCGTATCTGAGGGATAGAGGGTGAGAAATAAGAAGGTAAGGTGAGAAAGGGGGACGAAAGGTCAAGTTCGGGTTCAAGTCCAAGAGGTTATCTTGAGTTTCATGGCCATATTAGAGTAGATCAGACAGCTGTCGGCTGACGATACATTCCCAAATTAACATGTACGGAAAAACTGGGGGTGCACATTCAGCAGCCTCGCCTGCTCCCCCTGCTCAGCTCAGGACCAAGTCCAACTTTCTGGGTGCAGCCTTTTTCTTGCACATTATCCACTGACAACATGTGTACATGACTGTGGCAAAGATACGACCCAGCTGCTTCTTAAATGGACGAGCTGTTGACAGAGCTGTCTGTGAAACTCTGCACAGGCTGAATTTGTCTTTCCAGTAATAACCCAGCCTCCTGCTTCCAGGCCTTCACAATCATTGACCAGAACAGAGATGGAATCATCAGCAAAGATGATCTGAGAGACGTGCTGGCCTCAATGGGTGAGTCCTGATGGAGCTACGCCACAGAGCCATGTCTGATTGTTTTATGGCCTCTTAATAAATTTCTGCCCTGTTCAGGCCAACTGAACGTGAAGAATGAGGAGCTGGAGGCTATGATCAAGGAGGCCAGCGGCCCCATCAACTTCACCGTCTTCCTCACCATGTTTGGAGAGAAGCTGAAGGGTAGGCGTTGCACTTTCCTCTTAGAAATGGTCCTTTGCGTCATTTATATCACACTTGAGTTTAATTTTTAATTGCGTCCAGTCAGGAGTGAGGGCAAATAACAACGTACAGTACTTCATCCTCCTCCTCTCTTCCTCGTCAGGTGCTGACCCCGAGGACGTTATTCTCGCTGCCTTCAAAGTCCTGGACCCTGAGGGTACTGGATCCATCAAGAAGGAATTGTGAGGAACTTTTTAAAAATGATTTTTCTATCTACTTCGCTAGTCCAATGCGGACAGATTCTTGACTGCTCAAATCTTTTGCTTTTTTTATTCCAGCCTCCAGGAGCTCCTGACCACTCAGTGTGACAGGTTCTCCGCAGAAGAGGTAAACCGATACTAATGTCAACGAGACGTGTAAATCTTCATCTGTTTCCGAGTTCAGAGGTTCCCAAATTTCCCCCCTTTCTTAGGAAACAATCAAGTTAAGCCCCCCCCATCACCCGATGCGTACACAGAAACATGTGAAGAAACGTGCCATGAAGCAGTCTGTAGTTTATCAGCTGATACTTCATTAACTTTTGTTAAAACCATGTCAGAGTAAAAAGGAATTCTTGTTTCCTCTGCTAGTGTTTTAAACCAGGAAACTGAGTTAAGCAAGTAATCTGCATCTTTTCTATGGATGAAAAATCCCAAAGTGAGACAAACAACCCTGTGGTCTCTCTTTATTACCCACCAATCACCAGAACCATCACCTGATCGAGCTCAGGGACAGATATGTTTGTCATTTTCATCTATTATCTCTTTTTTTGGTAGTTGAAATCCCTGTTGATTAATAATGGTTTTGCCCATTAGTAGGCCAATTTTTAAAAAGTGTGTCGATGTTTTGTTAGCTGTCCAAAGGGAAAACTGCGAGCAAAAGAGCGGTTTTGCTTTGTTATTCAACCTTGCTGCGACCCCCTGACATATGTCTGGGCCCCCTTTAGGGGTCCCGCCCCACAGTTTGGGAACCACTGTCCTAGTTGAGATAAGACATTGTCTATATTATCCGTGGATTATCTATTTAACACATTTTTAACATAGATCTCCAAGCCACTGTTTTTGAAAAATGTCTGTAAATGCCTGTACATTCATTGTTTCATTGCCAAAGTACTTTATAGACCGCTTCCAAGACATAGGCAAACAACTAATTTAAGTGAAATTAAGTCATTTTCTTTCATATTTAACATTCTTTTTGTGTAGAGGAGATAATTGGACAAACATGTTAGTATTTTAGTAATGTGGTCATGCTTTCACCGACAGCTGCTGGTTTTCTTAGTTTACAACGGAGTTTTTTTCTCTCTCAGATCAAGAACATGTGGTCCGCCTTCCCCCCAGATGTGGCTGGCAACGTAGACTACAAGAACATCTGCTACGTCATCACACACGGAGAGGAGAAGGAGGAGTAAAGAGAAAGCTGGAAGACGAGAAAGACAGCTATCCCTTTGCTTTCTACCTTCCCCTAAATGTTTCCTCCTCCTCTTCCTCGCTCACCTTCTGTGTAAAACTCGTGCCCAGCCGCTCATGTTCACACCAAAGACTTGTCGGACACGTGAGACGGTTGGTGCCCACGGGATGTCTATGTCTGCTTGTGGGGAATAGGAATGATTTTCAATAAAATGATCCTTTAACATCATTTTCAACATCAAGCTTTCCTCAAACAACCTCACTTTCCCTCTTCATCTCTGTCTACCCTGTTGTGTGAATCAAAACATCCCTCTTGGTTTTAATAGAGAGGGCTCACCAAACACGAGGACCTCATTCCAAATTCTGAAGACGTCCTCTTGGGTAGAAGCGGTGAGATGCGGGAGAGAATCCTCAGAAACAGGGGAAAAAAGCAAGTTGCATCCTTAAAGTGATCACAGCTTTCTTTCCTTGAAATGTGAACAAACGAGACTGAAGGAGAGGAGAGAAAGGGGCGAAAGAAAACATTGAACTCTTCGACTTCTTTCCCTCCACTCCTTCTCGCTTCGGGCGAATCATCTATTTTCCATAAGCTGTCTCAAATCCAGACGCTGAACTTTTCCTTGCCTTTGCTCTGTCATGAATAAAAGGGACAAAATGTGAATAAAATCACCAGCCTTTTGTACAATAGTGTGTCTGCTCAGTGGCTCTGTGGGGCAGGGTGTGAAATCCTGCATCTAGAGACATCTAGTGGGGCTTTTTATACCTACAAATATATGCCTAAGAGCTTTTAACGGCAAGAATAAAAGAAAAACCACATGACCAAGTGACATAAGCACACAAAACCCCAAGACTGAAATCTTCATCATGGCTGTTGTTTATTAATCAGAGCAAAGAGATCACCCTCCACATTAAGGAAGGCAAATAAAACACACTCGAGTTATATATTATGGTTTATTACTCATCACAAATGTCATTATTGTCATTAATTATAAATACAACAATTGTCGATCCGAAGGAATGAATTAATTTAGTTATTATTTTATTTCACTTCCGCCAGAGAAAGAGATTGACATGTAAACGTAAAAGACACAAAAGGAAATAACGGCATGGCAAGAAAAACAAACAAAACAGCTGAAACACTCTCATGAAGTATTTGCATCGTCTGAATCGATCCCAACCAAGCATTGATAAAGAAATGCACCGAGGGCGAGAGGAAAGACCCGGATTTTATCGGTTTGTCCTTAATAACGCAGAGCTAAGTGCTGAATCGGCAGCTGGCGCCAGATTCACCCGATCATCACACCTCCAGCTCAATGAAAAGAGATGACGCCATCATCAAGACACGGGTGTGAGGAGGTATTGCTCGTTACATTTCTTAGTCCTTTGCCCCGGAAGTGTGCTTACAAAGCTAAACACAAATTCATTTTCCGTGCCGCTGCGCTGATCTGATCAGTGCTACTGTCGCCACACACAGCAACAGTCATGATGGAGATTTTGCATAGATGTGCTGGGTTGACCCCTCTAACACTAATCTGTGTCTATAGTGATGATGAAATAGAGAAGGGATCCTATATGACATTTATGAATCTAAATGACACCCCTGTAAAGACGTCGAAAAAATTAAAGTGGCAGACAAGCTGGCTACAATTATGTTGAAATCCTGCTAATTATTTACTATGAAACAGTACAGTTAAAAAGTTTTTTTTTTTTTTGCCACCAAATAGTTTTACAGTAACTACCTGACACTATTTATTGTATACTGATGGGGTTCAGTGCCATTTAATGTATGCATAAATAAGTTACAGTACAGAACACTGAGTGTAAATAGATTAGGGAGTTAGTTCAGAAGTCATTATGAATATTACAACACGAGGTGGTGATATAAACATAATGAAGATCCATTTTAGAGCCACTCAAAGCTCTCGTATCGCTGCTTAGTATTTTACAGTACAAATCCCACAGATTCTGTATCATTAGTCTCAGTTTGTTCTATTGGAGGCCCATTTTTTCCACTCAAGTCCATTTAATACTGCACTTAAATATACTGGAGACTTGTGTACCTAGCCGAACAAACCAATAACGACATTTAACTTAAATAAGAGCAAAGACATGCATCAAGTTTGTTGTGTAAAAGCAGAAGACTTGACGTCAAAGAAAATCAAAACAGATCCTCCTGCAGCTACACTGTGATCTGCCGTCTTTCCAGTCCACCAGGTATCGCGTACTCGCATAGAAAAATAGTCAGAATGAAAATAATAATTCATAATATACTATATTTGATTAAATTAACCTTGTTTTTTTTTACATAAATACACCATTGCCCGTAGGTCAGAGGTTAATGCTACATTGGCACACCTTGCACCTCCAGTAAAGTGGCTTCCTATAGGTCCTCAAGGCAGAGATTTGAAAACTATCGAGACTCGGTTACTTTGTCAACTTCAGTGGCGTTTTGTGACTAAATCACAAGTGCAAAACACATCCTTCATCCTTTTAAAATACTACAAATCACATTCCAAATGAGTAAATGGACAAAGTTCTTACCCATTCTATAATTTGGCTAAATTAAAAGAGGCGTATGCCATGTTATTTATTTATTTTTTTAAGTCAAATTAACACTAATTTTTCAGGTCATTTGGTCTGCATGGCCGCTCGGACATTTCCGCACAAGCAGCTTATCGACAGTTTTTCAAAATTCAATTCCAGACACAGTAAGTTTAAAGTTTCGCCTAAAGTAAAATAAAAATTGAAAAAACTATACACGCTCCCCTTAAGTTAGTTTGATTAAGAAAAAAACAAACAAAACACAAGCAAAAAAGAATCATTAAAAAAATGTGTGTCTGTGTGGTTGTACTTTTCGTCGTCTCCATCTTTCGATCCGTGTCACAGATCCGAAGATCCGAAAAGAATCCGATCGGATGCAACGGTTGTTTGTCTTAACGAGGAAACGAAAACAGGAGAAAAAGCAGGCGTAGGGAAGACCACACAGAACATCAACACATTTCACAATACTAAGGCACGCACACACACACAACAATTAACAGGACAATAAATACATCCTCAACAACACAACTAGCATTTCTGTCTTCAGTGCCTGAATTTGAGATGATTTCAAAGGGTTTTACCCCTGCAGATTTCCAGGTTACCTGTCCACAGGTGAGACGACAGGACACGTGGAGTGTTGACTACAACCTACACATCAGAACTAGACTTAATTTACATCAGCTATGGCACTATCTCTGAAAATGTTCGGCTCGACTATCCCTTGCGTAAAGTTTCTCCCGCGACTGCCGCCGATCTGTTAAAATAATAAAAACTTAAAAAACTCAAACGGGTGGTGAGTAAGACTGAGAGGAAATTTTCAGATTCACAGTCTGCGCTCCAGTTGACGGAAAAAAAAAAAAAAAAAGATATTCGTCCCACGTCGATAAAAGTCAAAAGCAAGCGTTGAGTGGAAGGGCAAAGGACCCTCGAGGTGCTATTAAAACCGTGATCCCCTCTTCTCCATCATAGTCTTTGAACTACATGAAGTGTCTGAAATGACGCGTTACACAGGAAGCCATCTCATTTTTAAATCAACTGCGCTGTTTTCTGGAGGTCTTTTGTTCCTCTGACCTCTTTTTTTCCGGTTAGCTCCCTTTTCATTATCCTGGAATGACGGGGTGAAAACTAGGCCGAATCTTTCCCTGCTGCCGCTCCGTTTTTCTCCTCCCCCTCTCCTCCCCCTCTATCCTTTTTCTTCCCCCCTTTCTTTTTCTCTTTTTCTAGCCTCTCTTTCTCCTTCCTGAGCCGCTCCTTTTCAGCCTTTTCCTGTTCCTTCTTTTCCTTCAGCTTTTTCTTCTCGTCCTCCTTTTCCTTCTTCTTCTCCTCTTTACTTTTCTTCTTCTTCTTTCCGTCTTCCTCTCCGGCTGCGGCGTCGGCCGACGGCGGCGCCTCTTTCAGGGAATCGGAGCGCGGCTGCAGAGGGGCGTTGTTGGCGGTCGGGGAGGGGATGGTCGGGGTAATTTGCTCCGAAACGATCTTGGGGGACGGGGACAAGGTGTTGGGCGGGGGTGTGCTTTGCGCGGGAGCTGAAGAATCAGGCGGGGCATCTGAGGCTGGAGCCAAGCCGCGGGATGAGCCAGTTTCACCCATGACTAAGGGGCTCTGGACGTGGGGAGCTGCAGCTTTGTGACCTGTTCCCGGAGGCATAGGCGGTTTGTGAACGGGGCCTCGGCTTGGGCTGGATGATCCTACGGGTGGCGAGCGAGGCGGCAGGGCATCGGCCCCTGACGGCACTGAAAAGGAGCCCGTCCTCGCTTGAGAGTGGAATGGAGCCTTAGACTTGCGGAAGCCAGGAAGAGAGAGAAGGCTGGAAGAGGCCCTGAGGGGTCCTGGTGGCGGGACGGGGCTTCCGAGGAATGAGAAGCTACCGCCGGAGCTGATGGCGGAGGCGCGACGTTTGTACTCGAAGATGGCTCTTGTACCGTGGAGTCGGCGGCCTGGTTGGTGCGTCAGCTCCCCTCTGGACTCCCTCCACTTCTTCACCTGGACGCTGCACTCCCTTTCGATAAGAGCCTCGGTCACTGGGAGCGTAATGACCTGGACATCAGCACGTAGGCGAGGGCACAAATGGTAGAGGAAGTGAAGAGTGTTAGACCGGGCGCCGCACAACGGAGTGACTCATAACTCGTGTCTCTGAGTAAAAGGAGAACAAAGATCCGTTTTCGTGCTCAGCCTGAGACAAAAACTCACCTCCTGTACCAGTATGTCCTCTCGGATTGTGTCGGGCGAGATGTTTCGAAGGCGCTCCATGGTTTCGTACATCCCCTGCAGCTCTCGCAGTTTATCAACCGAGCCGAGCATCTGCTTCAGTAACACCAAGCCCACACGGAATACTATCTTTACCCCTACAAGCAGAACATTTAATCAGGTTTCTGTCAACCCACAGAGGGAAAACAAAACATAACCATGAGAAGTTACACTGTTAACAAGATCTTTTTATATATAAAAAATATTAAAATTAGATAATTTACCACCAGGCAGAGCTGGCAGTGAACTATGCAGGCACGAGTTATACCTTCACAGAAGAACATGTCCCATACTCGCAGGACGGAGGACCATGGCAGCGTACGGGAGAAGATACACATGAACCACTCCGTCATGTAGAGAATTGGATCAATCTTGAATTTTTTAAGGTGCCGATATGCCATTGGACATGTGCGCCGCAAAAGGGAGAAGAAGATCTCGCCATCCAGCTGAATCGCTTCCTAAAAGAACGGAATGGCACTTTAACATGAAGCAGAGACTGACGGGATGAGGGCGGACATCGTGTTTACACACTCACCAGTCCCGCACTGTAGTAGCCAGGAAGATACTTCTCACATATCTGGACGAGGCACCAAAAAGCTTGCTGAAAAACAAAAACAATTCAGGTTAAGGTTGAGAAAAATATGCACATGCTGTTTAAATGTTACAGTAAGGCCATGTGTTGAAACCACTGCATTAATATTTATATTTGTAGCTTTTTTTGGATTATTAAAAATAAGATAATAATAACAATAATAAAAAATAATACTAAAATAATAATAATAATAATAATAATAATAATAATAATAATAATAATAATAATAATAATAATAATAATAATAAT
>JBBDHI010000022.1:19821091-19839490 GCA_037177115.1 Craterocephalus stercusmuscarum | reverse complement strand
TTAACAATGTTTGCCAGATAGTCAAGCATGATTGTAAAGGATACAAATAAATTAAAGGTTTAGACTTCTATATGGACCATTATCTGATAATGAAAAAACTCAGCATCTGTCTGACTCAGTTCAGTAAATAATGAAGACTGAATTTATCCCCTACAACAGATTTGTTCATGTATTTTCTTATTCTTTTATTTTTGTTTGTTTTTATAAAATTGAATAAAAAATCATGCACTGAAATTGAAAATGGTGTTTTGAATTATAAATTAACGCAGGAAAAATCCTGCACAGGCCTGTGGAAGAGCAAGTTCCTGAAGCTAAGGCAGCATTAGTGAATTTATAATGGAAAGCTGCTGTCGGCCATATAGATGTCTGCCAGCCAGCACCTCTGAAATAACACAAGTCAAGTGTCAAGTGCCTCATAAATAAAAGCCTGGCTGTATAAATCTGGCAATACCAGCTTTCCTTTTGTATTATTCACCGGTTAAATATATAACACTATTTAGAGATATCAGCTTAAGTACTCGTGGCACCATTCAAAGCTAAATATGGATATACAAATCAGGAACAGTCTCAGACGACATTGTGACGGCTTTTCGAGTATGGCGTGCTGTTGATGATTAACACATCCACAACCCTTTAAAGGAAGCCGCACGATCTCACGCACCTCTAGTTTCCTCTTCCTCTGTTTCTTGCCCGGTTGCTCCTTTTGTTTTTTCGTGTGATGAACCTCAATGTTTTCTTTGTCTTTTCTCCTCCTCTTCCTGCTCTTCTCCTGCTCGAGATCTAGACTCTTGCCGACATGATTCTTCTTCTTTGGTGATGGAGACACAGCAGCCACTGGGCTCAGATCAGAGTCACACAGTTCTCCCACAGCAGACAAGTACTCTCCTGTATCTAACCTGGATGGTATTGCCTCTCCAATGACCTCCTCTGGGGCTTCAAGGACCCCGGAAATAGAGTTGAGGTCTGCTGAGAGTAAGACAGACGAATCTTGTCTTGAAGTCTTTTTGGTACTGGATGGTACTGCGAGCACTGGTGGTTTGCAGTAGTTATGCTCCATAAGGACAATAACACCACCTGGGCTCACAACTAAGGCCAGTGACTCTGGGGAGAAGAGGTCTTCCTCCTTCTTCTGCTCCTCTGCCTCATCAGATGTCTCCGTCTCCTCCGAGTCCCCGGCATCAGGGTCCATTTTTAAAGCTACATCGGCCAACACGGACAGGTCTGTGGCGGAGGCCAGTTGCAGGAGCGTGGAAGCTCCCAGTTGATCTCTGAGTCTCAGCCTCTGTTCACTTTCTTCCTCATCCTCATCCTCCTCTCTGAGGGAGTGACAGGAAGAAGCGGAAAAGCTGGAGGTTCGAGATTTACCTCTGGACCGTTTGCTGACAGCAGGTGGAGGCGGGGCCTCCTCGAAGGCCATCCTGCACATAGAGGCATGGTCGAGCGGCAGGTTCTGCACTGTGCGGCACACCATAACCGGAGGGGCGGGAGATTTCGGAGAGTCTTTGCCGGCACTCCGTTTGCCAGGCGATTTGACGGGAGTCGTCTGGGGAGAAACGAGGGGTCCCTTTTTGGACTCCTCCAAATCGTGGATTCGTCCAAGTGGGGGAACAATGAGGGCGTTCCCTTCACCTGGTTTTGAGGCAAAGGGCAGCAGCTGGATTCCTTGACTGGGACGAATTGATGGGGGTGGCGTGGCAGTGATGGGGGAGTCCGGAAGCCGACCAGAGAGGAGGGAAGGTTCACCCGCCGCTTGTGATGAAGATGGAGAGAGAGGCACGGCGGGTAATATTGGTTTGCCGTCGTTTTCGTCCGTGGAGAACGACACGGTCTTCTTGCGTTTTTTGAGAGGGGGAACAAGAACGACAGGGGAGGAGGGCCGCGGGTACGGCGGCGATGGAGGGTGCTTGGTAGGTGTTGCTGTTGTGTCTGCTTTGCTGTCCTTTGTAACCCCTGACAAAAGATGAGAATGTTTAGACTCTGATCCAAAATGAACATTGAAATCATCTACTCCCACTTCAGTATCAAAGTAAATCCCCATGAACTCAGTGAACATGTTATCAACTTCCTTTGATGCTTGGAGCGCTGTACTTGTTTATATGCATTTGATTATGATGCCGATAAGGACGACAAACCAACCTTTTTTGATGTCTGCCTTTGAAACAGCAGCTGTATTACTTTCCCTGGGAAAAAAAAGCATAAGAGGAATTTGTGGTGAACAATGAAAATAAATTTCAATCATGCAGCGTTGGGAAAATAATATTCCCAGAACAGCTCTGCTGCAGCATAAATCAAAGGCAAACCAGATTTATGAACATTATACCCGTCATCCTCTTTCTCAGTGGTGCTGTCCATGGTCGACTCATCCAGGGAGTCTGGCCCTTCACTCTCAGGCTGCTCTCCTTCCTCTTCATCCTCTGAGGAAGATGAAGAAGAAGACGATGCTGAAGAGGAAGAGTCTTCCGAGGACGAAGAGAGGCTCTCGTCGTCGCTATCGGCACTGAGGGCATCATCTACAAAAAGATAATTGATTACATTAGTAACTGAGAGGAAGAGGACTGAAATACACGGTGTAAAGTTTAATGGTTGTGCTGTACCATCAGAATCCTTTCCACTCTCCACTTCCTCCTCGTCCTCCTAGGAAAAAAGGATTATTGCAGCATTTAAATGAATGAAAACGAAACAGCGCCATCTAGCTGCCATCATTAACTGTGATGATTTTCTATTCTTATGTTTGCATAAAATCAGGAAAATAAAACAAATGTCTGTTTATTTACATGAAATAAAGTAATTAACAAATTTATCAATCTGTTAAACCTGTTAGTCACGTTTTATGAAACGAGACTAACAGGAAATAAAAAAACAAAATGAGGCACCTTTTCTGTGGAAGAGCCGTCCGATGTTTCTTCGCCCTCACTGTCAAGTTCCCAGGGTTTACGACTTCTTGGCTTCTTTTTCCTCCTCTTGTTGTCCCTTTCAGCTCCATGCCTGTCTGCTTCTGGCAGTTTCCCATCAGCAGCTGGAAACCAGACACCAATTTTAAAGTCTTATGCAGAAAACCAATTCATCCAAACAGTCTTTTAAAAGTTGCACCACTGAGCAAACCTTCATCATCTTCGTCTGGCGGAGTTGAGGGCCGTGGCCTCTTCATGTCTCCTTCTTCAAGCTCCAGAGGTTCTTTTCTTTTCACCTGAACGATTGGATATGAATATTTTAATTTTTAATCGAACAAACACAGCCAAGAATGCAGCCTAACATTACTGGCTATTCAGATACCATGTGGAAGTACCACAATCTCTAACCATCCCAAATAATACAAGACACTTTTAGACTGAACAAAAATAGACCATGTAGCCATTACTGCAATAAAATTAAATACCCAAAGATGCTATGGGCAGGCTAACTTGACTTCAAAAGACATTTTTTGTGCACATTATCATCAGAGATGAATAAACAAAATTCAAAGTATGAACTGCAAAATATGTAGAAGTAGTGTCTTTACCTTGAAGGAGGGCAATCGCAGTGCTCCACGCAGAGAGAAGCCCTCCATGCCACCACTCTTTGCCCAGTCCACAAGAGACATGAGAGGCTCCCGCGGACGGTTGACCTTTTCTTCTTTTTTATCATCGTCCCGTAGAGCAGACACCCCCCTCACCATTGTCTGGAAAGGCTAAAAAGAGAAAACATGAACTTTTCAAAACAAATCATTGAAAGGCTCCAGATCTTTTCTCAATCTTTCCCTTTTTAATACGGTTCATTCATTTTCTTCCCTTCATTCATTCATTCTTTAATTTCCCGCGACACTGACTGGATTAATGTTGGAATTATGAAGCCAATAAAACTGAATTGCAATGCACATGTGATATCTTTGATAATCAATGATCCCCTCAGATTTTTGATTGTGAGTCATAATAAAGTATTTCTTTAGACACAGTATGAAGAAACAAGGAAACCTGTCCACTTGGGGAAAATGGTAGTAGTTGCTAATCTGATCACATAAATCAGCTTGAAAGAAATAATGAAAGCGTAAAATTTGCAAAGAAAATGAGTCAAAACAAATGCAGTAACTCATAATTCCGTATTTCTAATGTTTTAAATCTCATTACCTTGGCCTTCGTCTCCTTCCTCTCCCACCACTCATCAAACGTGGCGAATGCTACGTTCTCCACCATCTTGCGGTTTAAATCCCTCTGCATGATGTTCTTCATTTCCTGGATCAGAGTGCCCAGGACCATCTGGACCGTTGCCTCGTGTGGATTCTCTCCCAGCATGGGCATCTCCTGCCCGGGACCCCTGTACTCATCTCCATCCCCGGGCAGCATGGTGCCGTAGCCGGGTGGGGGCATGTAAGACGGGTAGTGTGGAGGTAAGACATGCGGCGGCCAGCCAGCATGGGGAGGGGGTATGCTATGGTGTGGGGGAGGGGGTATCTGAGTACTGTGGGGGTCCGGGTAGGGATAAGTCAAATGCGGGGGCATGTACCGGTGATCTTGGTCATAATGACCGCCCGCCCCGCTGCCCTCTTGGTCCATGTAGGGGTGATGTGAGTGGGGCGGAGGCATCGAGTGAAGGTGGTAGGAGGTGTAGTCTGCAGTGGCGGCCTCGCCTGGGCCTGGGGTGCCGTTGGACGAAGACATGCGCAGCTGGTGTAGGCGACTTAGCATGTGGGTCTGCATTTGGAAAGACATGGGGGTTCCACCGCTGTACTGGTTCATCAGCTCCATGGAGGTGGCGTAGTCATACATGTGGTGGGGCATCGGAGGAGGATACTCGGGGTGCAGCTCCATGTGTGGAAGGGGAGGAATCCCTGGCGGAGGGGGGGGCTGGAGGGAGTAACCAGGGGGAGGAGGGGGAGGTAAATGAGGAGGGTAGGAGGGGATTGGGGGGTGCATGGAGTTGCCAAAGTGCTGTGAGGAGTCAGAGATGGGCGGGGGGGAGGATGAGGGGTCTGCTGGTTGAGACAGCGCAGCTTGAGATGTGGATGGGGAGGTTCCTGAGGTGACTGATGGCTGGTGGCTGGTCACAGTTGATATGGCAGTTGTTTCTTCCTCTTCGTCGGAGATCTCCATGTCTTCCCCAGACGAGTGAGGGGAAGGCTGGCAGAAAAAGAGTGGTCACTGTTAGAGCAGGAAAAGCACCGATGCATTGTATTAAGCACATTCTACAGAGAAAATCTGATTTAGGCATCCCTTCCACTGAAATCATTTACATGAATGACCTCCACCTTATCCTCTCTATCTGCGGGAGTCTATTTATCACAGAGCATTAAGATTTACAGCTGGCTGTAAGCCTTCAAAGCAACGCTGTATTTTATATTCACTCGCTGAATGATTTTCTTTGGCTTCACACAGGATGCGCCACTTGGTTTCATTTCATTTAAAAATCAATTTCTGGTTTCTTGCCCTCTTATCTTTCAGGTTATGTATCACATAAACAATGTGGCTCCAGTCGGTGCTTTCGGGGCTTCATCAGATTTTACATCAAGTTTGGAAATAAGGCTGTCTCCTATTCTGCTCCATCATCATGGAATATCCTCAAAAAATACCTAAAATTGTCTCACTTAATTCCATTTGCAGACATTCGAAGACTTACAGGCGATATTGTGAAATCTCCAGGAGCCTGTTCCTGCTTTCAGCTTTTTACGTCTAGCTTCTTGTTTATACATTGTAATTCCATCTCCCTTGACAATGAGACCCTTGTTTTCATTGGGATCACCCATATAAATAAAGGTTGAATTAAAAGAAAAAAAAGTCCATAAAATAATCTATAATTGGTCTGGAGGATGGATGCTGATGATAACGTCATTCGGAACACTTTTTTAATTGTTTAAATGAAGTAAAATACCAAGCGTGCTGCACATAAACACTAGTGGCATTTCCTGATTTGAAGAAAATTCAACATTCGAACTTGTACTTTTTTTTTACCCCACATTCAGCGAAGTGTCCCAGTTTAAGAACTGCAAGTGGAAGTAATGCAGCTTTTCTGCAAACCAGATTTATTTATTAAACTAGTGTTTATATTAATCTATTGACATAATGTATTAGAGTTAAAGACAGACAAAGAGATTAAAAAATTATCTAGGGAATTTGGTTAAATGTTTATAGCACAGTGCTTATTAGTCAGCTGTAGTAAAAAGATTATAAAAGCAGCCTCCCAAATTTGGATTTGTACATGTTTGTTTGACAAATGCAAAATCATTTTGTTTCTAAGTGATCAGACAAACAACTGTTAGTATTATAAAATAGCCTGCACAAGCAATGAGACCAGAGGTGATTAGATTTTATTTTTTATGTAGCCGTAGACACGTTTAATGAGTTAAGCTGGGAGAGTACACAAAGCAAAGTGACCGATTCAGGCGCCATCCACTGCAAAGGTCACCTGATCAGGCCATGTTCAATTGGTCATGCCCTTTAGAGAAATGCCTTCAGGCTGCAAATGCTAGAATACCAAACTACTCTTCGGGGCTCCATATTTCAATCATGAGGTCACATTTGGCAACCATTTTTGAGACAGTTTCCCTTTTTTTGCCCTCATTTCTTTCAGCGTCATTGTGCCTGATAAAACTCTAACAGAGAGCAAGAACCCGCGTGTTTGTGTATCCGTCTCTTATGGTGAAATAGAACTTAATCATATGTGACCCTGAAGTAATCACAACAGTGTTAGATGGGAACAAAATAATGTTATTAACCTGCGATCACTTAGTAAGAAGTAAATTTCACTCAGCACTTTGAACAATCAGTTAATTTTACCCAACAAAACATCATTCAGATTCTCCTCGTAATATAAAGTCCAGAGCTTTGACCAGGTGACGTGGAACATGCAAACCAGGTCTTGGTTTGAAAAAGGAAAACTACCTCTGTCATCAAACATCCCCAATGGGCATGCATTATATTGGAATTTTAGCCGATATCAGATATGCCGATATTTTAAAACTCAGTCGGCCGATAACTGATATTGATACTGATATTAAAGCTGAAAAATAAATGATGTAATATTCATCCCTTGTCCTAAATTAGAAAAATACACCAACAATGTTAGGTAAAACAAGTATAACGATTGTTTAAACAAAACTTTTTGGACAGGTGCACTCTATCCTAGAATAACAACAACAGGGCATATTTGGTAATTTACACAAATATCAGTGTATAACCTCTGTTCACATAGAACAGAGATTATTACAGAAAAAAAAATTAAGAAAGAAGAAGGGGGGAAAAAACTCTCGCAGGTTCATCACCAAACAGGGGTCTGATTGGTTATATATCGGCGAGGCGGCCGATGTCCGTTACTGGGCTGATATTCCCATATGGTAAAAAATTGGAAGGAAAATAATTCCTTCTATTTTCAGGCCAAGCTTTATTTTTAGCAGCGTGCCACCAATGAATATTGTGTTTAAATGATTTTAATCTTCATCAACAGCCCTTGTGTCCTGAAGATCCCCACTGTATTTTTGTGTGTACCGAAGGTTTTAAACGTAAAAAAACAATCAAATACCTGACTCTGTCCATTAAAAGGTGGCGTGTGTGCTCCTGTCCTGCTCCCTGCATCAGCAGAAGCAGCCTGAGTGGGCTCTTCCTGCAAAGCTCCAGTCCCAGCAACGGCAGCCTGGGGTTGGGGTTCATCCGGAGGTAGGATGTGGGGAGAATAAGTCGAAGAGGGTAGTGTGGTTGCTTTAAGCACGGTCGGACTCTTTCTGTGTTCTCCTCCTTTTCCCCGCTTTTTCCCTCTGTGGCCGTCTCTGTCTCTTTCCCCTTTCTTCCTATGGTCCTTTTCCCCGTTGCCCCCCAAGGCTCCCTGCTCCCCGCCGGCTTCGCCCGGCCTTGCCCTTCGCTCTGCACCATCCCTGCTCCTCTGCTTCTCATCTTTCCCGTCTTCCTCGTCCTCCTCATCGGAGGCAAGAAAGGAAAACTTTGCCTTTTGTTCTTTTAAGAGCATCTCGATACGAGAGTCAAGACTGCTGCTGTGGTAGACAAACGGTAAACTTTCATTGGTGGAGTCCGGCTCTGGGGAGGACGAGTCCCGATGGGGGGGCGGTGGGGAGCTGGAGGAGGAGGATAGATGGTGAGGAATCGATGAGGAGGACGGGGAGTTGGAGGAGGAAGCAACGGAAGGGTGAACGGGGGAAGTCGGAGGGGGAGGCGTCTTGGGTGGGGCGGGGGGAGTGCTGGGACGGCGTTTGGGCTTCCATTGGTCCTCGCGGGCGGGACTGTCCTGGTCCAGCGTTCCCAGTGTCTCAGCGACAGCCGCTGCAATGACAGAGGCTGGTGGGAGCGGAGGCGGCGGCGGCGGGGGAGGTGGGGGCAGAGCACCGTGATGACCAGCGTGGTAGTCTTTATCAGCACCCGCAGAGGGCAGAGAGCCCCTCTCTGCAACGCCCGCGCCCACCGGGCGGGAGGAAACATCCAAACCCTGAGGAGGGGCGGGGGCAGGCTCTTTGGAGGAGTATGAGGAGTACGATGATGGGGGAGGAGACATGCTGTTGGAGGAAGAGCGGTAGGAGTTGGAATTGTATCTGGGGTCTGAGCTATTGGAGTAGTCGCTGTCTCTGTCCCGGTCTCGGTCTCGCTCCCGGTCCCGGTCATGGCTGCTTCTTCTGCGGCCGCTGCCTCCGTGGTGGTTGTGAGAATGGTGGTGGTTGCGGTGTCGCTGGTGGCCGTGGTCACCTGACCGGGACCCCAGACTGTCTCTCCGGTAGCCCCGGTCGTCCCTGCGATCTGAATGGTGGTGGGAGTGATGAGTATGGTACTTTGAGGAAGAGTTTGTGTCCTGCTGGTGATGGTAAGAGGACCTTCTGGAACCAACCCCCCCTGGCCCATATCTCCCCCCTGAGTCTCTTTCGCGGTCCCTCTCCCTGTCCGATATCGGGGGCTGATCAAACTGATTAGAAATGGGTGGTGGAGGCATTGAGGAGTGATGGGGCATGTGTAGCCCGGGTCCTCCAACATTGGGATAGGGAGGGTAGCAAGGCGGCTCATTGGGACGGAACGGTGCGGCGGGAGGGTACACAGGCCGGCCTCGGTGGTAAACGGACGATTCCTGCGTATCGTCAGGGTAGCGAGATACTTTGTATCCTCCGACAGTAGATGAGACAGCAGAAGATGAAGATGACGAAGGCAGCATATCCTGGGGAGGGTAGCCACTGCCCATTGTGCCGGTATTATAACCAGTATGCCTGCAACACAGAAATAAGGCAGAATACTTTATTACAAAGACAAAGCACATTAAGAGACACTTTTGATATCTGCATTTCAAATTTATCTGAATAAAATCAGCCCAAAGAGATTCTAGTTGACACGTTTACATGGACAGTAGATGAAGTGATCCCATTTGGTGTGTATTTGATGGAAAAATGCAATGCACAATATGAAATAATTTGTAAAAATAAGATCTAAACTTGTTGTTTCAGTCTCTATTTGATCATCGAGATTCTCAATAGTCATGAAGTCTTTTCTATTACAACAAAACAAAAAAAAAAATATCCAGCTCAGTCCAGTTCTGGTTTTCTGACATCATTCTTCAAGTATTTCCTGGAACTCATTTAGTCACATAACCCTCAGGTTCATGCATGTGGGAAAGAACACCACAGAGACGACTGGGATGTGTGTAACGTCATTATTTCTCCTTGATGATCAGACCCTGAAAAAGTTTAAAGTTTAAACCCCCTCCTCGCTATGATAGAAAATTCAATCTGATCGAGGTCGGTCAGACAAATTCGGATGTTTACATGAATCTTTTTAATCCGACTGGATGTTCGATCGGATCAAATGTAAATGCAGCTAATAACAGCTGAGCAACAGAGAAAAACTTTAATTGCATCGTGATCATGACAACATTAACTGGAAAAATTCGCATTTCATTTCAGAATGAACAACTAACCTGTTGGTGGAGTAGCCAGAGTCCTGCGAGAAAGGAGTCCCAGATCTGGAGCTGTAAGGTGTTCCTCCGCCACCCTGGGATGAGGCAGAGGAGCCGGGGGTGTACGGGCCCGACATGGATGATGGCGGTGTGTCCAAACGCTGCTCATTATAGCCGGTATCTCCAGAACATGGTGTGATGCTTCCTGACGTGAGAGCCTGGACCCCTGCTGCCAGTACGGCAAGCTCACTGGAAAGTCTCCGCCTGATTTCCGATGGCTGAGGAGACAGGCAGGTTTTGTTTTTCCCATTTGGAAAAGAAACAAGCTGAGGTTGTTCATTCATCCACCTCCACATAATGTCATTTGCAGACCGTTTTACCATTAACTGTTAATATTTCCCCCAACTGTGTCAGAACAAAACTGGTGAGCTGAAAATGTACTCGCAACTTCATACTATTGTTGCCAACTTAGCAACTCTGCTTTAGTAAATGTAAAAAAAGAAAAACATCAACAAAGCGCAAGAACAATAACAGTGGCTGATGGTAGCCACGGAACAAATGCAAAATATTTTAAAATACTTACTAAAACTATTAACTAAATTAAATTAACTAAACTATCATATTAATAGGAAATGTTATGATACGTATTAAATGCTGTTATTTTGTCTAAAGGGGAAAAACATCAGAAAATAAGTTTTTTGGCTCTATTACCCAGAAATTTCTGAGTTTTACATCTTTAGTTTGGAACTAAAAAGCATAGTGTCTCTCCTTGCTCTCTGGAGACAAAATTGCATCATGTCCCTGGCACTTAAGTTTATATTACATCCAATTTCTATTTAAGAATACTATCTGAAGTAGCAGTTCCTTTTTGAGAGCACCTTTGCAAATCCTTTTGCCATTTAATAGTGCACAAACATGGCAGCATTATAATAAAGAGCAGCTTTGACAAAAATGGATGAAAATGCTGCATTTTAACTGTGACAGCAGCTGCAAATGGAAATTTAACTACTACGACGCAGCAACAAATCAAATCAAATTAATAGAATAAGGATCAATTGGGCTTAAACTGCTGCTTTGAATCCACACAAATGTGGCAGTTTTATTTTTTGGTTTTCCCTGAAGCAGGAAGACTAGATGAGGAAATGGCACCCTCTTCTATTTGCCTTTCTTAAGAGGTTGGTTTTTCTGGTTAGAATAATCCCACAGTCTCTCATTGGCAAGCAAAGAGTCGGTGATTCTCTGAAACTAGTTTCATGGCTTTTATTCTAAGTTGGCAAACTGTCTAGTGTCATGGATGCAAAGATGATTTTTTGATTAGTCGTATTAGAAATTGCTGACTGACACCTTTCTGCTGAAAATCCCTCAAATCAGCTTTTCTTTGTTAATGGATTCTAACTTTAAATTAGCTTAAAAGTAAAACATCCCCCATGGCTTTGAAATTAAGTCCATAACTTTAATATTAACAAATGATTTCTCAAGTGCAATAGTTCAAATGTATGAAATAGGAATAAAGTCTGGGCAGCAGTAAAACTCCTCGTGAACTGCAGATAATGGACACATAGAAATAACATTGTTGAAAGCGTGCCAGTCTAGCCTTCTAAAAAATGGCGGAAAAATTTTGTGGAAATATGGCATGTACATTTTGCCTTACTTTGCCTTGTTTCCATACAACTGAATACAAACCATAATAATTATATAAAAAAAAAGTGATTATGTCAAATAACCAAAATCAGACAAATAACTTTGGCAGTCTGAATGTTAGTGATAAAAAAAAAAAATTAAAAGACTCTCACTACTAAATAGTTGATCAAATTTAATCATGAAATAACCGAAAAGGCATTATTTCTGCAACAGTACCGTGTCAGGCTGCGGCTGTGCTGGGGCCTGGGGCTGAACCCTGTCCATCAAAGCCTTGCCACCCAGGGGCACCGTCTGAGGAGTGTAGGACCCATTCACTATGAGGTCATAGTACTTCTGCCTCTGTTGGCCTGCATATAAAGGTAAGAAAAAGTCAAAGACAAATAGTGAAATTAGATTACTCAACTTTTTCCTGAAAAATTGAATCAGATTAATCCACTTACAAACGGTATAGCTACTTAATGCATCAGTGGATATAACAGAACTAAAATATAAAAAAGCGCTTAAATATTTCCAAACTGTTTTCATGAACTATGGCTCTGCATGGTACACATTTGATAGTGTTGACTGTGACTAATCATGTTTAAAGATTCAGCAAAGAGTGAAAACCTCTATAATTTCTTTGGGTAATTGGCATCAAATTAAGCTTTAAAAGATGTAAAGTTTCAAATCACAGTTTTAACTTTAATACATGTATACCAGTTAATGATTTGCTATCAACAAAAATATCTAAAGCTGTCCTGTAACAACTTAATCATCTCTCAGGTAAAAGACCCTCAGAAGTCCTTTGACTTACCTTTTATATCAAGCTGAGCATGAATGATGTTACCCATGACAGATGTGTTATGCAGATGCTTGACCGTGTCCTTGGCTCCTCTGGTGCTGGTGAACAACACCCTGGCCAAACCCAAGTGCTTCCTGGTCTTGGGATGAAACAGGATCTCCATCTCCTCCACCTCTCCAAACTTGGCACACATTTCTGCCAAGAAGGGCTCCTTGATGTTGTCATTGAGCCTAGCAAAGGTCACCTCCTTGAGGGGTATGGGACCCACATAGAACTCATCAAGCTGTAATTAAAAGAATTTTAAAAAAGACAAGATCATAGGAAAGTTTAAGTGACCCAAAGAGAAAAAAGTTAAATATCTGCACAGGCTAACCAATTCATAACTTCCAAGACATCTACCTATAATCAATCTATAAACTTGTCTTCACCAGTGACTGATGACAACACAGTCTTCATCGGTTCTGCATGGACAAAGATTTTACCATTTTGCTCTGAAGCTCCATACAAGTCAAAGTAAAATATTTTCAAAAATCCCAAAATGAGCCACATTTAATCATTACAAAATTCACAAAACCATGCATGGCCAACTAACATATTGCCAAGTATCATTTTATAATATACCAAAACCACTCAAAACAAAAGAGAAAAGACAAACCTTCACCCATTTTTATAGCTGACAAACAGCCCATCGCATGAGTGTGTGTGAGTGTGTTCCTGTATTTCCATTAATGCCACAAGCAGTTGCTTAATTCCACTTTGGCTAGAGAATTATGGGTAATTGACTGCATGACATGTACAAAGGTTTCTAACATGTTTGTATTGTCTTTCACTACATTCCAGCAACAAGCATGACATCTTCTTTCTAAGTATTCGCTTATTTACTCTATCTTCCAATTATATTGTTTCCTTTTCCATTTTTTTCCATTAAACCCACACATCTGTAAATAAAAGGAATTATTACACCATTTCTTATAGCATTACTGAGAGAATATAAAAGTAAAAGCTAATTCACCAAAATCCATTAAAAAATTTAGTTTACTCCTCTGTGCTAAGGGGTGGAAGTATGGTATGCACATCGGGCAATAATCCATGGATTCTTCATGCTCATAACTTTTAATTCACACAATAATTTCAGTCCTGGTCTCTATAAAGAGAGTGCTCACCTTAAACTTCGGCACTGGTAGGGACAGTTCTGTATACCTGGACCAAAGCCTCCGGGGTCTAGGATCCCGCAGATCTCCCACAGGAGGAAAACCCGAATCCTGAAAAATAATCAGTGGCAGGTCAAAAAGCAAGTGAGCACATGTGCATTATAAAAAGCAATACATTCACTTAAACGTAACTTACTGGCACACTGAAATGCACTCCATCATATCTGTAGATCTTCTGTGTGACCCGCCTAATAGCTGGGTCCTGGACGAGTTTGTAGCTTTTCCACTGCAAACTAACTGCTTTTTGTGCATCTGCCCCACTGTCTGGATCCATCCTACAACTGGATGGCAAAAGATAAACCTTTAATGTGTGAAGTTCAAAAACTATAGTCCAAAACAAAATATAAAAGGAAAACAGAGCTATGGTGGCGTTTATGAATTACACGTAAGAAAAGTGAGATAGCTGTAAAACTGAATAGGTGCATATCAAAAACCCCAGTATGCCGGCGATAACCACACTGCAGCTGCGTCACATCTATTCACCAGATATGCATGTTTTAGGCACACTTGAGGTAATGATGCATTTCTTGGTAAAATTATTAATTAAGGCATGATTATAAAGAGATTGTCGGCGTCGGTTAAGCTGCTGCGCGCTGTCAAAACAAAAACCTGCGTTACGTCACTGGCCAGATAGTTCAGCTAGCAACCTGCTGTTAGCAAAGGCTAGCGTGCACCAACATAATGCAAAGAAACTGTGTTTGCAACTGTCGACTACAACCTGACGTTAAATGTAATTATTTCGCGTTCTGGAGAACAGCATTATCAATCGCTCTTGAGCCAGGCAACCTTAATCGATGTTGTAATGCCTTTTCGTTTTAGCTAGGGCAAGTTGATGCTATAGTCGGCTACTGCTAGCTAGCGAAACCAAGTTAGTAGCTCAACTCTGCTTTTAATGACCCTCTGACCCCAAGCGTGATATTCTACCCGTGACATTTATTTTACGTGCAACTTTCCGGGGCTTAATTGCGTTGTTTTGCCTTCGAATTGCCAAAATTCAGACCCCACCTCTTAGAGACCTACTGCCCGCTCATCCGAAAGTAGCAACCCGCCGCTACAGAGTAGGCAGCTACAGCCAGGCCTGAGAGGCGAACAAGAAAAACACTGGCTCCCTAACCAAAACGGGACATCTTTGACCATGTGCTGAAGCAAATCTGACGAGCTAAAACGATACTACTACCATTCCGATCACTAGTCAAGACGTCGACACTCTTGTTCGAGCACCGAAGCCTTTGTTTTGTCTTTAAAATCCAGATATTGTTGAGAGAGCGGCCATCGCGTAACCAACCTGAAAGCCTCGCCTGTTCTCCATCAGTGTGTGCTAATGCAGTCTAGGATTTCTCACCAGCAGTTTCCCTCCAGATGGGCACGATACAAAATATACAAAATATAATACAACCAAATATAGAGCTTTACGATATCAAAACAATTAAAGAAAAAAAATGGGATAATTAATTAATCAACAATAAAATATTCATAACTCTTTACAAAAAAGTATAAATATACTTGAATCTGCTCGTGTCATTCCGACTTTGCCGCCGGCCACAGGTTCATCAGTGTCAATCACAACACTGAATATCTCCGTTAACCCATCGTAATTACAGTTATCCACGTATCTGACGCAAAATTTAATTCTAATTCAACACCAGTTATTCCAAGATTTCAAGAACCTGCCTATAAAAGAAATAATTTGATCTCAAGCATCTGCCTGGTCAATAAAAGGTTAACTAAAAAAATGAAAGGTTAATTTAAAAAGACGCCTTTTGTTGGTGGTGTTTACTGAACTACGATGTGAAACACAAATAAATGACTGAACAAATAAGTTGCCATAAAATACAAAGCAAAGGGAACAGAACAGGGAAGCAGGAGTTTATTCACTTGTCAGATAGTTAATTATTGGGCTCTTGGAACTTTACATTGGAATAAGACCCATTTTGAAATAAATATTTCATTCAAATGTGTTAAAACGAGTTAAAAAGGTAAAATCATTACTAATTGGAGAATTTGGCTAACAGTAAAAAAGAGATTCAGTGATGGAAAGTATACTTCATGGCATTATGCATCAGGGCTGGGACAATATGCTTTCCTCCAGATTTGATTCCTTTACTATTTTCCTATACCGATTTAGTTTAAAATTTGAATCTCATGATTCTTCAGTATTGTAGATTTTGTGGAGATGAACAAAAGATTTTACCAAAAATGTTTTTGCTAGTTTATTCCTTAATTTCAATTCAGAAAAACAACAATGCAGCTAGACCAACACTCTATAACTATAATGCTAGACCAGACAAGTTAAAAGGATAAATAAAAATAACAATAAAAATGAAATTTTAAAAAATATTTTAAAACTGTTTTGTATTTATTTTAAAAAGTTAAAAAAAATATTAAAAAAATATTTTAAAAATGTGAAATAAAAAAATCCTGATATTAAAATTTTCTATTCATTTTTCCCCACCCCTATTATTCATACAACATACTGTCCCCAAAATAACAAGGTAATTTAGTATTTAACACCAGTTTATTATCATAAAAGTGTCAAGGGCTGCATGGAGGTGTGGTGGTTAGCACTGTAGACTCATAGCAAGAAGGTTGCTGGCTCCAGCCTGCACTGGGGAGGAGTTCAGTTGCTTTTCTGTGTGGAGTTTGCATGTTCTCCCTATGTATGTGTGGGTTCTTTCTGGCTACTCCAGCTTCATCCCACAGCCCAAAGACACGCATCATGGGTAAATTTTACCTTGGAGTGTGTGTGTGTGTTGTCTGTGTTTTGACCCCGTAACAGACTGCTGTCCTGTTTAGTGTGTACTTTGCCTCTCGCCTGCTAATTATAATTGATTATCTACAATTATCTATAACCACAACCCTTTTCAGATTTATAAAATTTCCTGCACTGCTTAAATTAGATACTTATTTCATGGTCTCTATTTTGCAGTTCTTCTCTCTGAATGTTCATCATATTATGGCACAGGGCATCATCCAAAAAATAGATATGCAGTGGCTCACGTGAGAGATTTCTTCTAAAAAAAACTTTACATTCTTCTTTCTGCAATCACTTCTCTGGACAGAAGTTTTCACCTCAGCATATCAAGCCTTATTTAATAGATGGCAACAAACACGATTCATTCCCCATCACAGTAAAATAAAAGGAAAATAAATAAATATTTTTATTATAAAAGATAGAAGCTATTTTTAAGATAGAATAAAGAACAAATAAAAGAAAAAACATATTAAACATCTTGCTGCAAATACGAAGGAAAGCCCTAAGCTTGGTCATAAATTGAGGCAGAACAGGATTATTGTATTGCAGCATGATTAGAAAAGGCCGCATTCATGTAACTAAATCTTACATCTAGCGACTGCTGACTGGACACACAAGTTAAATTTAGCATTGTGCCTCCCACTTTCTGTTGCCCGTAATAAACCATCACCCTTTCAACCCGTAACATCAGGAGGTCTGGATCACTTTTCATGCCAGACATGTGCAGACATTTCTTGCGCCTCAAAACTACTTGCCAGTGATAACTTAAAATTTAAATGAAAAAAAGAAGGAACTGAGACAACTTTCCAACAGACTAGTGCTTTTTATTGTTCACTCACATTATCATTAGAAACAGGGTGCCAGAAACAAATTTCATTGCACCTATAAATTAAAAATGTCCTTGACAGTTTCATTCAGAGATTATATTAATGTCAATAGGGGTTAAATGAAAGAACAGCAATGCTCAAGTCCTTTCAGAACGTGGCACAATACCACCACATAGTGTACTCCTCTGCAGCAAATCATATGTATAAAGCTCACCAAGCTATGCAACTTGCTGATTTTTGATTATGATTGAGGAAAAATCTTGGCGTGAATAGATGTGACAGTGGAAAGCCCCTCTCATTTGCAATGGTTAAGGTTTAGCCGAATCAAATGGAGCAGGTGGTGATACAAACAACGAAGCCTGACACACAGGATGTCTGTGTTCAGCGACTGCACGGGAGCTGTGGACTGTTGTGAGCGCTGCTTGCATGTGTGCTCTCTGCACGGTGATCTTTCACATGGCTTTAACTTTGATTTGCTTCATCTTCATCTGCTTTTTCTCAATCTTTTTCTGCTCACGACGCTGCGCTGCCTCCTGAGGACGAAAAGCGATATGAATATTATGTGGATATAAACATCATCAAGGAAAAATAAATCGGGGAGATTTAATTAGGGTTAAAAGATAAATAAACACAAGACCTCTAGACGGCGTTGTCTCTCAGGATCCTCCTCATTCATGATCCTCTCCTTCTCGGCTCTCTTCTTCTCTTCCCGTCGTGTCTGGGCGGCCTCCTGACGCTGAGCGTGAGTCTGCTTCAGAAAGTTCTCCTCCACACGGGCCCGGTTCCTGTCAGCTTTCTGTTTGCCCTAAATGTACGAGGAGGATCCAAAAAAAAGAAAAAAAGAAGAAACACTGAATAAAACACTCTAAATATCCGACTCCGCACTTACCTGTATGCATGATATTTACCTCTCTGTTGAGACGGAGCTTCTTCACTTTATCAATGCTATAGATCACCATGTTCATGAGCGGAAGCAGAGAATCCATGTCTTTGGGAGAGGTGGTACCCATGCCAGGCACTTTAAACAAAAACATTCAAAGTGCAAAAACAAATCGATCAGTAAAATCATGAGTTGCAGCGTACAGGATAAAATGAGAGAAAACCTGCAGCTCACCATTAAATGTAAACAGCAGTGTCTTCTTGGTCTCAGGCAGCTTCAACGGCTGGCCCTCCCTGTAAAATAATGCAGGAATTATTAGCCTTACAATAATAACAACAATAATGATAATTATCTAATTATATATATAATAATAATAATAATTATGTTGTTCTCTATTTTAGCCTTTCTATTGTACCTATGATTTATATTATTGTTTATTTCTTATTGTTTATTTATGA
>JBBDHI010000022.1:19789269-19812470 GCA_037177115.1 Craterocephalus stercusmuscarum | reverse complement strand
GAAAAATATGACCCAAAAAGAATAATAAGATATATATGCAGCACCGGAAGTGAATAAATTACATTTTTCTGCACTCCCGAACGCTCGAAAAAGACAACAACAGGTATTTAAGGGCTTAAAAAAGTGGATTTTGCATGATATGTTCCCTTTAAAAAAACAACACATAATTGGATTTGTTACCCAGCAGGTTGGGATCAACTTCATTCCAGTCAAAGGAGGTGAGGGGAGCACAAAAGTCTGAGTTCTTGTTGTTGTTTAACAGACATTCAAGGCGCGTTTCTGTGTCGCTGACCTGTGAGACAAACGCAGAGGCATCTGGCAGTGAGGAAATGTCTGACAATGAGTGCTTTCTCCCAGCCAATGGGACCATTTCACAGCTGGCTAAGATGATGGGGTAAACACACTGATCTTGTCCCTCAAAACCCAGCAGTGATTTGTGATGCATTAAAAAATAAATCAACTCTTGATGTCTCCTTTTATTTTCTTGAAGTTGACATGCAGTCACAGACTCAGCTTAAAATAAAGCACGGGCTGGGATCAATCAAGTGACAATGGCATTGCTTGTTAAGAGCGGTGTACTCTAGAGCGGTCTACACACACAGACCATTTCATTTCTGTAACTACATTCTTCATTTCTGTAACTACATTCCTAATCAGCTCAGAGGGAGCAATATAACTTATAGGTTAGACTGTTGTTAATGATCTGGGGCATGGTTGAGTACTTGAGAGTTTAAGTAACCTTTTGGAAAGATGTTAATCCACAAAATGCTGACCAACAGCTGGAGTGTATGTTGGGACTGAAGCTGTTACCCTCAACTGGAAGGGTGGATGGCGCTCTTGCTAATGATAATCCCTCACACTGTGCTGGGACATGGAGGTAAACAGTACTTCTTTACAAAATTTTCCAAAAAACTCCTGGATGTGTTCAACTTGGTGGAGACCTGGTAACTGAAGACAAGACCATATCTTTCATATCAATTTATTTTATTCATTTATTTGAAAGGGACAGTGTAACGAACAGATAAAAATTGCAGTAAATATACCAAATTCAGCACAATACAAATTTTCCTCCATAGTCAATTTGATCGTAGGGGATTGATCGAGACTCTTTTCGATGTAGTCTTTTGGTTTCCTTACATAGGCTATTTGTTAATAATTGGCTAGAATGTATGTATGTATATCTTAATAGCAGTCTGCTTGACTGATTGTCAGTGAAGCGCCTTGAGATGACTTTGTTATAATTTGGCGCTATACAAATAAAGTTGAATTGAATTGAATCAATTTCCTTAAAACCATCAGGTTAGTCCCGGTGATCTTGTCATCCTGTCACCTAGCAAACAATTAAATTCAACTTTTTTGTATAGTGCTGATTCACAGTAATGTAATTTCAGGGCAATTTAGAGACTTATCACCAACCAAAACACTCACCTTGAGATGAAAACACTTCATAAGATAAAAGGGATGACTTAGACAAAAACATTATTTAATTTATATTAATCTATTTCCTCTAAGAAGAAAAGTAAACTAATAGCTAACCACTAGATGGGCCACTGTAGGAGGCTCAAGTTCAGGTTTTCCATTCATTTATTGTCATCTTCCCCCTTAAAGACACATGTAGCTAGTCACTGATGCATCATAATTTGACAATAGAGAAGTTTGAGGGAATAAAAATTTAATAATTCATCTTTTCTATCAAGTTTGATATCCCTATAACAAAAAATAAAACAAAAGTGTAAGCATCCTACCCTCCAAATGCGCAGGTAGTCCCCGCTCGTGGCCAGCAGGTCCGGGTACACTCCTTTCGTGTCTGGGATCCACATAATCTTGGTGGTGGGGTAAGGGTGATCAAACGTGTTTCTGCAGACGAACTCCGAGCTCTCTTCCTCCAGACCCACGAGCTGAACCTGAGCACGAGCAAACACATTACCTGATGAATCAAGTGACTGTTTTTCTGAAGACCATGGGTCAAAAATAGCATTGCTTATAAAATACAACATCGTGAAATTTACAGAAAAAATTACACCAGCGAATATGAAGACAAATTTTATGAGGACTCCCGTGTTTTCAGAGATTTACAAACCAGTGATTGTTGTTGAAAGCATAGATACGCAGGACAGTTAGCATTAGCATTCATTTGCTAACGTTCCGTCTTAATGTTAGCCGTTGGCATACAAAACTGCGCACCTTGTTGTTGTATTCTTCCACAAAGCTCCCGAGGGCCAGTCGAAAGCGTTTGTCTGGACGGACGCTCCAGTTCATCGCATATACAGTCCATGGTGCCTCGTATTTGTAGATTTCTTTTCTTTTGCCGTGAAGCGACATCCTCCTGAACTGCAGCTGTTGTCTTAGTAGCTAACCCGTTAGCGTTAGCCAACAACGAAATTAGAAGTCCCGCAAGAACACTCTTAGCAGTTGGTTTCGGTCTGCCACACAACAATTATCAGAAAATTTTGCGACACTAATTGTTTAAAAAAGCATATCTTGACTAAAATCAAGATTTCTCGCCACCTCGCTTAACAAAGAGTAGCGCTGCTCTTTACGACCTCAAAAGTGGTCAAGGTAAGCAGTGTGGAGTTAACTTCCGGTTAGTATTTTCCAATATAAAATAGTCTTTCCATAGAAAATGTTGCTTTGGAATTTTCGTTATTAATTTGTCCAAATGTATTTGTATTTTAGTTTAAATTTATGCTGACTTTTCCTTTACTGTCTTTCAAAAATTCCAATAAACCTTGTGCGTTTTTCTTGTAGTTTTTGTTGCCTGAAAAATAGTATTAACTAACCAGTCCACATGTAATTTAGTTAATAAATTATAATCTATATTTCAAGCAAGGCAAGTTTATTGTTTAGCACAATTTTGCAGGATGATTTAAAGTGCCTTACTGAGATATCAAAACATCACCACACAACAGAAAACAAGATACATAATTTAAAACAAATAGAGAAAATAAAAGAAATAGGAACAATAATAAAACAGTATTTGAAACATAATCAAGTTAAGCATTATTCATGTTTCAAAGAAACAATACATATTTAGACTTTTAATTGCTGATAACTCTATTCTAATGACTCAGAGAATAGATGGGTGTTTAACCTGGCTCCAGGGTTTTTCAGACATTTAGAGCATAGATGCAGTTTTTCCATGTCTGGACCAACTCTGGGAACTGATAAAAGACCTGAGAGGGCTGGTAGGTTTATACAGTCCTGGGTCAAAATGGCACTGATGTACTTTGGACCTAAAACATTATTTTAAGACCAAGAACTTGCTGACAGCAAACCTGTGTGAAGACACTGAACTGATGTGGTCTACTCTTTTAATGGATGTGCCTCAGTTGAACTAGTTAATGTGACTGTGTGCATGTCCGGGCATTTTATTTTGAACATGTGCACAGAAGATATTGCTGTTGATGTAACCTTATGAAAAACTGCATTTACACACTAGAGGGCGCAAAGAATGATTATAAACTGCTACAGACAGATAAAGCAATATACCTTACATCAAGTCCCCACTTTTTCTTTTCAGTGATCTCAGTTAGAATTTACACATCTAAATGAGTCAAATGCAATATTTTCTGTTATATTTCCATAGAAGGAACAGTAAAGATTTGCAAACCAAACACATTCACTAAATGAGTGTTAGAAGTTAGATTCTTCTCCTCCTGATGGCACTGTCTGGGTTTGCATGTTCTTCTCATTGTCCCTTTGTAGGTTTTTCCCTGAAACTCTGGACTCCTCCAAGAGTCAAATGACCTGAATGTGTGAGAATGTACGGTTCTCCTCCTCTATGGGAGCTCTGTAATGGACTAGCCACTTGACAAGGGTGTATCTTCCCTTTCCCTCTCTCTGCTGGGTTGTACGCCAGCTTTTCTACAGAATGAATCAGCTAATGGAAATATGCAGCTTGTTAATAACAATACATTTTTGGTACATTTATACACAAACAGCCAAATGACTCAAGATACTTTGCTCATTCTGCATTATTCAGCTGGCATCCTGGTATAGTTATGTCACTTGCAAAGGAAAAAGATTTAGAGCTTCAACAATGACTGTGCTGTATCTTTATTTTGAAAAAAGTACATTACAAGAATGTGTGCTTCATGAAACATCGTACAAACTGTAAATGCTTGAATACTTGTCACATTCACCTTGTGTTTGGAACTGAAACATAATTTAAACAAATGCTGAATTTAGAGGTCACCATCCTCTTCACGTGTCTCCCAGCTGATGTTTTACCATCTTCTTCACTTTCTTGCTTGATGTCTTCAGGGGAAGTGACACCGTCTTGTTTGCTGTGACAGAACAAGCCCTCCTTTGTTGGCTTTTCCATGTAAACTTCATTCTAAACCATGTGACTATCTACTTTGACAAATAGAGGACAAAGATCTGAGCTTGACAGCATAGATAAACAGACAGAGACACGAGAAAACAAGCTGTCATGATCAAAACAAGATCTTCAAGTCAATGTTACAGAAACTTTGAAGTTCGACTGTGCTCACTGCAATACTTTTCCTTGATCAAATGACACACTTAACAAGCATAGCTGTTTTATGTCAGAACATTACAAGAAATATGAGATGAAAATGACATTTTTCCCAGCCGTGCCCTGAATTTTTATCCCTTACAATGTGTCAGACATTTATTATCATAATTTCAACATACACCACAGCAACACTGAACCTAAAACACTCATCGTTGTTACATGTAATAGATGTACAGTCCTTTATGTAACCAACACTTCTCTTATAATAGGAAAATAATTTAAATTCCAAATAATTACACTTTTCTATGCTAAATCCTAAATGTGCAATTCTTATACAAAGTAAATGCGGATCCTTTTTCAAACGTGAACCATATTAGTTTTTTTCATTATTTTTCCTCTCATAAAAACCTGAGTCTGGGATGCAGTTTGTGAAGCATTCAGATCCAGTGGTTGCTTTAATGTCAACGCCCTCACTCTCTGTTCAGACTTGAAAACTTTCTCACCCTTTGGGGGAGGATTAATCTCTTCACTGCACGGGACCTGAAGGGATGCTGAAAATCAGCGGGCTGTGAGGAACAGGAGGCATCCTGAACTCTGTGATCCAAAAAGCAAGGCCTCCCTTGCTCTGCAGAAACATCGGAGCAGGACAAGAGGTTTTTAGAGGGAGGAACGACTCAATCTGGGGGAAAAATATGGCTGTCCTGTAAGAAGGACAAGGTTACTCTAGCTGCCGGGTAGGACGGGGTCAGAGACATGCCTCTGGATCTCCTGCATTTCTATGGAGTTCTCAAGGTGCTCGGGAAGGGAAGGGAAGCGCTGACTTCCACATAACAGTCCAGGAGGTTCTTGGGCATTAGAGCATTGCATTTGAGGAGGAGTAAGGTCCACAGAGGGCAGATGTGGAGGGTCAGCTTCTGGTGACAAGGACATGGTGTCATTTGATGCCACTGTGAGATGGATACCACTCGATAAGGAATCTTTGGATTTGTGAGTTAAGTCAGACTCTGGACTCTGGAAAAGACAAAAAACAAAACAAAACAAATCATGATACCAGAAAGCATGATGTTTATATAATCATGCATTTAAAATAGGAAACTTCTGGATTTTGTGTTTAAAAGAGCAAATTCTCACCAAAATATTACAGTTAAAAGAAAAGTGAATAATTTAAAATCAGTCCAGTTGTCACAAATACTGATAAAACATTAAATGATAATACAACTTTAAAGGGATAGTGTGTAACTTTTTGGCTACTAACAAACAAAATTAAACAGTCTTTCTCTGTTTGGCCTCCTCAGACACATATTCACCTTTCACTTTGTGCAGCCATGATTCTTTAGATGGAAAAGGAGGAAAAAGTAGCGCAACCCAGAGCCCTCTGTTTGAGGAGGGGGAGCATTAAAGAAAAAGCACTGCAGGTCACATGATCCCAAGAGACATGGATCCGCTCCTGCAAAGTTACAATGTCTGCTTTCTGATGAGGGCAGGCCCCTCAAGGCGCCGTCAAACACTGAACACTGACCCCAGAAATCATCCAGTGTTGTTCACATTAGACTGATGATTGGGGCAAAAGTTACACACTGTGGCTTTAAGCAGCAGAGTGACTGTTTCATTCAAGAATCATGTTTTCATCGAATACTTTTCTATGAAGTCACAGTAAAATTATCTTCAAGACTTCTTTAATTTTTTCTTAATGCAAAAAACAAAGTTCGTTAAAAAGATTTAACACAATTTAAACACAACAATCAAAAACATGAAATAGCCAATCAGCTAACAAAAGAAACGGAGAAAAGAAGACATCTTTGTGAGGAAAACGTTTATGATGGAGAAATTACCGTAGATGTAAAAGTTTTTATGATGTTTTCAGAAAAAGGAAACCAGGTAGATGCTGTGTTACTGTAAGATGTAAAGGAAGTTTACTTGGACATTAAGTGCTGTTAGTGGCCGACCAGACTAAAAGTGTTTATGAGGATCAAATAATGATTATTTCAGCATTAGTCCACTGTCACAATATTGTGAAGTTTATATTTATTTCAGTGTTTATCATAAAGTTTTATTCACTTCTTATTTGTGCACTTGAGTCAAGGGTGAGAAGATCCCAACCATAATGTGTATTATTGTGTGTTTGAACTCGTTCTCTCACCTGTAACAGTGGGACAGGGCTGGTGATCTGTCCCGGCTGGACCGGAGGGATGGTGTGGATTGCTGTAGCTCCTGTTCTGTACAGTGTGGTAGGGGGAGGCGGGTGAGGGCTGGGGGACACAGCGCTGTAGGCAGGGGGCACCGGGGCGATCTGCCTCTGGAGGAGCTGCAGGATCACATTGATATCTGCGGTCATACGGGTCTCCAGCCTGGGCAGGATGAAAAGAAGCATCAGTAAAGATAATTCCTCTAACCTTTCTTTTTTCATACAATAAAGATTCAATCATCAGCATTTGTTTTTAACTGTAAACTGGGCTTCCTTCTTTTTCTTGCCACAATGACTCAATGTGATAAAATCATCCCATACTTCACATTTCACGTGCATAGCTTTTACACAAAGCTTAACACAGGGGGTATAGCTCAGTGGTAGAGCATTTGACTGCAGATCAAGAGGTCCCTGGTTCAAATCCGGGTGCCCCCTCTGTCTATATTTTCATAATCTGAACCAATTCATGTTCATTTACCGGTTTAACTGGGACTGCAGCAGCTCCAGCCTGGACTCGAGCTCCCTGGACCGGTCCTCGACACAAACCGGAGGTGGAAAAGCAGCTCTAACCGAGGATGGTCGTCTCTGGCTCTCTGAAATCTGGCTGGCTCTGCGATCTGGCCAGTAGCCATATAAGCCCGGCACACCGATAGGGGCTGCTGCTGTGCAGAGGGAAAGATAAGTGCTCTCAGCTGATGTGTCACTTTTCTGTCACTGTACAGAGTAAAAAGAGCAGTCCATTCTTATCCAGCCACTGAAAGTTTAGTTTTGGATCATCTGATTTATATTTTGTTTTAACATTTGTTTTGTTATGATTTAAAAAGGCTTACAATAAAAAGAAGCAATGCAAAACTATGAATCTAAAAACTACTTCAACCCACTGGTTCCCAAACTTTTTGAGCTACGACCTCCAAAATGACATATATTGATGTTTGTGACCCTCCATTCCTTGATAGAAATGATTAATTATATATGAGATGTGTCATCCTGCAGGATCCTCTAAATATCAGGCTTAAAAATGGTCTGTCTTACTAAATAAGGAGCATTAATGTAGATTTATGCATTAACATGTTAAAGAATTTAGATTTATCTCTTCGTTAATGGTTTGATTTTGACAGCCATGATAAATATCCAAAATGTACTTGATAAATATAGGCTATATGTTTTTCACAGTTATCTGGCGACCCCCTGAAATGATCTTGCGACCCACAGTTTGGGAACCTACAGCAAAATTCACGATTTTCAAAAGCTGGAATGTCCAATTGGTCTGGTGTTGTCTCTGCAGGGTTTTGATCTCAGCCGAATCGAACTGTGACATGATATGGTCCCTTTGGGAAATTTCAAAACACTCTTATAATTATGAAAACCAAGCAGATGAAAGGACTCTAGGCGCTCTACCTGAGTACAGAGGACCTCCTAGGTCTAAGGACTGTCCCATTCCAGCCGAGGGTCCACTGTGAGGCAGAAGGCCGACGACTGAAGGTGGATAGTCTTTGGTGTCCCCGTGAGGATAGAGCTCCCCTTTGTTTTGTTGCATGGGCTTTATTTCCTCATCACTAGACTGTGAACAGATGCTTGCGCTGCTACAGAAGTCCCCCCAATGAGAGCCTGCCATTTTACCATGATGGTGGTTCACAATCAGACAGGACTGATCGGGGTAAGAGTCTTCACGATCCATCCCATCTGCGCACAGAATCACATGGCAGTCAGTCCAAGGCACATTTAATACAAAAACACAAGTAGAGGTTTATTCTTCTCTCACCTGGTCTGTTGCGCCGGCGCAGGGGGCTTCTGCGATGCCTTGTCAAACGGCAGCCACATTCAGAGTCCCTGCTCGGGCTTGGCGGGCTTATTCTATCTGCCTGATACATCTTAGTTTCAGTAATTCAAAAATAATTCAAATAATGCAAAGACAGCATGGATTGCTATGTGCGGGAGTCATAATCACATAAGCATGTTCCTCTGGTAGCACTCACATCTCTTAAGTTGAAGGTGATCTCCAAGTTGTTCCAGAATGAATCAGCAAAGTCAGGATACATGTCCAGAACCTCCAGCAGGTCGTCTCTTAGGATCTTGTGGAGGTCGCAGTAAGTCAGAGCCCTGACGTCAGCACTGGATTTCCCGGGCCTCCCATACATGCTGATGGGCTCACCAAAGATGTCATTCTTTCCTTTATAAACCAAAAGAAAAGAAAATGGCACAGGAGAATGGTGATACTTATAATGAAAACAGAAAGTTGATGCAAAGAAAAGGCTAAACTCTACAACAGCTCTCCAGCCCAGAACAAATTAATGGTCCATAGCAACACTGCTGAAAAAAGCAGAGCAATGCAGCCTGGATCTGAGTGCTGGCCCTATTGATGATCAATGTCACTGTGGAATGAAAGTGGAGCGGTGCCCAAACACCTCTGGCAACGTTACACAGTGTGTGTGTTCGCATGACGTAAAAGCCAGGGAGAGTTGTCACTGTGGCTTTGATGAAGTAAAAAAATAAGCAGAGAGAAAACAAGAAAATACTAAAGAAAGAACAGTAAAAATGTTGATAAAATTACACAAAAAATGCTACTAATGTTTTAAATTTGGAATTTGCATTGAGGTCTGGTTATAATAAGATGATGACTTTATTGTGTTGCACTGCAGCTCACCTAATATGGCCACCACCACGTCATCTCTTAGGATCTCTATGGAACCTCTGGAAATGAAATATACAGCAGTGAGAATGTCCCCACTGTGGACGAGAGTGTCTCCCGGTGGAGCGTGGGTGGTCCTGAACCGCATGGCCAGAGCTCGCAGGCAGCCTTTGTTGGCTCCTCGAAAAGCTTTGCAGTTTGTTAGCAAGGTGCGGTTCAGATGAAGGCAGATGTCAGCTTGCAGGCACTCAGGGAAACCCTTTAAAACCTGCAAGTACACAAAAGGTACACTGTGATGCCTAACAGTTGTCCCTGTTATGCACTTTAACTTAAAACCTAATACACTGTAACTGGAAAATGCAAAGTAAAACTAAAAATAGAAAACAACCCGTGATGAAAGAAGAACAATCTGTCAGATCAGTTCATCAGCTTAGAGTGATTAGCAGCTTTAGCATTGAATTGCCAGACTGTTATGTGTCATTGTCTGTTGCTTTGAGACAGTACATGCAGTAGTATGCTGCAAACCATCACATCATCGCCAGAAAATGGGTCACTAACTATAGCAACCTCTGTGAAAACAGCATCTAAGTGAAAAGGGGGCACTTGATCTGTAGCCCGGTGCTCTACCACTGCGACGTGCCTCCTCATGGAAAACACACTGGTGACACCTTTCTTTTGCAGATAAGGAATCACATGATTTATACTACTCTAAATGTGGTAAAAGTGAAAGTTCACTGCTTGAAAATTGGGTCACTGCTTTGGCAAATAGACCATGTAGGTCACACACAGAAGTTTAAAGCTAACACACTGAACAGAGAAAAAAAGCACAGCACAGAGAGTAGCTGGTGTAATAAATACTGATAAACAATAAGGCATATCTATGTTTATGGCATGCCACATTTCAGAGACGCTAGACACAGATGTCCAACAGAATAACCCAACCAAATCTGATGTTTGGACTTCATAAACATACAACTGATAGAGAGAAACTAATACCTACTTTTATTGAGTGTAACACATAAAAGAGAATTTCCTTAAACAAGGGGGCACCCAGATTTGAACTGGGGACCTCTTGATCTGCAGTCAAATGCTCTACCACTGAGCTATACCCCCATAGGAAAACTGTCCCAGCAGTTGGTCAAAGTGGTAGATACAGAAAACAGGTCATTGTTGTGGCATAGGGATAGACCAGGGGTCTGCAACCTGTGGCTCTGGAGCCACAAGCATCTATTTGCACCTTCCTCAATGGCTCTTAATAACAGGCTAAACCTGATAATGAAACAATTAATGTTATTAGATCAGGATATTATGACAAATTCAGGTTTTAGAAGTAAATGATTGCATTGAATTTCCAACATAATGACAATAAAAGTACAAGAAATATTCTTTTTGATATTTTTTATATTTTTATAACTCCTTAATTTTTTCTTGTCATAAATTTGGAAACTATGCACTTTCTAAAATAAATAAATAAATAATTGAATAAATACCAGAGTAAAATCTTCTTTTTTGCAAGGTTCTGTTTTTCTATTTTTACAAAAGCCACAAAAAAACAAACAAAAAAACTTTAAAAAAAAGAAAAATGGTTTTCAATCATATCATATCATTTTATCAAAAATATTAAGTTGTCTTTTTAAAAAAGTTCCTGCAACATTTGTGTCTCCAAAGGAATTATTTTTAGCGCTGCTGATGGCAAAATTCGCTCATTGGATTGTAAAGGTTGCAGACCTCTGGGATAGACTATCATACTGCTAAGGTCAAACACAGAGTATGTAAGATAATGCAGCAAATTAGACATAGAAAATACAATTTTATGTTATATTTTTTAATTAGCTAAGTTCAGCAATTTGCAGGAACGCATTTAAATCCCTAATCAAAATACTTTTTGGGTGTAAAACCGAAACATGAACTGCTTGTCTCTTGTGAGCTAACGTCAGCTAAATGAGCTAAATGACTCACAGCGTTCATGTCGATGCCATTGGTGTAGGACCAGGCGTGCTGAAAATACTCCTCCAGCCTTTGTCTCAGACCTCCTGGGATCTGGTGGAAACGGATAAACTCTTTGACCCGCAGCATCTGAGTGTGGTAACGGGCTGTGCCTGAGTACAGTCGCTGAATGATGGCAGACACATTCCCAAAGATACTGGCATACATAAGAGCTGCGTGGGACACAGGAAAAGAAACGCTTAGTTCTCTGCAGCCTGAGTTATGGAGGAACCCTCGCTGCAAATCATATCCCCCACAGTTTCAGTTTTCCTCTGAAAATAGACTTTCACCACTCTACTTACAGCCAATGAGCATGACACAGATGGAGAAGATCTTCTCTGGGTTGGTGTTGGGTGAGACGTTGCCAAAGCCCACACTGGTGAGGCTGCTGAAGGTGAAGTACAAGGCTGTAACATACTTGTCCTGGATGGTGGGCCCTGAAGTCATGTCACTGTCATTGTAGTGTTTACCAATCTGGTCAGCGAGGTTGTCCAGCCAACCAATCTTCATACCACCGATACGGGCAGAGCCAGTGCGCTCCACGTTCCCGATGGCATACCAAATACAGGCCAGCCAGTGAGCGATGAGGGCAAACGTGCACATGAGCAGAAAAAGGACAGCAGCTCCGTATTCTGAGTAACGGTCCAACTTCCGGGCTACTCGCACCAGTCGCAGAAGCCTGGCTGTCTTCAACAGTCCAATCAGCGTCGTTTGAGTCTGAGGCTCTGTGTGCTGGAAGAGAACATGTGTTAGGAGAAGGTACTGTTTGGGGTTTGTGTACAAACATAACAAGCAGCCTCTTGGCACATTTAAGAATTCAAGTTCTGTAAAGGATTATGAACGAGACGGTGGTGTGCAAGAGATTTCTGTCTTTTTAATGCCATAATATGCAGAAGAACGATGATTTAGAGACAGCTGAAATCTAAATTTTCAGGAGTGAGAGGATGGGTTTCATCTTAAAGGTCTCGATTGATGACCAAAACCTGAAAACCAGCATGCCTTGACATTCGGAAGTAGAAAAAGATCAGATGTTAACACTCAGAAATCCATTGCGCGTGCTTCTTTCTCACCTCCTGTGACCCGGAGCGGAATATGAGGAGGTCAAACGGGATCGCAGCGACTATATCAATGAGGAACCAGCCCTTGAAGTAATGCTGCGCAATGCGGCCCGGGTGGCTGACCACCTCGTCGTTGTGGTTGACGTAGGTGGTCCTGAAGTTGATCAGGATGTCTACAATGAACATGACGTCAACTACGAGGTCCACTACATTGAGCGGGTTGCAGGTGTAACCGCAAGATCTCCTCTGCTCTTCTTCCACTTCATTGAGAAGGAACGCAGCCGAGTACGGCGTGAAGATGGCCGTGTAGATGACCAGCAGCAGGATAACCCAGTCCCACACCGCTTTGAAGGGGCTGTAGTGCAGGATGGTCCACTTGTGGATGCGCGGGGCTTGGAGCTTGTATTCTGGCAGTACATCAGCACCGAGAGACAACACCTATGTGGAGGTGGAAGAGGACAAGACAGAGATGTTGAAAGTATCCATTAATGGGTTGATTTGTTGTATTGTCTTTACTCTGTAAATCACATGTGCAAAATTAACAGTGATGGCAGGTTATGAAATGTTTTAGAGGCGAACAAAACGCCCGACCCTTGTCTTTTTCCGCTCAGCTTCGGCTGAAATACAAAAGGGTCTAGAGTCACAGCCATAGACGCTCCCTTCTCCCACTAAAAAAGGATGGACCAATCAGGATCACCAGGCGGGATATGAACAGATGTGACATATTCGTAATGCGACAGTGGTTTCTGAACGACATCGATCATTTACCAACATTGTTGGGCTGTTAGATTCGCTCTGTTTTCAACATGACAGCTGTTCTGTTTTGTTTGTTTGTTTCCTGCGTCGCTCTTATCCATGTCACAGTCTCCTGTCGCTGCGACTGGTTGAAGAAGTGTATCATTCAAAATGACAGACACATGTATTAACCAATCAGATGCATGGGTTTTTTATACAACCACGCCTTCGGAGAGCAAAGCTTATGGAGCGGCTCCAGATGGATAATGTGAAGCAAGGCGGCACATATCCATCTGGCAAGAGCCAGGTTAAACAAAACTGTGCTTAAGATAGAAATTACAGCTAGTCGGTAAAGTTAGAGCGCCACCAAGATTTGAAAGTGCCCCTTCCAATAAGCCCCACCCCCTCTCGTTGATGCTCCTTCGAAGTCACGCCCCCTCCCCCCATTCGGACAGAATAGCAGGGATTTGTCAGAGTTTTTGCAGGTTTGCAGCAGAGGTCTGACTTTTTTCGTTCCATTTTATGAATAAATAATGTATTGACTACTCTCAGGATAAAAGGACCATTCCACCCAGTATAACAAAAAGTGTTTCTGAACAGGATAACTAACTATAGGTTTAACCAACAAAAAAGTACTATTCGGTGGGCATTAGGAATTATGCAACCACAGTATTGCCTTTAAGAGTGAAAATAGCAGCAACCAGAGGATCATGCTTCACAACTTATAATAGAAAGTCAACACAATAGAGGCCTTTCAGCTAAATGTAAATAAGATGCATGAACATACCATGCTAAATCCTTATATTCAATTCCAATGGCAAGTCTTATGATAAAATGCTTAATTTCACACAATAACACCAAGAAAAAGCCTTATTTTCATAAGCAGGATGCTTGATAAGATGCATAAAACCATAATGAATTAATGTTTATTTTTTGTTTGATGCTCATTGTAACACCTTCCACACCTGATATTAAAAGTACTGTGCCACAGTAAAGTCATGCTTTTTGAAAAAAGATGCACAACAGAATTGGTAGGACAAAATATCAGCACATTAACATAAAAAGCATCTGTTTACCCTCACTGTTTCTTAATGTGGCACATTGTACAGTCAGTTTGTCCTCCTGTTTTTTAAAAGTCTAAAAAGACCATTGTATCCCAAAATCCTGATTAAACATCAACACGCCTCTGTGAGTTATTTGTAAAGTGCAATTAACAGGCAGACGGACAAGAAAGCATTCATTCAACATAGACTGAGTAGTCAGCAATGAGCAAGATCCCACTGACCGGAACAACAATAAGAGTCTCCACGTCCAGGTTCTCATCATGGTGTCGACCACAGCAACCAACGCTGTGAAGGCCCACCGGCTTTCTGTGCACTGACCATCTCCTGCCCTGCATGACTCTAAGCTTTTCCTGACTTTCACGAACAGTTGTAAAAACCCAGTGTCACAATATCTCTCCTAACTCCCTCTTTTCAACATTCCTATGCCGCTTCACCTGCCTGTTTAGCATGTGACGCCTCCCCCTTCCTTTCTGATCCATGTGACACCTCCTGTTATAATTGTGGTCATTGGCAGACAAGGGTAAATGGTGGCATCGACTGGGTACCCTGTAGTGATTTTGGTTCATTTATGTTCACAGCAAGGTCAGGCTGCTGTTTGGCCAAACTGTGAGTGCAGATCCAAACTGGCTCCTGTTGTCAGCTTTTACAACAACATTTGCTCTTCTAGTCATTTGAAAATAATAATACTAATGTTATAAAGGACAGTGAGAACATAAAACTTTCCCATCTGCCAGTTTAAATAAGAACTGCATCCAAAAATAGCAAAGTAAATACTTTCACGAAGGCAAAGTGCAAGTAAAAAGTTACTAAATGTGTACCTGGCCTTATTTGGTAGAAAAACATTACAGGGGGAAAAACCTGATACCCTAATATGGAATAAGCAGGCAATTACTCCAGAGGGATGCTGGTTTATGCTCCTGTTGTTTAAAAAGCTAATAAAAAAAGCAAAGAATTAATTGACTTCTTCCAACCAAACAACTCTTGGTACTCCTGCAGAGCTGAACAGATGTGATGAAACAACACAGTAATAACAATGTAAACACACCAGAGAAAGTTCACTCATCCAAGAAATTTTATGATATTGATGAGTCCACCACATGCCTGAGAGCAACAACAACCTCTGGCTTGCATGCAACATCTTTCTCAGAAAGGCATCGTGCTCTATTATGTTAAATGGAAAATATTGCAGCAAAAATGAAAGATAATGGAAACGTAAAAGAAAGAAAAAAAAATCTGAAGCTAAAAGATAACTCCTACTTCAACAATAAAAAAATGATACAAACATTTTATGTAAATTATACTACATATAAAATTTATTTTCACAAATATGACTCTAAAGCAAAATTATTAAGTTTGCAAGGTATAAATCTATACAATTTTTCCACAAAACATTGACCCTTAAAGGCCTGAATGCATTGCAAAGATAAAAACAATTAAACAAACAATATCTACTTCTGTATTCAAAAGCCCTTAGTAAAGTTAAAGTAGGCCCAAGATGGAATTAAAGTGAACAAATTTAAGATTTTATCAATGATATCTGCAAAATATCTGCAAACAGAATCAGGTTTGGGTGAAATGGCATCATAACCTAAATGAAGAGGTTGCTGCTCACATATGGAGGAACAAAGGAAAGAAAGAACCGTAGATGGGTAACATGGCAGCAACCAACAGGCATATGAAGCTGAAATAAAAAATAAAGAGAGGTATGTAGGTGAACGGCAGGGAGCATGAAAAGCCAAGCAAAAGCTCAAGTACTTACAGGCTGGAGTTTATGCTTGACGCTCATGATGACACAGACCAGAATAAAAAAATATATAAGAAAAATCTAAGGCTAAGAGAAAGAAAGCCAAGGCGCATGTAACCATACCCATCGGTCTAACTTTTCCTCCCTTGTGCTCACTTCTTCTTCCTCCTTGCCCAAAGCCCTGCCCTCACCAAGGGATCCTCTTTCAAACACATAAAAATGATCCAGTGGCTTCGTGCATGACTGTATATTCCTCCTCCATTGGGGTTTTACGACCAAAACCTGCACTAAAAATCTGATTATTCCTTTCAACTTTTTAAGATGGACTTTTGAACTTCTATTTGTCTGTCAGAACTGTTATAACAAGCAGCTGAGAAATCATGATGCAAAAAAATGTACATGTGTCTTTACATGCATTGTGTTAGCATTGCATCAAAGTTAAATAACACGTTTAAAGAACCAAGAAACAACTTTATGTTCAAGCCTAAAAACTGGGAGGAGTTACCCTGTGGCTTCTTTTAATTAGCCCCATTTGTCTCCCGAGAAAAAATAACTAGGTCCTGGAAAAAAATGGATGAATGGTCTTACTATTTTCAGTGACATAAAACAAGATAAAATCAACACCCCATTCAACTCCAAGTACGGATTTCTTCATTTTTTTCTTGTTGTACACTCATTCACAGCCAGGGGGCACCACATAAATACACTTTTAGTTTCCTCAAACGTATTACTGGTTACAGTGAGCAGCAGCTTTTCTACTTTCCGTCTTTGACAAGCTGCAGATGAGTCAATCACACTGTGCGCTTCACACAGACAAATCAATACGAACAGAGATCAATGACAACCTTCATTTCTCTTTTTTGTAAGGTGACAAATCGAAATCCAATTAAAAAGAAGAGATGAAGGAGCTTTTTATTTTTTGTATAGCAGAACAAAATGATCACAATAAAGAAATCCGGGCTTATAAAACCTGGTTATAAGTTCACTAAATCACAACACTGATCTCTGGAAAACTCACTTTTGTTAACTGGCCCCAGATATGGTTATTTGTCACAATGCAGAAGCAATGATTCCTGTGACTTTAGTCTAATGTGCAAAGTTATCTGACACCACATGACTATGATGCTCCCACAAGCAAATTAAGCCATATGAACAAGAGAAAACTCAAACTGGCACCAACATGAAGACAGCTGTAGGGGGACGGCAGTGTGATTTAGTGGGACAGATGCAGAGAGTGTACACTCCTGCTGCCCTCCATTTCCATTAGCTACAGAGGCCAAGGTCATTGGCAGAACCAACCCAACGAAAGCCGCTCGATAGGCTCACAGCGGCTGTCCTTTCCCCTCGCTTTCAGAGCTACATCTCACCAGGACCCCTGTATACTCCCACAGACAGCTTCACATACAGTCTGTGATCCCCACACGTTCACCACATGCAGCCTCACACTCTCAGCAGCAAGCCCACCCCCTTCCATACTGGCCAGATTATACACACACAATGGCTTTTATGTGTCACTGAATAATTATAAATACATTTTATGTCATGCTTTTGTGAAGTTAATACCAAATTACTGAAACTGTAAATAAATGTTCTCAACCTTGGTATTCATTACAAAGGAGAATTTATTCTAGAAATTTGAATGGAAAAAGACATTTATTCATTTGGTTTTGCATTTTTACTTGGATGTGTGACTTTTGTATTTGCATTTTTTTTTTTACTTGAATTACATTTTCCACATTCATCTTCTGAACAGAGGATCTTCCCTGATGTTCTTGGGAGCTGTTGGAGCCACTTTCCCAGCTGTTACTATTTATGTAATCAGCACTGAGTTCAGAATCCCACATCTCTGAGAGTAAAGAGGAGCATTAGTGGCATGAAACTGGCAACTTTTACAGGAAAGCTTCCATTAATGCAGCCAGGCAGATATACTGGGTTCAAAGGAACATATAGTCCTTTACAGACAATATCAGGCATATTTCAACAATATCCGTCCTAACAGTAGATAGCATTTATCACAAAAGCATGGCTTTATTGGAAAACAGTTAATGTTCTGGGCTGAGCTGCCTGCAGTCCAGAACTATCATAAGTGAAAACTATTCAGTGCATCATAATATTATTTAAATAAACAAGAACATCCAGCACTGTCAAACAGCTGGAATCCTACATCAGACAAACAATGGTTAAAATTATTGGTAAAATAAGAGGTGATCCTGCATAGTCATCATATCACGTGAAAAAGAAAGCACCCTCCTTCTATTCCAAGACTTTACCTATAATGTGGAAAAATAAAAATATAATTTAGTCTCTACCACATCTTATATTTGCCTTAAATCAGTGGAAATTCTTTGGGGAGACCCGTGCATTAGCGTAAGCCAACTGAACCTCAGTCGACTGACACAACATTGTAATGAAAAGTGGGCCAGCATTTCTGCACAAACTGAAAAACTGATCACATCATTCACAAAAAAAATCTATATATTTTTGATACTGAAGAAGATTGTACAAACTAGAGCATCATGGGGTATACGTTGTGTTTTAGACATTGTTTCTTTAGTTTGATCATTTAAAAAAAAACTTTTGTTATCATGGATAAGCCCTGAGTAAGACTGCGTGTGGTCCACCAACAAACCGCATACCAGTTGGAGATTGCTGTAACAGCTGCTTTCTACCTTCCAATAGACACATAAGAAAAATAAATCAAACCCTACTGATAGTTATACAAACACTTGCTATTGTGTTAAAACAGAATACGGCTCCTTTTTCATCCAGACTTCGTAATGACATCAGCAAAATTCTGATAGCATGGTAAGTGTTCTGCCAGGCCTTTCAGGAGGACTTCTGTTTGTACAGTCAGTTTTTCCAGGGCCGTCTTGCCTCCACATTGTGCATTGACTCACAGCCAGCGCTTAGTATCACAGTTGCTTCCAGTGCGAACAAGTGAGATCTCACTACCATCACAGCAGCAGCATTCACTCAAAAAAGCAGTCAGGATGGAAAATTCAGCAAGCAAACACCGTGAGAATTTGGGCATATTTACGATAAACAGATACAATGTGTGCGATTATGCAAAGAAACAGCTAATGTGAAACTTTTAAGCATTGAAAGTGCTCACAAATGAGTGAAACTAAAGACGATTTGTTTTTAGAATATAGATCTAGAACAGCAAGCTGACTTAACGGAGGTTAACAGAGCTAATTAAGTAGTTTAATTTAGCAGTGTTTGGATAGTCTGATTAAAGGTTGTGGAGATTCTGTCAGACAAGCTTCACACCCACACAAGTCTGAAAGACAGTCACTAGAAAAATTAAACAGAGATATATTTTTAAGCAGTCGCTGATTTATAAATGAGACAATTATGTGGCTGTGTATGTAGCCTCCACTTTAGATCAAGCATAAACAAAGACAAATGGTCATCCTTTCATTCTTTTAGAGAATTAAAGGATTTCAATTAACATTATCTCCAAGATAACTGAACAATTTTAGATAAAATGCTCTTAATAAGCAACCTCATGGTTACATGACACTATGTATGTCTGCACTTTAAGCAATAAATGTGAAAAAGACTGAATTTATACATAAAATATCACATAACAAAGCAGACTATCAGCTTGGTTGATGTGATGTACTCAGGGTCTCCTAGTACCTGACCAAGAAAAAACAGCCTGTGTATGATATCTAAATGTTTTGTTTGGTATAAAATGAATAATGCACTCGTTTAAGTACCACAGACTCAGAGCAAGTTTGAACATGAGTTAGTTATTAAGTTATAAAATCCAAGAAAATGAGCTTGATTATCCTAAAAGAATATGCAAAATTAAATATTTCAAACCCCTCACAGCACCATGAAATACTAAGAATATTTTAAAAGCTTTTGCTGATCAGGAACATATAAATTTCTCACAGCTGCCACAGTGGGATTGGACGTAGCACTTCCAATTTAAGACTTCCAATTTTCCATCGCAGACCCTCATCTGTTGTTAGATGGATTGCTAAAACGTGCATGGGGACCCCATGAAGGGATGACAGGTGGCTGACAAGTTCGGTTCAGTTGTGAGTGTCACAGCGGTCACACCTCAGGTGAGATTATTTTTTCACACGTTGACTCTGGAACAGCGGGTGTCTTTAAGCATCTTTAATGAGCGTGCAAATAAAAGGCACCTATGTCTACGGCGCTATCTGTGTGCGGAGATAATGAATGGATATGTCAAAGTGAAGAGTTCAAGAGCCATAATGCATGAACATTTGAGCTTATCAAGTCACATGGAAAGAGGGGAGACATGTGCCAAAGACAGTCCAAAACGGAAAAAGCTGTTATGTAATGTTGTTGCGGTATCTGAGTAGCAGTAAGCAGCAACTGACTCTTTGTATAAAATAAATTTATGACATCAAGAAAGGCCAAATTTAGTGAAGTGCATAGAAATATTAATTTCACCAGCTGTCATTGAGATAGAAAAAGTTTCCTTACCTGTGTGACATGAGTCACCTTCTCTGTGACGTTCTGGGTGCGGTCTTTAACCTTGCTGGGTGCGATGATCTCGATCTCTGTGGGTGAGGGAGGTCTCATCCGGTCAGAGCCGAATGTGAGGGTGACCTGAGGGATGCGGCCGAGGGTTCGATGTCTCATAAGGTCTGAGTCAGATGTGGAGTTCAGAGCACTTGGCTTCAGATCTAGAATAAGAAAGGGTAACGGTAGCATTTAGAGATTTCAGTGGATTGAAGGATAAATGAAAAAAATAAACAACAAATGTGAAACTGAAAATGGGTTAAAATAAAAAAATGTAAAAACCTAAAATGAAGTCAATCTTTAAAACCTTAAAAAATTCCTTTCTATCCATAGCGGTAAAGTTATGGAGCCCATGCTTTAAGGAACTTCCCATCGGTTGGTTTCTGGTTTGGTCCTCAGTATGATTGTAAAAACAAGTATACAAACACAATCACATGCAAACACACAACCTAACAGATAAGCATCAGACAGCTGCATTTGGTCTGAGGAAGGATCTCGATCTAAGCTCTCCATCTGTCTCCATCTGTCTCCATCTGTCTCCATCTCCATCGGTTTTTATGTTTTCTTTTTTAAGGCACGTATTAATGAAATGTAACAGGTAATAGCAAAAATAATGCAAAAAACTATGGAAAACTTGCTGCAGTTTTTTGAAGTACAAATGAACAGTTTGGACCAAAAACAGCTTCGAATAAATTTTTCTTATTTGACATTATTTTGACCCAAAAGATTTGCTTAAATACAGCAATAATACAAAATATTATTGCAGTATAAATGTCTACATCAAATCTCACTCCTCAGACACTCACTGCTGTTACTTCTGGGGTCTCCGGGTCGACTGTTCCAATCTGCCTTCATGCCATCGATGTCATCCAGCGATGAAGCACGTCTAAGGCTGCGGACACTGTCTCTGGAGCAGCTCCGAGGTAACGTTCCCCTGGTAAAGGCCAAGCTGGGGTCGAGCCGATCGGTCAGCAGGGAACGCCGTTTGGTGGAAGGCTGGGCTGCCGTCGGGGGAGGATCCAGGTCCTGCTCGATCAGAGCCTCAGTCTCAGACTGCACGCAACTTTCCTTGGAAGGGATCCGAAACTCCTTCAGAGGGACTTCCTCACTGTTTGGCTGTAACAGAGAATAATCATTATGTGTGTTTGCAACTATATGTCTCATGCATTTAAACACTGATTATTTGCAAGGACATACAACACTTGTTTTGGATTTTGCCTTGATTTTGCCCCCCCCCCCCACCCCCCACCCTCAGGGGGACTGGACTAAAGCAGAGAAGAATATCACAGTAATTCCTGCATGTATATTCCAACAGTCCCAGCATGTAAATTTGTCTGACCCCTTAAAGTTCCAGTGTCAGGTAGAGATACAGTCAGGAAGTGGCTTCACATAAGGTGTAATCCATCAAAGCAGAAGAAATCTAAACAGAAATGAAGGAAGACCCTGAGAAGAGAAATATAAACTCAAGAATAGCTGTTTCTTCCCTTCTTTCTTCCAGTTGGTTTTCCTTTTGGCTGAAAGAAGTAAAACACGAAAGAGGTGTGCAGTCTCATTGCATCTCACCTGCAAGTAATCCACTACTACCCCTTCAAACTGATCTTTGGAGTGTGAAGGTCTTCGCATAGAGCGTAGGACCGGCAGTCTCATCTTCAGCCTGCGATTCTGACCTGAGGGAAGTTCATTTGTACAGGAGAAGTCAATTCAAAGTGCTTTACATAAAACATGAAAAGCTTTACAGCAGGGTGCAGCGGAGGCATTGAAAACTACATTAAAAAAGAAACTTACATTTTTAGATAAAAGAAAATAAAGTCAGTGCAAGCTAAAAGAAACTGAAAAGTTAGAGCGTGCCAGTGTAAATATCTGAGTTATACTGTATGATCCACTTTTCTGGTCTCAGTGAGGACACCAGCAGCAATATTCTAGACTAGGGGAGACCTATAAGGACACCATATGAGATAAATCAATCCTTTAATCCTTGATATATTCTTTTACTGATAATTGGCTGACTTCACACCTGTCTTAAAGTAATGGTGTGAAGATGTGATGTAGTGTGTGAACTGCATGTGGGCCCAAGACGGAGCCTTGCAGAACTCTAAAGGTTATTTTAGTTTGATCAATAGGAAACGCTGCATTAAACTTGGTTTTCTTCAGGTTTATCTATTTTAATTTAGTTTCAGTTGTAAACAGATTTATTCATCACCTTCCTTTAAAATTCTTAATTGTCATTTCAATAACTGAAGACTGAAAAATGTAATAATAAATCTAAATGTACTAAATTAGAATTAAGTGAAATAAGACTTTGTTATTTAATTCAACTGAGTTGAAAAAATAATAATAAAATACAAACAATATGGTTGTGGACCAATGATGAGCAGTGGACCAAAATACCTGCCAACGGGTGCAGAAGTCTGATGGAGAGTTATAGAAAACTCCTGATTGCATTGATCGGCTCAAAGGATTGCTCAACAAAATATTCGCTTATGAGTGATGTAACATATATTATTTTCTCATATTTTTTCCCTGCTTTTAAAAATGTTTTTACTTTTGAACCACAATTCAAGAACAATGTCATGATCTTCATAAAATCTTTATATATTGCCACTTTTGTCAGTTTCAGCTCATTTCAGTGACAACTGATTTTTTCCTGAAGGGTAGGAATTAATTTGTTTACGACTGCTAATATCCTCTTGATATAATTTTTGCTTAGGCCAGTTAAACACATCTCTCAAACCCCTCTCTACTTTTAAAGAGACAGACAGTTTATTCTTATGAAGGAGAGGTACAGTAGCTTAATGATTTTCTGTTCTGTTGTGCGTGCGT
>JBBDHI010000022.1:19763201-19783194 GCA_037177115.1 Craterocephalus stercusmuscarum | reverse complement strand
TATATATAAAGCTGCTGCTTGATTTTTTGTAGGAAAAGTCAGATTTACTTTTGGCAGCCACAAATATATTTATTTTTTCTTTACTCTAAATTAAAGTTTCCCAATTAAAAAAGAGAAATGTTTTAAATCTCCGTAAGTAGCGTAGCAAGAGAATATTTCATTTTTACCAGTCAGAAAGTCTAAATAAAGAAACCACGGGTGTGCAACACTGTTCGTCTCTTGTTTCATCAATGCTTAATTGTGCCAGTGAGAAATATGTGATCAAAAATTCATTTTGTGCGGCTCAGATCTCATATTCAGGTTGTAGCTTCAGGTCCTGAACATTGATTCCCTTTCAAAGTTGTTGTATTTCTGGATAGATTCAAGTTCCAAAAACATGAACTGAATGTTAGGATTACATATGAATCCCTCAGGAGTCTGCATCTTTGCCTACAATAACCTCCCAAGCATAAAGAGAAAGCCCATTCACAGTATTTAATCTTCCAGGATGTGAGATGCAAAAGATCTCTTTTTTGTAGCTCTAAGATATGATCATCTAAAACCCCAAATAGTCCCCTTGACATTGAACAGCACACACTACAGTATTAGAACAGGAAATAAGAGCTCTTATAGAATCAGACATTTCAACAATTTTATTATATAAAATAATATGTCTTGTTAGCTAATCAGGAACACAAATGATTAAACATGACATCAAGTGAATAAAGTTGGATTTCAAACTCGAGAAAATGAGCAATGCTAAATATTCTTGTGTTGCCAGCAAATCCTAGTAGGCTTACCTGTAACATCAGGTCAGAGGCAGCTCACCTTCAGTTTTCGATCTTAAGATTTCTTAAAATTTGCTCAGCAGTCTACAATTCAGTAGAACATGGCTTTCAGCCTTACCATGTCAAAAACAATAAGTTGAGCACACATACTTATAAAAGTAAAGATACTGAAATGTTCTTTACTCAGACTTTGAGCCATAGCGATGCCATATAGATATCCAGCTGGATAAGTGGAGGCTAAACTTACAATAACATACTGTAGATACATTTTTTATTTATATTTAGGAAATGCTAAACATTCAGTCCAATCACCGTCATATCTTTTCAAGCTCTGTTGAATCACTGTATTTTCAATGCGTCCGCCTGCTCCGGGTTGTTGATTGGAACATACCAGCCCACAGGGATATGAAAACTGCAATAAGATCCAGACCTCTACCCTGTGTGATTTGAATATGAAATGATTAGATTATTGATTTTGGCTATTTGGATCCACCACCCCAGGTGCTACTGAGGCAGCGCAATCACTGCGGCTGACATTTAGCACCGTGTTTACCTTTGCAGTCCCCATTGATTGCATCAAAATCACCATGCATATATCCTACAGGAGCTCATTGTGTCATCAGTTTTGGAGAAGTGATGGATAGAGCTTATCAGGAATGCAACAGTGGTGATCTTTGTCGGTGCAGCAAATAATGACATTGCCCTGCAATCACAGAACTGAGAATCCTGTGGGCTTGCATTTGAAAACCTTTGAATTTTGATCATACAGATGGTTGATGCAATTCATATGACTGTCAAATTATTCCAACCTTCGTGTTTAATGCATGTATGATATAAAAAGCAAGCTTTCTCTGTGAGACTGATGAGTGTTGGAACTTAAATCCAGTGATATGACAAACCATTTTTATGTACGCGGCAAAATCTAAAGATCATCTCAGCAGGGAGCAGTAATAAGTCTTGATTTTTATGTATTGATGTTCCAGGTACATTTCCTGTGTTGAATAACCACCGCTGCGCCTACCCAGTCCCAGTAAACTTTGAAGAAAATCTCTTCCTCGGTTTAGATTTTCGACTTTGTTTCCAGAGAGAACAGAAAACGTAATATCTAACAAAAGTGTTTGCTGACAAATACTCCCATATCACTGTGGACATCTGTCATGAGACATTATATGCACATCACTGCTCTGAGCAGCGCTGCTGTCAAAGTGGCTCAAAAAGGCTGTAATGTTTAATGTGTTCTATGATAGGTGAGCAGGAAATTTCTTGATGTGTCAAACAGAGCATTTTCCTATGCACAAGTCAAAGCGACAGTCTGCAAATAAATGCGCTCTCCTCTCAGGTAGATCTATCCGCATTTCTAATACTATTTCCGTAGCTGTTAGACAATCCAGAGTTAAGTGCCTCCTTTTATATGTATATACCGGTGTTGGTGCTTATGCATTATTAAATTATGAAGGGCACCGTAAGCACCCCAGAAAGGCCTTTATAAAATAAATATTTCAAGACCCTGATGTACACAGTTCATATCTGCCCGTGCTGCAGAGGCAAAGGTTTGGGCCTAATATGCAGATCCCCCCTCCCCCAGCTAACTGAATCTCCGAGATCAGTTAACATAAAGGGTTTTTTTCAAGTTTATTGATTCTCAATAGACATCTGAAAGTTTACATTTTTGAGTGAATGTACTTGAAAGTACTATCAGAAATAGTCAGGGATCAGGGATCTCATTTTGTGGGAATCTCAGACTTTTTCCTTGGGTTAGTTTGACATGGGAAGCCAAGAGGGCAGTAAACATTTCCAATCATTTTCATGAAGTAACAGAAGGAAGTGGGGTGATTTGGCAGATGGCAACAAGGACACAGGAGCACGGGGAAAAAGACAATAACAAAGCGCAGCATTGACGTAAATGTTAAAACCAAAGAAATGAACTAGATTATTATTTCAGTTTTTGTTATGAATAAAGTTGACTTGGCTAGATTCTTGATAGGAGGATGGTATTAAATGGAAGAAAGGAATGGATCTGAACTGAAAAAAAAAGATTAACGGGCAACAAACCACCATAACAAGAGTATTTCCATGAGGATTTGAGCGTACGCTCCTGCTAACCAAACCTGGGCCTTTCATGAGGGTTTAAATCTAGGCCACGAGTGTCGTACCCTGCCTGTTTGTCTGCCTCTTCTTCAAAGCAGCATCATGCACTGCTGAGGTGGCTGTTCTTCGTACTGCACAGGACAACTTCATCTCTTGCAAATGCGATCGCACGCACACACAAAACCCTGCCTCTGGCTTTAAGGCATGCTTTTGACATATCCATTGTGACAGTACTGGGTTTAGAGCGCGGTGACAGAGAGGAGAGAGGGAGCCGGCGATGGGGGAGCGAGAAGGTGGTATGAAGGAGAAGACAGATGAATCAAAGGGAGGAAAGCAGCAACAGTGGCAGTGGAATCAACATCAATGTATCTCTCATTGACATGAGTGTATCAGAGGGAGTGTATCAGAGTTTTGTAAACCATTAACTTCCTCCTTATGGGTTACTCAGCATCAGTGCCATGCAGGAGGCTGTATATGATCATGAGTTATATGTGACTGTCTTGCAGGTGGATTTATATTTTTTATATCGTTTTGAGTATAAATCCTGGTCAAGACAGCAGCAGAAACAATTTTACAGTAAACAATTACATTTTTGTGTTAGATGGGGATGTTTGACGGTTTACCATGGTGTGTACAAAGTATTTTTGGTACATTTTATTACTTTTGTATATTCTTTAAGCCTGATTAGATGTGAGCATTCCCACCTCTCAAATTATTTATTTCAGTCTGAAGTTTTTCTTAGAACTGAAAGGGTTTTGTGATCATTTTCAGTTTCTGACTGATCAGAGATTTGATCCCAGTGCTAGAGAGCAGTAACACCCCAAGGCTGACAATTTTTGAACTGGTTGTGTTGCACATTCAACTTTTGGCTAGTTTCTCTTCATGGCATAAAATTTACAGCAAACTCTGTCTCTCAAGCCCCTCAGTTATGTCCAGGATGGGCATGCTTATGTTTTTGCAAACATTAGCGTTCACTGTTTTTACCAGAAGCATGAATTACACAGTTTGGTTTCTCCTTTACAGGATCAAGTTTGAACCTAAACATTAGTCCAGAAGAAGATATTGGTTGAGACTGCATGATGAGAACTACAGTAAAATACACTTTACTAAGGAAGATATGACAAAAAGTTGAAAAACAGTTGAAGAATTTTAAAGTTATTAAGCCAACCAATGCAAAAGAACAACAACAAAACCCCACCAAACCACAGTAATAAGAAGAAAAAGCTAGGCTCGTTTGCCTTTAGGTGCCACTTTTTGTCTCCATTATAATTAGATTTAGCCACTGTAAAGTCTGCAATAGAAACAGCAGTTTCAACGACTGGAAAAAATAAAAGGAAAGCAGTTACTGTACCTGTGGGCCCACCTCAGGCTAGCTGTATACAATTACATGCTCCTTTCCAAAAAACGAGATCATTAGTTTGGTTAGTTAGCCTTTAGCATGACTATTTCATCTAGTGTTATTTATTTATTCATATTTCTGTTTTGATTGCAATGGATGTAACTTCAGCAATGCCTCAGAATTATCTTGCACAATAAACACAGCTGACATTAGAAAGTTGGTAAGGAAAAGTCTTGTGTTGTGGGTGACCAGCTAGCTGTAGGTGGTCACACGCTGGTTACTTGAAATTAAATATGTTTGTGCTGCTAGATCTTAAATAAATTCTAAAGTAGGTGTGACTTTGTAAGATTATTCTTTTACTCCCAGTTGCCACCACATGTCCTGCTAGTTGTGTTGTCTCAATAGAGACACAGAAATGGAAGCATTTGAGTAGATTACTGATGTCATGCTGAAAGGTTGGGCTAATTGTTCAGTATCTGATGTTTGAGGGCTTTGTTTTATGAAATCGCTGGAAAAATTTGATGCCACAGATTAAGAATAGGATTTAAGATAAATGCTTTATTAAAATGATTTAAAAATGTCCTCACATCTTATCACTGTTACTCCCTCGGCCATCCTGCCTTCCTTAGTCCACTTTGTCTCCATATCTACATCACTCCTGTTTAATTCCTCCATCTTTTATCGGTTTCTCCAACCTTTTTTTCCTCCCTGACCTCCTCCACGTATATCATACTTCATCTTCTTCCTTCCTATGTAATCCTTCATCTTGTTCTCCATCCCCAAACCTCCCTTCTACTTCACTCCTCCTCCTTCTCTCAGTTCTTCCCTGCATATCTCCACCTTAGCCCATCCTGTCTCATGAGAGAGGCAATGCGCGTAGAGTTGATTAGACTGGAGCATTAGAAAGTTCAGAGCCGAGCAGAACAGAAAGTGGTGTCTAGCCGCCAGGCATAGAGGAATCAAAACGGATGTGCCTTACACATGAGGTCGCTGGCGATGGATTTTCAGGGTGGTTTCAGTGCATCGGGTTTCTGGGAGCGTCCTCGGAGCAGCCAGAGGCAGTCATGCAGAAACTGCAGTGGTCTGGTCAAGGCTGGAGCCTCCCCGCACGCTTAACATGGAGGTGGAGGATTTGGCACACACTCCAGAGCTTTAACCTGTTCAAAGCGAAGGGGATTTTAAAAGTTTATGTTATTTTCTAAACATCTAAATGTACATATGGGAAACATTTTCTCTGCATAGCAACAGAATGGAAGTGGGCTGGTATGTCAGTCAGTCCAGTCTGTTTTTTTTTTTTGGTGTCATGCAAAATGTAAAATGGGGTCTGTTTTGTATTATTCCTAAAATGATGGTTTGATTGAACTGTTAAAAAAAAATAAATGCTAGATAAAGTGCAGATCAAAGAAAGAGATTTAGAAAATGACACAAAAAAAAAACATATGACATAGAGCAAAGATGGCACTAAGCTGCTGCCATTCTTTTTTTTTTCTGTAAAGACATTAAATTGATACTGCAGTGACCAAAGCATGTCACACTGATGTGGGGGTGACCCATACCTTCGAGGCCTCTTTGCAGCACTCTGCAGCTCTTTGCTGCTCAGCCACAAAGGATTTATAACCATAGCTATATGAAATAAATCGCCACCCAGACTGCTTGTCTTCAGGGCACTAATGACAATTGTGCACATTACTGCAGTCAACCAGCCCCTCACCCGCCCACTCACACATATACATCTGCATGCATCTGTGTGCGTCTGCTGCATATGTAAGAAAACCGCCGGTGGGAGCAAACCATACGGCTTCTGGTTGCACCAGCCACATATACAGTTTACAAATGAGAGACACAAGCTAACATGACTGAGTGTCTGGTTGAGTTAAGCTTTGACCGGCACAAACATGTGACAACAACTCGTTATTAATTGTGATTTTAATGTGGTCCGAGGGGGTTTGTATGTGAGCTCCCCTTTACCCCGAAACATCCAGACACATGCGACCATACAGAAACATGTTGAGCTGGAGATGTCAGGACGTGCATATTGTTGGGAGCTGACAGTTTCCCTCAGCCTTTAGTCACACCGAGGGGCCACTTGCTGCCAGTCAACATCTCAGGCTTCTATTCCAAATCACTTCTAGTGTTAATCTTGTATGCAAACCCGTTTTATTTTGATCTTAAGGTGCAGTTTGCATCTCTCATTATAGGCCACAGGCCAGGCTCCCACCAGCTTCTATCCTGATTAGTCATCTCTTCAGCCCCTCACTGCAAAATTAGTGTTGTGTGTGTGTGTTTGTGATCATGCGTGTCTGTGTGCGTGGTCACCCCAATCAAAATTCTTACAGCCTGTCTACCTGCACTGATGATTATTTGTCATGCTGCCTATACTCGCTCCCAGTCTCTTACCTAAACAAGCTCATTCCACCCTGTTCCTTCACACACAAATACACAGGCATGCCCACATACTCTATGGTGGTTAAACTTACCCTAGCAAGCCAACAGGAGGTAATTTGCCATAGCTTGGCGGACACATGCTATTTTACTGAACATGGTGCACAGCCCCCCCCCCCCGAGCTTTGCTCCATGCTGACTTCTCTCTTCAGCAGAGCAAAGAACGAACAAGTGAGGAGACTGGAACGAAGAGGGAAGGAAAAATAGGTGAAGAAAAAGCAAGGGCAAGAAAATGGAATGGGGGAAACGGCACGCATAAGCCTTCCTTTGAAATTACAACACAGTAGAAAACAAACTGCTGTAAGTTCTTGTACATCATAGAACATTTAAATGAACTTCATTTTCAGTTACCTTATTTTCTTTTGATTTAATTTTTTTTTGTGGTGGTGGGGTGCAAGGAACTTATATTGACAGCAAATTTGGCATCCTAACTGCATCCTAACTGCACTATGAGCAAGGGCTGGGCGAGTCATCGAATTTTAATCTCAATTACGATCTTGAATTTCAATGACCAAGAAACCAATTGATTTTTTTTTTTTTTTTTTTTTGCTTCTCCCTCCTCAGTTGCAAATTTAAAGTTGGAATAGACATATAAACTTTTACATGGACAGTTTAGCCTTTTTTTCTGAGCCAGACTGAGGTGTTTGAGCACCTATGTTCTCCGCAATCTTCTTTCTTAATGCTACACAAACCTGCACATGAACACACATGTGCAGGATATAAGTGCAGTATGGACATGTTAAGGAGTAGGTATGAGGTCTCTAAGTGATAAGCATGTGTAAGTGTAAAAATGTTTGTGTGTGGTGGTTGGAGAGGGTATGTAGGTGGGGAAGAATACAGATGTGTGCGCATGTCAGTGTGTACGTGACACACGTTGACAACGTAGCCCAGACCGGTCAGTACTCATTAGCGAAAAGAGAGAATCCCTGAATGAGGACTGCAGTGACAGGCAGGACTCTCGTTAGGGGAATGCACACACACACACACACATATACTCACACACTGGCTCAGGTTGCCTTGGTGCAGAGAATCAGCCCAACATCAATTAGTTCATGGATGCATGCATTAAAGTGTGCGAGTGTAGGACCTTGGTGACAGCTCTGTTAATGCAGACCCTGTTGGAAAGGAAGGTTCAGGTCAGAAAAATATGGGACACAGAGAGGATGTCACATATGCAAGCAAAACTATCAGGGAGTGGTGTGTCGCTTCCTGGTAGCATTAAATATGATGCTTTGATATGGTGCCACTTAAAGAAGAAGAAAGACACCATATCTTGTAAAGAAGATATGGATAAGTTATGGCTAAAATGGATTCATTTAGCTAGTAACGGACAAACACACCATAGGGCATGGGTAACTGAGTTAATTTATTTAAAGAAAAACACATAAGAGTATTAGTTTCATACAAAAGTATTGTTATTACAGTTATTATCCAACACTGCTTGTTTTAATGTCACAGAAAAATGAATGTTCATGCCTGAAGCCGTCCCTGCCAAGCAGAATCCAAAAACTAAGCTAGAAAGCCAAAAGAAGCTAAAAAACAACACTTTGTCACATTACAACTTTATGTATTACTGTATGTCACATACCAACAGCTGGATATCAGAGCCCTGGCTATTTTGAAAGTGCACTGTGGAAAGAAAGAAAGAAAGAAAGAAAGAAAGAAAGAAAGAAAGAAAGAAAGAAAGAAAGAAAGAAAGAAAGAAAGAAAGAGTTTAATGATGTTTCCATTGTAGGCTAATGCTCTTTACAAGTTTTTTTATTTTTTAAACCATATAAATGTGTTATGTAAGACACATTTTTCCAACACTATCAGAAAGTTTTCATTCATGTAGATTTTCCTCCACCCTTTAAATGAAATAAAAACCTAAATTTATTCCATAATAAATTAGTTAATTAATTATGTTAATTAAGTCAGTTAATTAATAAACTCCATTGATTAATTAATAAGAATGATTTATGAAACACAACGCTGAAACACTTTTGCATCAGGAAAGGCCTGCCAAATCAGAAGAAGACAGAAAAAATGAGTTGAATTATCGGCTGTGGAGCGATCTGCTATGTATATTTCATGTTTCTTTCATACAGTAAATTATATTTGAGTTTTGTTTCTCAACAAGGAAACGTTTTATTCTGACGTTTGTTATGTTTAGTTTGTTGTGGATAACTTGACATTGGTCTGACAGAGTGCAGAGCGTCTCATCAGTCTCTGCTTCACCCCACATCACAAACCTCTGAGCTCAAAATAGCAGCATCCTCTTTCTTGGGTGGAATCACACTTCTGCAGTATTGATGTAAGGTTAATGTCTATCACATCCCTAGCCCCTTTTAAATGTATTAATTACAAAAGGCATGGGCTTTTTGTGGGTAATATAAATGTCATGGAAATGCAGAATGGGGCAGTATTTATTTCACCGCAGTCATCAGCTGTATTAGTAGAAAAGATGAGAAAAGGGATCCGTCACAAAACCAACTGTTTGAAATTAAAAACCAAATATAGAAGTAAAATCTTGCAACGAGACAAAGGACTGATTTTAATAGCTTTAAATGCTGAGGCTTTAAAGTTCCCATCCAGATTTTAAAATTCCACAAATAGAGGTGAAAACAGCCGGAGCCTAAAGAAGCTTCATGTGATTTGAGTTACAAATGCAACTAATTCAGACTTGACTTAATAAAGAAGAACTGAGATTAAGTGCAGACAACTTGAGTTTTTACCTGCACTCCAGTCGTATAAATAAAGACCCCAATCCTCTGCTTTAACTCAAAGACAGGACATTTACCTGGCAAGGCCAGAGCATTTAGAGACAGAGCAGACTTAAAGGTCACCTGGGGAAGTGGTTTCTTGACACAAACACACTGCACATTGTTAGATTTGTTTGGGAAACACTGCCACAAAGCAGTTTCATTGACCAACCAGACTGAATAACGTTTACAGATGAGTGGCATTTTATAGGCTGTATCTCTACGCTTTTGTTCTCATCTTTGGAAAAACTGAGGCAAAAAATTATCTTTATCCTTTGAACATTTGATATTTCTAAAGTATCCCTGATCCTTCTAAGTCTAGGTGAGCAGAAATCAAGTTCAGATCAGAAGAAGTTTAAAGAAGTTTAAAAACATGTGATGAAAACACAAAGACCACTCACAGGTTGGTGACCTGTAGGTCCAAGAAGTCATCTTCCACTTTGTACAAAGAAAAATAGCTGTTATGGGCAAGTGTCCGGTGATATGGAAGCTCAGACCCCTGGGACTGATTGGAGATCAGAGGGAATGTGGCCTCTGTCCCCCTCGATGGATTAAGGTAGCTGGTCTGTGTTTTGTCTCAACGGTCTTGATGAAATGAGAGCTAAAATTAACCGAAGAACACACATGCCTTTTCATGACCCCCGGGTGTGAGAGGCAGGCGAGAAGTGAGATTGCTTTGTGAAGGAAAATCAAACTTAAATCAGCATTATAGGGAATGTATGGCTTCTTAGTCATGGGCCGATTTTGCTGGAGATCCACATACGTAACATATTTATAAAAAATCATTTTCTAATCGGACCAGGCGACGGTGCTTTATACTTTAATGACAGCTGTTGTCATTTCACACCCACTGTGCAAAGATAACCAGCTAAAAACGAGCATCATCTTAACTTTTTGACCCTTCCCGTTCCCGTGGAAAAGAACTGGTCGGGAAAAGCCAGACGTCAAGGCTTGAGGCCTCCATCGCCTGAGAGTTTTATCTGCCTGGAATTCCTTCAGCTCAGGGTCGCCTTCAGCGCAGACCTGAGACCCTTCATTCCTCTGATAACAGCTGAGCTAAACAGATACATATTGTACTCTGCACACACTTTGTTACTGAGTCACGCTGCAGTGCACAAAGCAGCGATCCACAGAAAGGAGAATATGTTATATGCAAATTTCCTCAGCATAACCAATGTCACAGGAAATGAATATCGATGTCTGTGAAGTTCTCCTTCAGAGGTCAGCAGAAAACAAAGGTTTATAAGTCTAAGAACATTTTAAAATTATTTATCAAGACTTGCCAAGAAAATGATCCTGTATTTTTGTGATGTGTCTTGAAAATATTCGAACTATACAAATGTTTTGCTTGGGTGGAAACAATCCAGCTTTATAAACACAGGATGTCTTAATGCCACCATTCTCTAGTCCTCTAGTTTTCCTGCTGCAGAAAAGACATAAAAGCAAAGACAAATAAAAGTGATAAATATATTTTTACCGAGACAGGGATGTCCTGTTCCGCTCCACAAGAGCTGCAGTCCTGCAGGTTTTAGATGTTTCCCTGCACCATCATATCTGATTGATTTTCAAGTTCCACCCAGTTATGTTGACCCATTCATCTGAGTCAGGTGTTGCAGAAGGAAACATCCAAGATCTGCAGGACAGCGACCTTAAGGACTGACTTTGGACACCCCTGCTCTAAGATCTTGCTTGGTGTGTACGACTTGGAGCATAGCCTGTTAGAAGACAGCAGCTGCCTCCCTTCTGCCCTCCTTCTCTTCCCTCTAGATAACAACTTGAGACACATTTCACATTTTTTCTCACTGTGTGAAAGCACATGATGCTGTTTGACCTCTTGTATGCAGAACAGTCACTAATTTGGTCCTTGAATACAGCTGGAAACACCTGCTAGTGTGTTAAGTTATTGTAATGGGCTGTATTATTGTTGCTATTAGTCCAAGATAACCCCTGAACCAGCTTTCAGAATAATAATGATGGAACAAATTCTTGTACGTCTAAGAAAAATACTCACAATAACAAGTTATAACATTTTGTGCTTGAAGTCACGAAATGCTGCTGCAAAACAAAAAAATGACTTTTAATGCAAGCTGTTAACAACACATCTCATCCAGAGGTGACATTTTGAGCAAAAGACTAATTGATGTTCATGTAAAATCAATGTCAAGTTGAGTTAATGAAGTTTGAATGGTTCTTAGTCTATTTAGATTTTATACATTTCACCGGACAGCATTCATGTGCTGAGCAACAGCAATAAATTTGATTAATCTTAAATCATAAACCTTTATTTGTAATTTACGTATGGATAACACTAGCCTATAGCTAGTTTGATCAAAGTAAAGAAATCATGCAAATAAATGAATAAGTTTTAAAGCGGTTTCATAGTCACACTCAAATGTTACTTAACACTCGTACTGAAATTTAAGGTATTTGTCAATCCAGGGAATATTAATCTGCTTCACAAGCGGCTAAATTTAGGCCAAAAATCAGATCCCTGAACGGTCATACAGTAACAGTCATAATGAACCATAATGTTGTAAGAAGTGAACGCATCTGCTGAGCGCTGCAGCCTGCCTCACAGCCTGAAACAATCAGTTTCTGTCTTCTGCTGTCAGCACTCTTATACCTGGAAGTCATCTGGAACTGTCAGTATATATAACCCTCATTTCACAGAAATTAGACCTCATATATTGGGAGAATGTGTTAGTCTTGACTTACTGACAAGGAAATCTTCCTGTGAAATCATGACAGATAAACACAGAGACCTGTATGGAAGACTTTCCAGGAAACAAAATCTTTTATTTAAGCTAACAGAACATCGTAGCATATCACAGCATGCAGCAGTGGTCAAAACTAATGTTATAGTCACATCTGACATTCAAAAAAACAAAAGAAAGCAAAAAAGAAAGTGAGGTTATAATGAGTAAGAGGAGATGGGGATGAGACACGGTAAATGATGGAAGGCACGACTTACGAGGTGTCATTGGCAATGAGCACAGACACAGCCAGCCTGTCATTCTCATTAGTGGCACTGCCTGTCAGCACGGTTCAGTCAGACCTTCCAACATCTCTCTGTGAGATGTGTCCATCCTTTCAGCCTCCCTCCACTCCACTCCTTTGTCCTCCTCTTGAATAAAAAAAAAAGAAGAAGAGGAGCTTTGCATGGCTGTTCTCTGACTCAAGCCAACACTACAGAAACTTGCTGACACATCTGGAGCGGAGAGGTTGGTCGTGGCTGGAGGGTAAAGCTGGCGTCAGCTTCCACACCTTCAACCTGGCCCTGTCTGTGCTTATCTCTGCGGGAAAAGTGGGCCCATCCTGACACCCTGTGGTGCCAACAATTTTGATGTCTTTATCAGGACGACACTTCTGTAGATGATGCAGGAAGAAACTCTAAACGTTCCAAACCCTAAAGTATTTCAGGCTAATTACTTTGTGTATTTGTACACATGACACTGCTTATATGCAACTGTTGATGAGGCAGTTGGTGCTTTTTATTTGGATAATCCACTTGACCGTGGTCCAGAGCAATAAACATACTCGGATATTAGTATAAATGCATGGAAATAAACAACAGCTGTTAAGTGAAGTGAATTATACTGAATTATTTATCATTTTATGCACTTAAGTGTCAAACCTATCTTAGCTTATTAGACATTAAAAACACATGTATATTCTTGCAGGGTTTTAAATACAAGAAGCAGATAAAGATCCAATAAAAAAGCAAAAAATAGCACCAGACAAAGGGTAAAAACCAAACTGGCTGAGATTGACTTGCCTTTCTCCAAAAAATCTGCTATGACATACACATTCCTCTCAGTCCTTTCCTGAATCCAGTTTCAACATCTGCAGACCTCCAGAAATCTCTCCTGTCCTTCCTTTATCACATCTCACATACACAGAACCACACATCAACCTCCACTATGCTACACGCTAGATGAACACGGTCACTACATTTCAGGAACTCTTCTATGGCTGCTAATTGGAATGAAAACTAGAAAATCTGGTCTGTCAGCTCATGTTAAAATAAAAACTTATAAGTAATTTACAGCCACTTCTTACTGAAATTGGCTACAGTTCATTTTAGATAACTGGACTGTGGTGACTTTAAGATGGATGTTTTCAGGTTTTAAGGACAATAAATGGATTAGAAAGCTGATGATAATGATAAAGGGAGAGAAATCTCAATGATGAAATGGTAAATGAATAATGGCAGCCTTGAATTTTGAATTTAAAACGGTAATGATCCACGTTTACATCACTAGATTAAAACTAAATGGGAAAGTTGGGTTTTTAATCTTCAAGGAAGGTCTCTGTGCTCAGTGGTTGACTCTTTAATGATCTGAAAAGAAAACAGATAAGTATTAAGAATAGTAAAACAGCACTTTTCTGCCATGGTGGATGTGATGAACCGTGGGAATGAGTGAAAATATGCAAAGGGGTCCAACATTGCCATCCAGAGGAGTATATGGGAGGTGCAAAGTGCAGGTGCTCTGCTACGAATCAGCTCATCTTTGCAGTGTTTAAGCAACACATACCTCCCCGTCTCTGGTCTCTACAGTTCGGACCAGGATGCTCCTTTTCACATGGGCCTCTGGGGTTTTAGTGTCCAAACTAGTTTCTATGCAATAGAAAGAGATTATGGAAGATATTTAGTGCAGCTCAAAAATCGTATATTACAAAAAATGAAGTATGTGTTAAACTTTTCTATTTGCAGCCTTTTATGATGAGGGATTTTTTTTTCTTTCTGAGGGTTTCTTTCTTTCTTTAATTTTCTTATTTTGTGATTTTACTGTTGTTTTTAACTCTTTTTGCTTTCTGCACCCTGCTGTAATGTTTCTAATGTTTTCTAATGTTTTCTCGGTGGCTTTTAAGACCAGATGATCAGTTCAGCTCTGTCGTTCATTTCACTTCATTTTATTTCACTCTGATTTTATTGTTTATGTTTTATGTTTTTATGATTTTCATTATTATCATGTGATCGCTTTTATACCTTAAAGTCATTTTCAAATATTTTATATAGTGTATTGTTTTTCTCTTTGATGTATTGGAAAGCACTTTGGTCAGCGGAAGCTGCTTGTTATGTGCTATATAAATAAATTGAATTGAATTGAATTGAATTGAATGATTGCATGTAAAGCACATTGACTTGTCATGTACATGAAATGTGCTATACAATAAACTTGCCTTGCTTTGCCCTTAATGGAGAATCCTGAGAGCTTAAAAAAGGACAACCAGACTTCTTTTCTCGGATGCTGGAGTTGTTTCACATTACATTTAAAAAGCATCTGCAGCGATAATTTGGAGACTCATTAAAGTGTGTCTGTCATGGTCTGTGGGTTTTTGTTCTTGTTGTGGTGCTGTCTGTCCAGTTTTCATTGTTTAGTCTAGTTTAGTTCCCAGTGTTCCAAATTCTGGCGTTTTTTCTGTTCAATGAAACATTTTTTCTAATTTCATCCGGCTCCGTGAGGATCCTGTATTTGGGTCCTTCCACCTCGTCTCCTGTGTCCGATCCATGACAGTGTTACTGACTCATGTAACCCCTGTGTGGTCGTTCTCACTTGAGTTGTTTACCTGTATGAACAAATATGTTTTGGTCACAAGATCAGCCGTGTGAATGGTTGTGAAACCACTTGAAGTGGAAGAAGTCCAGTTGCCCTTTTAGGATTACCACCACCACTAGGATTACTCAGAATCTACACCCACTTATTTTCATGGACAACATTAGATTGAATTCAGATTGAAAGATTGAAGACAGATTTCCATTTTAGGTAAAATTCAGAGTCCACACAGTCCGAATGAAATGGTGTCTGCGGGAATCTTTCTCTTCGGTGCCATAATCAGGCAAAAATTTCCTCTTTTCTGCTTTTAAAACCTGCACAAAACTATCTTTTTCAATAAATACGAGACAGATTAAGTAAATATGGATTATATTTTATGCTGACCTCTAAATTGCAGATTGGCAAAGCTCTGAACTGGAATAGTGATCCTGTTAGAAAAGAGAAGAAAAGCAATATAAATGCAAATAGACACCAGATTTGCTGCTAATGCGAAAAACAATTTGCCTTCATCCAGCTCACCTGCTCTCCTCTCCCTCCAGTAATTTCCTATAAGTGGCTATCTCAATATCCAGAGCCAGTTTGACATTGAGCAGATCCTGGTACTCCTGCAGATGCCTTGCCATCTCCTCTTTCAGCGCGTGGATATCCTCTTCCAGACGGCTCACTGTCTCTTGGTAACTGGCTGTCTCCACGGCGCAGCGGTCCTCCATCTCTCGGAGCTGGCGCTCCAATGACTCGTTCTTAAGATGGAAAGAGAACACATATAGGGTTAAAGCTTAATTTGGAAAAAACAGATGTTTGATGAGTTAACGCCGCAAATGATGACCGTATATTTAGCTGTACTGTTTAATGTGTTCATTTTTATTCTGTGATATCAATACAACAACCTTAAACATGCGAATGCAGTGTGGTTTAGTGGACTTACTGTGCCTCGGAGAGCCTCCAGGTCACAGGTCAGCACTTGGATCTGACGACGATATTCATTGGCCTCCTGCTTGGCCTGGCGAAGGACTTCTGCGTTTCGGTTGGCTGCATCTGTCAGGTCAGCAAACTGAAAAACAAACAGTCTAATAGTTTAAAAACTTGATTTTTATGTCTCTTTTGCGCGTTTTTAAATTTGTATAGGTTTTTTAGTAAATACCCATTAAAGTTCTCAAAAATAACTTTAACGTATCCTTCCAAAACACAAAAATTACCAAAGTTACAGACATCATTTGTTGGTAAGACATACTGATCCTGAATCAGTAATTTCGGAAAACGTATATTGTAGTCTTTTTACCTTGGAGCGGTACCATTCCTCTGTTTCTTGCATGTTTGAAGAGGCCATGTTTTCATACTGAACCCTGATGTCTCTCAGAGCAGCAGTTAAGTCCGGTTTCGACACATCTAGATCAACATGGACCTGCTGGGCCATGATCTGCTCCTGTAACTCGCGGAGCTCCTGAAAGGAAAAAGTTATCAAGGAAACATTTCACCAAAATTACAGTGATAAGGTCACTTTGCAAACCTTAGTCTTACCTCTTCATGAATTTTCTTTAGGAAGTTTATCTCATCCTGCAGGGCTTCCAGCTTCCTCTCCAGCTGCACACGATTTAGAGATGCTTCATCCACATCCTATTCAAAGCAAGAAGTACCACAGAAGTGACTGGACTGGCTCTTTACTGAACATCTAAATAACTTGGTGCATGGATCAAAGAAACTACCTGTCTGAAGGTATTTAAGCTGTTTTCTGCATCTTGCCGGAGGCCAATTTCATCTTGCAATCTAAATAACAACAGCAAGAAAAACTCGTTGAAGTTCAAAAGTACACAAAATTCTGTTACTGAAGAAAGAAACTAACACATATCATCTTTTATAGGTTAAAACAAAATGCAAGTAGAAGTAAATTTACTCTTAAAAAGTTTTTTAACAGAAAGGGACATTTTTCCAGTTAAGCTTCGGTTTCAGCTTTTACATACTGTAGTTTAACATCAGCTGGACAGAAGCACCAAGTTTTACTGTGAGAGACCTTTCTATGGAATACGAAGTCAAGTTGAGAGGACTGAAGACATAGTCTAAGCATTTTGATGAGACTCCTGCAAGCTTCGCCGCTGATACTCGTGCTTCTGGGACGAGCAGGGCTCAGCTGAAAGGGCAGCTTACGCATCATTACACATTCACTCCCGTCTAACAGCCAGAAGCCTTTCCCACGGGATGGAATAGACGTACGCATGCAGCATATACACACCCCCTGCACACACAGACACCACCCCACAATCCATCTCCTACTCACACATACACACACATGAAACCACAAACACTTAGCCTATAACATCTGTAGAGCTTCACACAGAGTTTGCTGAATAGAACGTTGCACGGAGAGCAGCATGAATCACAAAAGTGACCCCTGACCTTCTCTGTCACAGCGTCTCCATTCATTCTGCCGTCTTTTAGGCGACCGACAGCTGCGTGGTCAGAGGGTAGAGAGCCCTCTGAAGTGGGCCTTTCCACCCTCCGCTTTGCAATCCGCCTTTCTCAAGACAAAGTTGAATTTTAGATTCAAGCCGCGTGTGCAAGAAAAAAGAAAAAGAAAAAAGGCTGGCTATGTGACATCGGTGAATTATTGTGTTAGAGTAAAATGGAGCAAGAGAACATCTGCCTGGCTGTCTGTTCCCTTTGTGGAGGGAACCATTGTGTTGGCTTCATTCCTCCGCAGTCTCTCAGTGGTGACGAGGGGTTCAGTCAGGATCAAGTTTGTAAAGAGGGATCCAGGAGTAAAGCTCAGGCGGGCCACAGCGGCCTGCATTCCAACGAGTCACCAACAAAACCAAATCTCCATATAAATACACATGTAATTAAAAAAGAAAGTGAAAAAAAGAAAAACTTTAATCTTTCTTTATAGAAGCTTCTCTTATTAATTTGGCGTTTCTAGCCTTGGAATGAGTCAAAATTATTAAAATGATCAACTTTAAACCAAAGCCAAGCATAAAAAACAAAATTGTTGGCATGTCTGTAAGCAATCTTGGATTAAGCTGTTTACAGGCTTCATCCCAAGTGTTAATTGGCTTTACCCAAAAAAGATGCCAAAGTGTGAGATCAGAAAACCCCCGGCACACTGATTATACCGTAAAACTGTTGTTTAGCGTTCAGTACAAATGCATAGGAATGAGAGAAAGCCATTTGGTTATACTCACTCCCTTTGTAATTTGACTTTTATTTCAGCAAAATGAAACACTTCCGTTCAAGTTAGAAGCCACAGAGTTTAATAAGAGGTATAGAATTATTATACAATAATTTAAAGTGCTGCTAATTTCTATGAAGATGAGGTTTTACGCCTGTAAGCTGCAACATAAATACTACGGATGTGAATCCTACAGCAACTGATTCAATTAGATTCCGATTCTTTGGGTGACGATTCGACTTAGTATCGATTCTCGATTCAAACCGATCTTAATTCACATTTAATCTTCTTTTTATAACAAAAATGCTAATTAATTCCATTTCTCTACGAGCAAGAAAGAGCTCTGAAGAATGGTTTCATCAGTTGAAAGAAAACTGATTACTTTTTATCAAAAAATTGTTTTCATTTCGCTAACTTTGCTAAGTTTAATATGTCTGTCACTTAGATGTGGCTTTGACAGTGGTCAAGTAAAAAAAAAGCAATTCTCAGTTTTGAAACAATTCAGAATCTTGATGAATAAGAATCTTGAATCTATTGAAAAATCATTTTCGAAATCAAAATCAAAATTTCATCTTGTAAAACCCATAAAAGACAAAAGATACAAAGAGAAGCATGCAGCTGAGAATCCTCCACCCACCCTGCTTTCTCCTACCTCTGCTTCAGGGTGGCCACATCTGCAGCCAGGTTGTCCCTCTCGATCTCCAGCCGCGCCTTGCCGGTGGTCAGACCGTCCACCTGCCGTCGTAGCTCTCTGAGCTCCTCCTGGTAAATGTCTCCCAGGTGGCTGGGCTCCTTCCCCTTCAGCTGGTTCAGCTCTGCCACCAGCACCTTGTTCTGCTGCTCCAGCAGGCGCACCTTCTCTATGTAACTGGCAAAGCGGTCATTCAGGCCCATCATCTCCATCTTCTCATTAGTGCGGGTTTCCTTATACTGGGCCTTCATCAAGGAGTCGGCTGAGAAGTCCAACCGGTCCGCGGGGCTCCCCAGCAGCAGGGCGGTGTTGACAGAGCCCAGGGATATCCGAGATATTGGGCTGGAGTGGGTGATGTTTCTCGGGGTGCCATGCCAGGAGAGGCGACTGGAGGACAGGCTACCAATTCTGCCTCCTGTGCTGCTGGAGCCCTGAGGCCCGAAACGTTTCCTGTACGAGGACTGGACTCTCTGGCTCTCCATGGTGGGGAATAAGCTCACTCTGGGCACAAATAGGGCTTTTATAGAGGACACAAACCCCCCCAAGTCCAAAGCGGAGAGGCCACAGGGTGGGGCAGGGAGAAGGGAGGGTGGCAGGCAGTGAATGGGACAAAAAGGGAGAGTGAAGGGGTGGTTTACATGACACTCAAAAAGCTGTGTGCCAGGGATTGTCTGTGCTCGTCCACTCAACTACAAATGTCTCCTGGCCTTCTCCTCCTCTCCCCCTTTCCTCCCTCCTGCTCAGGCCCTGGCTCACTCTCTCTTTCACTCTTACGTTCACCCCTTTTTGTCTTACTCTCTTTCTTTCTGTTCCAAGTGAATGAAAAGGAATTTGTGTGACAGGGTCTGGCCACAAATTCAATGTGGCCACACATGAGCGTTCACAAAACCAGAAGCAGAGTCTGATCAAACAGCGCCATTTCTCTTATCAGAAAACACAACAAGGAAAGGAAAATACATTCATCCAGAGGCGCAGTGTTTGGTTCAGTGTGCAGAGAAGTGGGGCAAACATTGGGGGTCCACGGGAGAAAAACATGCAGGACAGGAGCTCAAGGTTGTTTTTACTGCTCCTTGGATCACGACTTAGTTGCATAATAATGACAAAACTGCCGGTCTTTTTTCACCTAACACATCAAATGAAAAATTCTTCCTAAATTATAAAGATACACTAATGGGAATTTTATTCTATTTTTATTTATTTTATTTTA
>JBBDHI010000022.1:19655828-19666205 GCA_037177115.1 Craterocephalus stercusmuscarum | reverse complement strand
CTCGCAGATTATTGCTCACGGTTTGGGGAATCTGCTAGTAATCCGTTTATTTCTGTACAAACCGAGATAAATCGGGGACGAGACGCATCAAAATGCTCGCCACTGTTCGCAAACAGCTCAGGAGCCACCCCGCTGTAAGTATATTTAAGTTTGATCCGGCAAATATTGGTATTTGATCATTTATACTGAAAATGGATCATCATGGATGTTTTGTGGCTAACTTAGCTTAGCCAAGCTGGTTAGCAGGTTTAGCTTTAGCGAGCTAGTTGTTTGACCGTATTGACTTTGAGATGCTCGAAAATGGGATTGAAATTATTTTTTAAAAACACGCATGCCAAGACGATCAGCTGTTGATGCTTTGAAGTCAGATAAGGCCAAGCGTCATCTTATGACAGTAGTTGATTATTAGCCCAGACGTCTGTATGCGCCTCTATAAATGGCTTCTGCTACTTGAGGCTACTGGTTGCCTAACTTGTTTGATCGTAGTTAGTGTTAACAAGTTGCTTTGTTTGACTTGATTTATCAGTAAGACTTCATTATTTTAAAGCAACTCATCATTTATTTTAAACGGTGGCCTCTTGGGGAAAAATAATGTGATTAATGAAGGGTTTACTGATAGTTAAGAATTGAGAGGGTTGGTTAACACAGGCCCATTTCAAAACAAGACAGGTAGGTTTCTGAAGGGCACGTCGTTTCAAAGACACCAGTATGTTTAAAAACATTTGATCTCTTATCTATTGATACAGTGTTTTGTCTGTCATGAGATGTGGTCTGCCTTGCTCTCACAGTTTTCCTCTGTAAATGATTAATATTGCCATTATTTGTGTGTCATTTACAGTTGATCCCCCTGTTCATCTTCATCGGTGGAGGAGCAGCCATGTCCATGATGTACCTGGCTCGTCTGGGCTTGAGAAACCCAGATGTCTGGTAAGGATTGAGCAACAACTGGAGTCCCGATGGATTTGACGGGCTGTTAGGAAAAAATGCTAAAATAATCGTAATTTCATTGTGATTATAATCCATAGCCTGATTTGAAGAGACTGATTGCCTTTTTAAACTTCCAAGTCTAAAACAAACAAAGATGCACTATTCTCAAAGAGTTAGGGATATTTGTCAGAAAAGAACCTAAAATGCACTATAACCTTTTATTCTTTTACTTAATTTCCCTGTCTTCATGCTTTTGAATATACATGTACAACCGTTCAATGTCTAAGTACTTCTTGTACAACCTGCTGTTCTCAACAAGGTGAATAACCACAAAAAAAATCCCAAAAGGTGACTCAAAGTGTTGTGGTGCAATGACAACTTGTATCTAAACAGTTCTCTTGATCAGACTTCATGTTTAGACATCATCAGACCAAGACAACACCAACACATGACAAGTTATTGAGATATTTTTGATGTTGTGCTGCACCCAGCTATTGTCAGCTTTTGCTTGAATAAATTGTAGAAAAAGGAGAAATTACCGCTGCATTATTCTACTTAAATGCTCTACATTCATGGTATAATATCAGAGTAGCGTGAACATTTTGTGTTCTGTAAACCTCACCTGAAAGCTGAACTATCCCTTTGAGAGTAGTGTATGCTTTCCCATATGCCTGTTTGTTTTGCATTTGTTTTATATGCACTTCCACCCCAAAACATATTTATTGTATGAGCCAACTTGCTTGGCAATAAAGTCTCTTTCTGATTCTGTTAAGTTGTAATTTCCTTTTCTTATGCACCCTTATTAATGAGCTGATAAATACTTATTTATATTTAAATTATTATGAGTGACGAAGTGCACACAAAGCTTTAATGTACCTAAAATCTGTTGGCACTGATGCTTAAGTGTGCCTTACTTCAAGCATTTATTATTCTTTTTTTTATTTTTATGAATCCCTTCGTTCCTCTTGCAGCTGGGATCGTAAGAACAACCCTGAGCCCTGGAACAAACTCGCCCCGACTGATCAGTACAAGGTAAGTTTGGATCAGGTCTGACAGTTGTATTTATTGTGCTGTACACTTGGAAACTAACAGCAGTCTGCAGCTGACTGAGCGTAGGTGGTTTTACTCAGCGCGCATTGTATGGAACATTGCCAGAGGTGCTGCAGATCCGTGGATAAGTCTTTCAGCTGGATTAATCAAAGTGCATAATCGAGTTAACGCTGACTGTTCTTAACAAATCTAATGAAGTCATTAACTTTGTAAGCTTGATCAAAAATGTTTTTCTTTTATTTAGAGGAGGAAAAATCTATCTTTTGGAAGCCATTTAAAATCATAATTCACATATTTCCGTGATGATTTTTTTAGAATTAAAGCTGTACTAGAGTCACTCTGCATAATGCTTCGCCACTTTCCCTGAAATTCATATTGTTATATATCTACTTTCTGTATTTTCAGTTCTACACGGTTAACATGGATTACAGCAAGCTGAAGAAGGATCGTCCCGACTTCTAAACAGCTCATGGGCTGGATAGACCAAAGCACAACAATCAGTTGATCAGCACAAAACATCCACATGGAGAACTTCATTTTTCCAGAAACTTGGGAGATGCAGAGGCTAAATCCGCACAGTTGTTCATATTTAAGTTTCCTCATCGCATCATTTTGGCTTTTATGGAGCAATTGATCTATCATTTCCATTGCTTGTCTATTAAATAAAGGAGTATTTTCTCCTCTGTACAGAGAAAATAATTTGCTTTTTGTTTTTTTTTGCTTATTTGCCTTCCATGTTTTAATTTCCACATTCATGAGCTTATAACACACAATTATTACATCATCTTTCACATCATCCACGATGCTGTTTGCAGTTGTCATACATATCCTGTTGCTATTTCTGCTTTGCTTTCTCCACATTTCACCTTTGTCCTGCCTTAACCCAGCTACTGCTGTATATAGTGCCAGACTATTTTTAGCCGCTGTCTATGAGAGGGGGTCACATTTTCAGCCTGACCCTGCCTGAATGGTGGGGCTCCCTCTGGTGGCCACAGTCTGAAGAGGCATGATGAGCTTATATCAGTTGCATGTTGATCGGCCTGCACGCTGCCCATGCTGCTTCTGCACATGTTTAAGCCATCAAAAGATGCTGAGGTCATGATCTTTTAAACGACTGGAACAACTTGGTTTTCTTTCGCGAGGCAGCACGTTGGTTTCACACCAAGCAGAGAGAGGAGGACATTGCAGTGGGGTGTTTGGAGGTGTTTCTCCTTATAGAATGCCATCGCTCTCAGCCAGATGAGTTTGTAAATGTCATTGGACCACGCTGTTCTATCTGCGGCTCGGAGAGAAGCGACAAGGATGAGCAGCCAGCGCAGCGCAGAAAATGTCAAGGAGACCTTCATATTTGAATAGAAGCCGGCATCTGAATCTTCACCCACGCTCTCCACGGTTCGAGTGCTCCACACACCCGCTTTTCTTGTTTTTGTTTTATTATCTCACTTTGGGGGAAAATCTAAATTAACTTCGGGAACATCGTGTAATACTTTTTCATTTTTGAAACATTTGAGTTCTTTCAGCTCCATCCCTGCTTTGATTCAGAAACCAGTATCCGCTCACCAGTTAGCAGTCAGCGCAGATAAATGGAAATTTAACAAACATGCCTTAACACACTTGATTATGTAGCCTGAGATTTTTTATTTTTACTCCAAGTAATTTTAGGTCATTACAGCAGCAGATCATTTTTATACCTAAAGCGAACACAGAGATGAACTTTTTGTATAAGATGACTTTGCAAAAATATTTTTCTTAGATTTCTGTCAAGCTCTTAATCATTTTTACATTTTGGATGGCTGATTTTCTTAGAATGAAGTTTTGCTACTAATTGAAATAAATGCATTAAACACGTGGGTATTTTGTTCTTGTCATAGTTTTATGCTGCCCTGCAAAAATGATCTACAAATACTTTACGCTGGCACAAACGCCTGCAGATGTAGACAGATATTACTTCCAAGAAAAACCACTTAGTACCCAGTTGATAATGTGAGATAATACCAAGTAATTATCTGAAAGGCTAAGAACCTTTTTTTATTATTTTTTTTAAGTTTGGCTTTAATCTATGTGTTAAGTCACCTCGCACTATGATATTTCCTTGTTTTAAAATGTGACTTCTAAAGTAGTGAAAGGTTGTTCTCCTTCAGCCGGGTCCATTTGCCAGCTGATGAACTAGCTCCATCATCAAAACCGCATCAGCACCAAGGATTAGCCTTTGATAGACACCTGAAAGGTTAAGAGTTCAAATAGCTTCATTGGAGGGAAATCTCTGAGGAATCCTGCTGAACTGTAGAGCCAAGCTGACCTGTACCTTTACCCCCCTTCTCCTGACCTCTGACCTTTCAGTTCTATTTGGCCCTTTTGTGCCACTCTGCAAAAGTAAGAGTGAAAAACAAATAATGGGGGGAAATAATGGGAAATGTGGCACAGGGCAATTGCTGCTGTTGCAATAAGTCTGCAAAAGGTCGCAACACAGGTCAGACCAGAAACAGAAGGGACTGCAGAGACTCCTGCACCACACATACAGGGAGAGGCCAAATAAAAGCATTTTGGTCGTTGCTGGAGTTCCCAAGCATATACACAGAAATGATTTATAAACTTATGATTTTGTATTAATATGAAGTGTCCATCAATATTTAGCATAGACCAAGTTTATAGTGCCCTGTTGGAAACAGAGAGATGCTTATTTTTCATTTTAAAAGTAAGATATATTTTTTTTGTCCCTCCTTGAAGACTATTTTTGTTTTATCTCTTTAATCAGTGAAGTTGAACCACGAGGATTATGTAGATAGAGATGACATTTAACTTGTGAAATTACAGCTTCATGTCATTTATGAAACTGCCACCGCCAGAAAAGCCGCTTACAGCATTCCTCCCTTTTTTTCTTTTTTTCTCCGACCAATATATATTTACAGTGTTTATTTAACTATTTATTCCAAAGTAAATGTTTTTTGGTTTTCTTTTTCTCATATTAAAATGTGTTTTTTAGCATACATAACAGATCATGTTTGATTTGCTGTAAGGGGTTTCCTATGAGAAAAATTTTATCTGATTTAATTTCATCCCTAAGTTAAGAGGAGAATACATTAAGAACTTATTTATTTATAATTAGACCTATGAAGAGATAAATGATATTGCATAAACTTGCAGTCTACATCTATTGATCTATTGCCCCAATTCTAAAAATGTTGGGATCCAGTATAAAATCTAAATAGAATTATAATGCAATGATTTTCGAATCTCATACAGAACATAAAAGGTGTATGAAATATTGACATTTTTGCTGTCTTTACAAAAAATTTCTCATCTTGAACTTGACAGCAGAAAGTAAGCAGTACTACAAAAGAAAATATAACAGATGGAGAAACAAGTTACAACTATGTTGCCTGACACCAGGTCAGTAATGAGTCAAAGAGCTCCTTAGAGGGGAAAGATTTTCTCTGAAGTGGCAATGGACAGTTTCTGCATTCTGCAGATATTTCAGAATGATATGTTCAGAATAAGTTTTTAAAATAAACTAAACTAAATGTGCTATGCTTTAACCAGGACGCTCCATCCCAAAGCCAGCTTCTGTTCTGATCAATGGGAAGTCCAGTGGTGGCACTAGAGGATACAACTATTAATTTTACCTGGGCAGTAATTCCTGCACCATAACTTTGTGAATACATTTTCTCATACCCTGGATGTGTATCAGTGCTGAAGAGGGTAAGGACTAGCCTGTCTAGACTGGTGATTGACTTGGATTAGACTTTCTCTGCGGTCCACTAGCAAAGTGTTGCTGGCCTTAGCATTGGGGAGGCTAATCACAAGCTTCTCTTGGCTGATGACTCGTTGGATTAGACACTGCCTCAGCTGCCTCTAAATTTGGATAGGCTGGGCATTAACATAATAGGCTGGCAAGCATTATACTGAAAATGACAGGTAGCCAACTAAACTATCTTTTCTTTTGTTTCTGGCATCTGGGCTAACTGGATTGGCTACTGTCTTAGCATATCATTTAGGTAACAAATTGTGCAGCATGCTGCTTCTACAAAATTTTGTTACTCAAGTATGGCTCCCACACTCATCTTCCTGGTAAAAATGAATAAAAAATGATAAAAATGAATTCCTTCCTTGACTGTTTTTCTTGTCTATGTGAAAATTCAAAGCAGAAAAGCAACTCTGTAGGCACTTTGTTCAGATTCTAAATTCAAAGTTTCCCAATCCTGGTCCTCCACTCTACTGCATGTCTTTTAGTCCAACACAACTGATTAGGTGTGTAAAAGTAGGGTTATCTCTAAAACATACAGAACAGTATTGCTTGAGGACCAGGATTCAGCTCTGGTCAACCAAGCAAATGTTCCAGTTAATAGTTTAAGCCTGATATAACAGTGGTATATTTATATTCTGAGAAATGTCTATGCCAACTTTGATCTCCTCAAACTTGTAGATAATTCTGTCAAACCTGTGAAATTACCATAAATATGCTGTTTATAGAAGTAAAGCCTCTGCAATGTTCATGAATAAAACCATCTTCCTCTAGGCTATAAATTTGTTCAGATATTTCACACAAAAATATGTAGAGAAAGAAAAAGAAAAACAAACCCAAGAGAATACATTAAAGCAATAGATTTTATCTACTTTTTTTCTGTATCAACATTGCCTTTGTGATGCTTTGGTTATTTCTCAATCGCCTCTTTTTATTTGCTTTGACACAAACATACTAATATAGATGCATTACTGAAGCAATAAACTGCTTTACTTTCCCTGAGTCGTAAGTTTTGCTTTGTAATGAGTATGAATTTTCTTGATTTTAGCAGAGATAGTCTCTCTCATTTTATGTCAGTTGTTCAACTCAGACTCATGCCTCAGCCTGCTTGGTTTCCCCTTCTCTTTTCCTTCTTCCTCCTCTCTCAGGAGTTTGTATTATGTCCATGAAGGAAATACACGGACACAGACTCGCAGTTCCAGCAGACAGAGAAATTGCTGCTAGAGTTTTATTCCTACAAAATCATATTGATCCTTGAGCCTGCTCACAGAGGATGACAAAGTGCATTTGCAACAGATGCACAAAAAGGTCAGGGTTGTCGATGTATCTTTGCATGAGGGATTGTGTATGGATGTTGCAATTTAAGAGCCATTTCAAGAGGAATACCACAGGAATTAATCATGTCCGATATCTCAGGGACAGAGACACAGTGCAAACATGCTTTATGTTGTGTTCAGAGCGGGCATCACTCATTTTGGAGCTAATTCAGTGCTGGACGGGCTGGATGGTTAGAGACTATCTCATAAATACAAGGTCCTCAGTTTGATCCCTGAAACAGCCACTCGTCCTTGAACAAGACAGCGAAGCCCTCAGGATAGACAGCCAGCTATTGCAGTTCCAACAAAAGATGAGAAATTTAAAGTGTGATTAATGTGATTGTTCTCTGGCTCTGCTTTGATAGAAAGACACAAAAAAGTCAAAAAAAGCCCCCCCCTCCCCAAAAAAAAAGAAAAAAAAAACTAGCAGACACACCAGATCCAACTTCTTATTATCCCTGGCATCTGTATTTAGAAGAAATCTGCTTTTTTTTGTGTCTCCCTGGTAGGAAAGCAGGTCAAAATTTAAATAGCTGAAAATAGAACATCTGGCAGGGCCTTGTCAGTCAGCAGTGCGTAATGAAATATGGAAATTGGGGCGCTCTTCAAAGAGACGCGGGCCTCACAGTTCCGTCCTGGGTCTCCAACAGGCCCCTCAACAGCCCCGCTGGAGCCCCGCCCCTCTGAAACGTGTGCTACATTTCCAGGTGCCGCCGCTGTGGCCTGGTCTGCCGCTAGTGCCAGCTCATTAGCGCTCACAGCCTGGTTGAGCTGGCAGCTGGCATCATTAAACTTCAAACCGGCTTTCGACCCAGGGTGCCGCCGCGGGGAGAGCCCGCCGGCTCATCTGCCTGCCAACAGCTGATTAGAGCCACGCTGACACCAGCAACCAGACACTATTTGCACGCCATGCTAACAGCATTTACAAACGCCACCAGAAAATCGATTCCAACCAGCAGCTTATCCACACACCATCAGCTCCACCACAAACGGGCCAAACAACAACTGGACATTAAAAGAACCCGAAGGACAAACAAAGAAAAACAGTTAAACTCAAAGTGTGTGAATCTTATAAAACATGACAGGAAGGTTGAGCGGGACAGACATCTTCCCGCCACAACAAGCTAGCTTTTATGTTCATGTGATGGTAGTTCTGTCAATTAGCCAAAAAAGTAATCCTTTAATATTTTAGGAAGTTCTTCCATTCACATCCCAGCTGAAAGTCTAAATCTGCTATGAAAAGTCTGCAAGCAAGTTGAAAAGCCACATTTCATCCTCCCAACAAAAAAAGCCAACTAAAGCAATGGCTAACTTTTAACTTTTAGCTGGTCTCCAAAATCAGTACTGATACCTATAATATGTAAGCTTTTATTGCTTCTTGCTTTTGATCATTTCCATAAACACCCTGAATTAATGGCAAATGTGTAATTTTACTGATATATCATTTTAACTTGGCAAGAGGGAAGCAAATGTAAAAAGTGTATCACATTACCACGCTCTCCCCTATACAAAACCTCAAACAGCTGTTCATTAAAACTACCCGTTCAACCTTGTTGAACCTTTCACAAGATTGGAAAAGCGGTAATCAATCACATCTTTCTATTTGAGATTTTCTGTGTTTCAAATTTTCCATCATTTACGCAAGCAAGGACCACGAGAACTTGCCACCCTGTAACAAGCTGAAAGCTTGCTCACTCTGGACTGCACAACAACAGACATGCATGCAAGCACAACACAGAATCAGCCCCCATCCACATGGGGACGAGTATGATTCTGCTACAGTTGTTTATTGTTTGGATGTTTAGTCTCCACAGAACACGGCCGTTCTGGCAGTCTGAAGCTGCTGCTCCTCTGAAACGGTTCTCACAGTGAAAACCGTGCAAATTCCACCCTTTTCCATTCGGTATTTTTATGACCTGTTGATGCATTTACCCCAGAACCCTTCCTGGTGTTCACACAGGTGTTAAACACAGTTTCATTTAAGTTAAACTCTTAACATCCACCTGTTTAAGCGATTCTAGCCTATTTTGCATTCCCAAACAAAGGAAATCTAAGCTTTTCTAGCTGTGTAGACATGTCCATGGGGCAAAGGTTTAACCATAGTTATTTGAATGCACCTGCTATGTTGACTGGAAACATGCATAAGTGGGTGCCGGCGACCAGTGGATGTTATACTGAGAAACAAGGAGAAAAATAAATGGATGCACACCTTTCTGGAAAAGCTTCTTGTGTACACAAATGTTCTACATTTTATGATTTTATGGAAAATATTAACCAATTTTGTATGTGACACAAGCAAAAGATCTAAAAATTGCTGGAACAGGGGGAAGGCTGGAAAATAATTAGCAGCCATCAAATATCACTGGGGAAGAATTAAATTAGTAACATGGTTGAGTTGTAACAGGAGCATTTCAGAGAGGCAGAGCCTCTCAGATAAGGGTCTGCATCGGCATCTGTTGTACAATATCAGCAAAACTTTACATTTTTTTTTTACATTTTTAAAATTGTTCCCTCTGTCTCATCTATTTGTGATCAATGTAAACAAATCTTCTCTGGTCCTGCCCCAAGCTCAGGATGTTCTGGAGGAGTATATTTGGTTTCTTTGCATCAGCATATAAAAAAATATGACCTCCAGACACCCAGCTTACTATTCTTGGGACTTCCCCTTACACGTTGGCTCTTCCTGTATCTCTACAACAGGCTCATCTGGGATGGTGGTTGCCGAAAGGCTTATCGTAAATGGAGGTGGAATTAAGATTCCCCTCCTTTTAAAAACGGTATCTTGTCTCGTCTACAACATGAGGAGATTTGGTTTTCTCTCTCTGACTCTTCCACCAAATTCACTCAAAAGGGGTGGCCTGCTGGTCAATAACATCAGTAAGTGAGGTGTTACATTTTTTCTTCACCTCATGTTTTGTAGAAAATTTAAGCTGTTTTCTTATCATTTATTTTCTGTAATTGGTATAAATTAAACGGTTCCTTGTTATCGACACAATTCGTATTTGATGCGATTTAGCTCTGCTGATCTTTTTTAAAAAATCAATCTTTTTTCTCTCTGCTCGGTCTTATTTATTTTCTTTGGCAAAAGGTCACTCATTTGGACTGGGAACACTTTCTCTTTTAATTAATTTCATGGTTTGAATACATTTTCTATGTCGGTGTTACTTACGTAGAAACATCTGAAAAGAAATCCAGAATATCAGAATAATCAAAGTTTGACCTTGTAGTTCATGCAACCTCATACTTTCAAGGGACACTAATTAATAAAGCTATATACCTTCCACTCACTGTCAAAAAGATATTTATAGACATACATACATACATATATTGTAATAACCAAAT
>JBBDHI010000022.1:19535506-19550527 GCA_037177115.1 Craterocephalus stercusmuscarum | reverse complement strand
TTGCACCACAACTGTCTGGGTGAGTAAATGATTGTATAGCATGCTACAACATAGGTACAGGTTGAAAAATACCGAACCTCCCCTTTAACTTCCTCCCACAGCCCAAAGACAAGCATGTTAGATTAATCGATTTCTCTAAATTCTCACTAGGAGTGAGTGAGAGTGGTTGACTGTCTCTCTGTGTTGGTCCTCACGGACTGCTGACCTGTCCAGGGTAGCTGCTGGAATAGGCTCCAATTCCCCTTTGACCCTGGACTGGAATACTGTAAGCAGGTATAGAAAATGTTTGGATGGAAAATAGGAAAGAGTCCTGGTTAGATGACGGGGCCTTGACAGAACCATGACTCCAACATCATGAAATCATGCATGTGGGAAAACATAACAACAGGAAGGTGTCGAATATATATTGTTTTGGTTAATTTTTATTTATATACTAAATATATACAGTGGTTATTGCTTTTAGATTCCATCAGCTTGACCAAATAAACATTAAAGCTCTCATATGGATATTTAAACTTTTTTTGTTTTCACTGGTTTGTGTTTCTTTTCAGTGCCAACACAACCGAAGAACCCACATTCACGGGTTACTGGATCTCTGAGGCATTGTGTGTATTAAACATTGTTGGAAGCACAGCAATGACGAAGAAATGAAATGAAAGGACTAGAAACCAATTTGTTTCAAGTGGGTCTTTTGTAGCTGCGGGTGCTTTTTCTCGTTTTTCCATGTAACCCTTTACAGGATGAGGCACATAAAACAGACATAAAGCCCTAAGTTATTACCTTCATTGTGTGTTATTGTCATGTCTTCTCTGATAGGAATGCACAACATCTCCAAACACGGACAGCATCCATCATTGAAACTCGGCTCGTCTGATTCAGAAACTTAGAGTGGCATTATATTTTCATTTACAAAATGAATGATGTTGTTTCTCTTAAAAGTAAAGTCGCATTCCTCCAGCAGAGCTCTCATTGCCTACAGAATTTATGCATATATGGCTGGTTTTCTTAATATCTGAATTAGCCTTAATTTGCCATGATCTCTGCAGCAGTCATAGTCCATATGTTTAGCCTGTTCACTGTTAGATGGCTGTCTACGGCTGTGACCACCATTCGGAGTGGCTGTTATACACACAAGAACTCCACCACTATCCTGTGTCTTTGTAGTGAAACTGAGTGTCACAGAATCCTTCCTGCCACTGTCAGAGATAATTGGCACTCCGTAAACACATGATAATTGGACTGCTTTGATCCCTGCAATTTCTCACTTCTCGGCCAAAAAGGCCCAGCAGTTCTGTCTCATGTTTACCACTCGTCTTTATGCGGCAGAGAGAAGATAGAGTGGAAGAGAAAGAGAGAGAGAGAGATTCTGCTTTCTTCTGAAGTGTTAAAAGCTCCCTGCAGGCATAACTTCCTGCACCCAGCATCTTTTGCCATTGTTCCTCCGCTGCTTATGGCCATGACTCATAAAGTTTCTTCATGATTTTTTTATTTTTTTGCACACCCGCAGTGCCTAATCACTTTGCGAAAGTCTCCAAAAAGATTTGGTTACTCCTTGTTTGTGTGTGTGTTTATTTCCAGAGAGCCAGAGGGCGTACCGTTTTGTCCAGGCCAAGGACTGGGGTTTCAAAAAGTTCATCCGGAGGGACTTCCTCTTGGACAAGGCTGCTACCTGATGACAAACTAACACTTTTCTGCGAGGTAAGGGTGGGGAAAGTTGATTTTAACTCAGGGCAAAGTGTTCTCACTGTGTCTTTGTTTTTAAACTCGGTACAGGCTGAACTTTCAAATGAAGGATAATCCTGATTATATTGTGAGATCAAACCTGGATGAGCAATTCCAGCAATCTGCACAAACACATCTATTTTTATTAGAAATATTTCAGCTGTGTTTTTATTAACTTCATTATTTGGCAAACATATCATTTTAATGAATTCCTAAAACATGATTAGTGTTGAGACTTTTTATTTGTGTTGGCGGCTTTTCCTGGGAGGCTTCACAACTGTAATTCCTGTTTCACTTACCCTTTTATTCAACACTACTACTCATTCTATGTCCCTGTTAGTGAATTATGTATGTTTTTATTGGTACTACATAGCCTCTGGGTTTAGATAGCTCTTTCATCACTAACATACAAGCTGATTGTCATGCAACCCGCATGGTGGCCTGGCTCTGATTGCTTCTGATCCAGAGATGGCTGCTGCTCCACATTGAGAATTCCCTTGTTGTTTCTCAGCTGCAACACAGGGGGCAGCAGAGGTCAACTGTCCTCTTTCCCACATTTCCCTCTGCTCCTCCTAATGGAGCCAGAGAGCAGAGAAGAGGTTAAACTTTCTGGATATGTTAATGCCGTCGTGGTAATGCATGCACCCATAAATGTTTAAAAAGCATGGCAGTGGCTGTTTAAAACAATTCTAATTAACCCTGTGGGTATGAAGGAGAGCATGTCTTGAAGTTTTCACTTTTTTGCAGCGGTGTAATGTGCAAGTCTGTTTAAAGTGTTTCCAAACTGGGCTTATTGACAGAGGGGTAGGAGGGGCAGCACTGCCTTTGCAGAGCCATGTGGAGATGATCTGAATCATGTGTGCTATTGTGTGTGTTTGTGCAGGCGTGTCTCTTTGGGACATAGTTTTGAGGATGAGACTGCTTTTGCTGAAGACGATGAGCAGAAGGAGACAGTGATTTCTTACTTTCACTGAATCCGTCCACATTCCTACAAGGGAGGAGTTGGGGGTAGCTGGTTCAAGTCCTTGGTGGTAACTTCCTCCGCCATAAATATTTGTCATACTGTGCTAATTAGCTAGTTCTGCTCTGCCAGCGCTAATAAGAAACATTGTTTTGACTCTGGAAATATTTAGCATTTACTGTTTTATTTATCTGATATCAGATGACATGAAAAGAAATGATGAATATCCCAGAAAACAACAGAAACTGACATATATGCAAAGTCTCATGAGAATTTGCATCGAATTTAAAAAACAAACAAACGTGTAACATATTGGGAGGCAGTGGGTTATAGAAAAAGGGCAAACAGGCTGTAGGATGTTTTGTTCAGCAGCGAGGAAACTGCCAACACCGAGGTCTGGTCATGTCTTACACCAATACGTGGGAAGGATGGTTGGCTTAGCTGCTTTTTGGGTGGGTTATCGCAAGTGGATGGTGGTAAGAAAGTGTGGGACGGGTGTTTGAATCTCGTTTCCTGGGCCTTTTCCATGTGAAAGTGATGCCCAGTGTTTACTGTCAGAGACCTGGCTCTGCTTTCGTCCAGATGGTCCCATCCTGCATCTGAGAAAGGCCCATTGCCCCAGAGTCCAGATCCCTCCCTCTTTTCTCTTCTCTCATCTCTTCCTCTTCCTCTTTTTCCCCTCAATTTCATCTCTCAATCAAATCCAATGCTCCCCTCCTCCATTTTTGTTTTCCTTTCAAGTCTTGTTGCCTCCCTCTTTGAACATAATTTTCATCTGTTTTTTTCCTTTTTCCACTACTCTCGCTTTACATCCCCCCTGTGTCCTTTCTCTTTCCCCACTGCTCTGCTTCCCTTCTTTTCCCACCTCTGACCATTTCATCAAACTTATTTCTTCCTCCTTTAGACTGCAGTAGATTGTCGTAGAGACAAAGCTAAATCGCACTGAGAGGGTAATACTGGCAGGACATCTCCTCCTCATGACCCTTGGTTCCTGTGATCAGTTATCTGTAGAGTCATAAGTAATTCATATTCAGTGTAGAAAATCTGCTATATGTCATGTGCAAGAGCCGAAACAACACCAGCCGCTGCACACTCTGTTTCTCCGGCGTCATTTTCTGTCTCCATCCCTGCCAAAGCACTTCAGACAGCTGCAGGTATTTAATGAGGAGATAGCTCCCATTAAAGGTGCTGCGTTGCCTGTCAGAAGTAAGCATGAGGGACAGAGAGAGATAAAAACTGAAAGGAAGGAGGCACAGTGAGAAGAGACAGAGGGAACGGCCTTTTAAGGAAAAGTGAGAACACTTGTGAAGAATAAACACAAGATTAAGACAAAAGCAATGATGGGATTTTTCCCTCTTTAATGAGACAACGGGACAAAGAGGTGTTAAATCGCCGCTCTTTGCTCCGCCTCGCTCTTTCCCCGCCACTATGCAACCTTTTGTTTGAAGGTCAAACAGCTCTCTCTCTGTTCAGGTTAAAAATGATACAAATGCTTAATAAAAAGTTTAGTTATAGCAGCCGCAGGACGTCCTTTAGCACACAGAAAAAATCCCGGAGTCTTCAGGCTGTCATGATCTGCCTCCAGGCGGAGTTGTGTTGACTGACAATGTGAGAGGTACTACTCTGGAAGTCTTTTTTTGTTTTGTGATTGACTTAAGGTGGGAAAAGAGATTGTTTTGGAAGGGAAGAAGTTTATGGTAAAACTTATCTGTCAGTCATCTTAAATTGGCTGCTGTGAAGCAGAGGAAGACGGTGGTCCACCTTTAGCCAGCCAGTCGTGGAGTCAGAGAGCTTCTGCTGCTGGATGCATTTCGTTGTTTCTCACAAGATCCTGCCTCTTCCTTCTCAGAGTTACACAGAATACACCATTATCTCCTCTGTTTTCACCATGCACACACAGCACATTACTCTGTTATAGTGATGGAAGACTGCTCTTCATCCATCTTCATCTTCAAAAGATTATTTTGCAAATCAGCACTTATGCTTAATGGATTGTTGATGGTAAAAGGAGATGTTGGTATATAGCATGAGTTAAAGGGTTAGCAGATGTCGTTTTTCTGAATATTTATGAAAAATTATACCGCACTACATATGTCTAGGCTTTGGAACATGCATATTTTGCATTGAACAAAGTGCATCATTTATGTAATTTCATGTAAATGTTCTTTTTTGAAAGCAGCAATAAGGCACCATCTCTTTTTCTTTCATTCATTATCATTATCATCATTATTATTGTTATCGTGTGGAATGTTATTTTTCTGACAGTAATCACCACGATTTATTAGAGAGTATGAGGAGGAAGTGCAACTGTGGATAAAGATCATTGATTTTACTGTCCGTCCTTTCAAGTTGCAAATGCTTGTGAAATTGAGATCGGCTGCATGTTTGGCTGCTGTTAGATTTAGAGATAAGTAACTAAAGTCAGAGAGATGAAGATTCCTCTGGGTAATTGTTTTCAAAACCAGGAGGAGGGAAGATACATTTTATTTATACGGCACCTTTAAAGACCTAAGTTGCAAAGCGGTTCACAAGGAGCTGGTGTAAACAAGAAAGAGTAATGTTAAAGGTTAGAACACAATAAAAGCATGAAACACAAGTTAAAATGGGTATGTACTGTATGTACTTACATAAAAGTGAAATATAGAAAAAAAATTAAATCAAGATGTAAAAAGAAGAGGAATTTAGATCAGAGCCTATACATTTGATTATTAAGCTTGATAAGCTTAGTAAATATACTACAGAGCTGTAGGAGAAGAAGAAGATTACTTATGACCTGACCCGTTACCACCTTTGTTTAGATAGTCTGGTTCAGGCAGATTAGGAGGACCTGATCAGTAAAGCACATTTTTTTTGATCGTTTACTTTCCCCTACTTTTGATTTGATTAGCTGAGTGTATTCATCGATGCTGGGATTTTATAAGAAAATTGGGAAAAAAGGGTTTTTGTTTTATATAGAAATGCCGGAAATGGGATTGCACACAGATGATGAACACAGCTGAGGAACAGCTCGAAGAACTCAACAGTGAACCCAAAGCATTGATCTGCTTCCCTTATTTCAACTCTATAGAGTATCTGCTTGATGCGCTGGAATGAGCCTGATCCACAGAGCCTCCGACCCGCAGAACTCTGTAGATTTGCTTTGGATGCCCTGATGCCAGAAACACAGAATACCTCCAGCAGTCCTGAGGCCACGGTACTGTGAGGGTAACCAGTCATGCATTCTAATGCTTCTCTGAGTTTCAGCCCCTCCATATCTGAACTGGAAGGGGACCCAGAGTTTTCTTGATCACTTTATCGACAGTCTTTGATGTTATTTGCTATAATGTTCTGAAACTGCCATCTTGGCTGCCATTAGCTGTTCAGAAGTCCTTTCCTCGAGGCTTCAATGCTCTGTCCTCTTAGGGTGGGGTGGTGGTAGGAGAATAAATGAGTGGGGTGCTGATGTTCAGCTGTTTCCTCCTTTTCCTCATAGTGTTAGTGCAGTTCGCCTTTCCTGTCGGTGGGTAAGCACTTTGCCGGGTGACAGCACCCATCCTTCACAAGGCCCTGCCATATGCTGTGCTGCTGTCAGAGGAGACAACTGCAGATGCTCCAGCTGCTCTCTCCCTGCACACTGAATAACACACACACATGCAGAGGAGTGTGTGTGTTGAGCTCTGAATGTGGAGTAGGCATAAAGAGCCAGAGGTAGAAAGAGACGCAGAGAGGATGGATGCATATTGAGATTCAAGTTTGTTTTAGCAAAGACGAGAGAGGTAAAAAGTGCATTTTTCTGTGGTGAAATGTGAAACTGTGTGCTGGATTTAATCTAAATAGGAGATTATGCAGAGCTGAAAAAGGTTAGGTTAGTTGGGTCAAAGGGTTGCAGAAATAGAACTGAAAAAAAGCTGATTAATGGGGAGAAAATGGAAAGAAATGAGCCCAAAGTCTACAGTATGCTAGCTTCCTCTCCTTTAGTGTTGCTGTTATTGTGATAAGTTGCCGGCATCTATTTTTAAACCACAAATTACCCTTTAATTGATCATGTTTCTGTCATGCTTCTGAAGTGACACCTTAACATTATGTCCAGAAATGTCTTCCAGATCCCTTCAATCAGACATCAGAGCTTTAAAACCACGACTTTAGTAACTTCATGCTGAGTAAACTTAAAAAAGACCCAAATGGCTGGTGCTCACAGACATCATGCAGAGGCTCATGCTTGCTGCCAGTGCAGAAAGTGTGTGTTTATGGAAACAGTGTGTAAATGTGAGTATTGTGTATTGGTCAGAACATGAGCTAGTTGGCTATGAAGTGGCTCTGAAGACACGGTACTTGTTCAGCAGCTTGACTTCAGATCATGCATGGGATGTTCCCCTTCAGTGTCTGAGCCTGCGGCAGGTTGGCGTGTCTGTCTGAGGGGTCTTCAAACACAAGCTACCACAACAGCAGTGCTCTGAAAGTTCATTATCTTATTGAAGAGAACTTTACCACCTTTGGGATTTAAATTCCCAGTGAATGGCTTTTTGCTTGTGCATGTTGACAGATTTTCTGTAAAGAGAAAGCAACAAAGGAAACAACCACCTCCCCTCGTCCCTTCAGGCACAGCCCACCATCCAGATTGAACCGGATATGTGTTATTGGACATAAAATTGATACACCCTGATTTATTATCTTTTTGAAATGTTTTCCGGGATTGTAAATTCCTGTTCATAAAAGCCACAGAACAACATTATTTTCATTAATGGATCAGAAAGCGGTATGTACTGTGGATGACAGATTACAGAAAAACTGGGAGCTGAACTGAATGTTATCATCTTGCTTCAAAACACATTTACCTTTATGGACAAATAAAGTAATCTGACCTGACCTGACCTAAACTTTTAAAAATGTAGTTTTATTTTCGAAAGAATTTAAAGATAATCCCATTAAGACGCTAATTTATTATGCTGTTGTTCTCATGCGATTTTTCGTGTTCCAGCATGACTTATAGACAGACCCAGTATATGTAGCCCTAAATAAAACGGGCTAAAGAAAGAAGCCCTGGGACTGAAGAGCTCACTGACGGTATGGAGACTTGAGAGACTTTTGAAGAATAACATACTGATAGATTTTAGATTGCATTGCTGAAATACAGAAGTGTTATAATAGGCAACGGCTGACAGCCTTGTACAAACTGTGTTATAATTTCTTTACCTCATATTGGCTCAGTAAGCCCTGAGCTTCAAGGTGCTCCATTCCTCTGTATCACTGAATGTTTTAGAGAATCACATAAGAAATGTTTTTTAAGGGTGAGATTTTACTGATTTAAACAGCTCTTTTTTTCGTTAATGAGGTATTCTTGTGTTTAAGCCAATCATTGTCATGTAAAGTAACAGACTATTCTCTGCTGTGTAATCTCCTACTTGAAAGTTAATAGACACTCATAAACAATCTGTCTGTGATGATAAAAAAGGTCTATGTTTTGTGTGTTGTTCTGTGTGCGTTGTGGTGCTGAGTGCAGCTGACTAGCCACCCAGACGTTAGCGATTAGAATTGTTTTCAAGTTTCCAGCAGACAAACCAAAATGTAAAACTAATTACTTGTTGTGCACCACAGAAAAACCTCCACTAAGCACTGTGTTGACAGCCAATCTAATAGCTTTCATTAACTCTTTATGGGTTAACTATCGAGATTGAAAAACAATCATGAGCTTGCATGAAGTAAATAGCCTTTAATTAAAGAAGACTATCCTTTCAGCTATTGAGAGGAGTGTTTATTTTTCTTTAATAGCTTTCTGGAGTTAGAGCTGCTAACTCCAAATCCTATATCAAAATATCTCCTAACTCAAATATCCAGCCATTGCTTTAAGTGATTTTGAGTAATAAGAACTTGAAGTGGATGAAGGGAGTGAATGAGAAAGGCGGAGGGATGGGGGAAGCTGCAGAGTGGGTCCGTGACATCAAGCCTGTTTACTCTGGCTGGCTGGAGAGAGAGGGGTGAGCCCTGCATTATAAAAAGCTGGTGATGACTTTTGTGCTCGGGGGTTCAGACGACAAGTTAAAAGATCACGCATCTATTAAGCTGTGAGCGCAGATGAAATGTGCTCGCGTGCAGGTTGTGTGCGCATTAATGAGGTTTTAATGAAAATACTGGCTTCACTGGACTTTTCATTATTTGTTGTATTTCTTAGACAACTCAGAGCACATTGTAATGCATAGCACTTCCTGTTAACTGTTAAATTCAGGTAAAATGAGTCCCATAATAGATAATGAAGTTGCAATGTAGTACTGCTCTTCCATTTAATTGTTTTGTAATTCGTTTAACATTAGTCCTCTAACTCAAATGGTTTATTTCATCAGAGCTGCAAGAACACAACTAGTTGGGGATCAACAAATATCAGTTTTTTCTTATAAATACGAAACACTTATGGTGCAGTTTATGTTTTATTAGACAAAAAATGTTTGTTTTAATGGATCTGTGAGGGCTGTTGCATGTGCATTTGTTTGTTTTTATTGTTACCTCCACAGAGCTCAGTAGCAGGTTTTTCAACAGCCCAGAGCAGCCAGATTTGGATGAGGTTCAACCATTTAGTATGCTGCGGTTGCTGCGGTTGGGGAGCACTTTTCTTATGTATCCTGTGCTTTCCCTCTAAGACTCTTGCTTGAGCTAATAAGGCTATTTTTGCAGCATTAATGTTCAGTGTCGACGTAAACGTACAGGCTATTATAGGTGAGTTATAACCAATGAACCAGAATAATGCCATGCTAGTATAAACACTGCGGGGATCACAGTTTGATAATTAGAAGTGAGTGGAATTAAACTGAATTGAAAAATAGAGGAGTGGCAGTAAGCAACATGAGCAGAGTGGACCTGCTGCTTAAAATGATGGGTTTTTCAACAGATGAGAAGCTGTTGTCATCCTTTCCTCGAATGCTCCGATTGACCCGACCTTGCAAATGAGTCATTTCAAATGCATTCAGGGAACGATCTCGGTGTTATTTTTATCACACGCAATCACCCAGATTAAATCACAGTGTTAAGTTCATGAGCATTTATTTGTCCCACAGAAAATTAAAAATGAAGTGTATGTGTCGGTTTTATGTTTAAACAATCTCAGTATTAGTTTTTACCCGTGAAATACGAGGCATAATTATACTTGGCATTGCAGCTTCAATTATGAACCATACTGGCAGCGTGTCTTCCCCAACTTGGCAGCCATTTTTTGAAACTTTGTCAGACTCAGCCTCTGTCCGCAAAGTTGGGCACCATTTATTTTCTTTCCCCATTTTGTCAGTTTGTTAATTTCTTAGAAGAATGACTCAGAAAGTTAATGAATTTCAGCAAAGTCCTGTTGAATAATTTCCTCTCTGTTACAAAGTATATATATCTCCATGGAACAGGTGCTTTTTTCCAAGCCATGCAAATATGATAATGTGCGTAGCAAATTATTTCTCTACAAAGCTGACTTGGGTTGTTTAAAAGTGGGCCATATTTACATGGCATGGGTCAAACTGAATACAACAACCATGTGAAATGTGTGATTGAGGCATTTTGGAGGAAAGTTTCATGTGGTATTGAATTAAACTGGACGGTATTTGTGGGGATAAACACTCATCTTCTTTAATCTAGTTTTTCATAGTCAGCAGCCATCCCCAATAGATTAGAGTTGACTTTGACCAGTTCAGCACAGGATTCAGAGGGAGTCACTGCAGTGATGCTAATGCAAATCATTAAAAAAAACCAATAACACAAAAGAGGAAAGGAAAGAAAAAGTATCCCCAAAAAGAAGAGTGCTTTCATTTTCCTTGTTCATGGTATCCAGCTGCAGCCTGATGGAGACAAATACCTCCGTCCAAGTGTCTTTTTTTGTCCATAATGTTTGCAAATGAACTGAACAGAAAAGATGAGACTTTCGAGATAAAAATAAATAGATAAAAATAACAAGTGTTCCATAACTTAGTGAATTTTATTTATTTATTTTTAGCATTTTTCAAACCATTTCACGCATGGTTAAACACTATAAATCCATAAACAAACACACAAACAAGCAGAAAAAGATTGATGCATTATGAATAAATCATCTGGGTGCTGAAACTCAATATTAACTCTTGCCTGGAGGGTTTAGAGGGAGCTTACGACAGATCCATCTTGATGTCTGAAGAACTGACTAGGAGGCAAGTGCTTTAGCAAGTACTTATCTTGGGAACTTAATTAGCAAAACAAATGATGATTGTGATGATACACAACAGCAATGATTCTTCATTACTGTTATTCTTTACCTAAGGTTGTATACAGAATGGGTTTTTGTCGTCATCATCATTATCATCTGCATTAAAACTCCAGGGTAATAAATAAAAGTCAATCAGTTGGCTGATTGCTCGGTTCAGGATTTTCACATCTTCATCACTTTTGGGTCCTGAGACACACAAATTTGTTTGATGATGATGATGATGATGATGATGATGAGGGTTCTTTATGTATTATGTAGCTTTAAGTCATTATAGGTGACTATTGCTATGATTTATGATTAAACAAATAGTGAACCAATGATCTTTAAAAAAAAAATACAATTAAAAAATCCCACATTGATGACTTAAAGGTGCAGTGTGTAAGAAATGCCAAACACTGTTGTAAATAGATGGTGGTCATGAGTGGTCAAAATTCTTCCAGGCCAAAACAAACTTTTATCTGCGAATGGATCCAGTGACCTCACTACCTTTATTACTTTAGATGATATTTATCCCAAACGGTGCTCTAGCACCTTGTTTTTAGACTTAGGCCTCGTTTCCACAACAACATTACTAACAAATGTGCTTTTTTCCCCCTTTGTGAGAAAATCTCTGATATCTCTGATGTCCGTTGTCCTAACATTGCAAATTGAGTGAATACGATGTAGTACGCGTGCCATTCCTTTAGATTGCAGTGAAAACTAAGTTGCAACGATACACTCCATGTTTATACTAGTTCCTACTACGTCCTTGTTAAGGTGGGAGTGTCCTTGCCCGATCTGTATTTCTGCCCAATCTGTATTTGTGTGGACTGCGCATGTGCCTCACGTCCGCCATCTTGGACATTGAAATACGTCAAGACCAACTATTCAGATCAGTTTGGTAAACGCATTTTCACTTCTTCCTGTTACTTGTTAGCATTTTCACTGCCCCGGTTGCATCAGCACGTTTTCTCCTCCTCTTCCCGTTTACAGACTGACGCTGAACATTGATGGAAAAAAATACCAATAAACTGGCGCTCGGAACAATTCCTTTATTAGACAGATAGATGAGAAGAGACGAGGAGCCCCGCCACTGTAGTGATGACCTGAAGCCGTGTCATACTTCCGGGCATAAGCACCACCCACAGGCGGCCTGCAGATGGAGCTTTTTTAGATGGGAAACGTGTGGACACAGCCTTAGTAACTGATCATTCCAGGAAGAAGTTAAATTTGTTTACCAAACAGTTTGGACTAGTTGTTGTTGCCGTATTTCTGTCTAAGATGGAGAAAGTGATGTGCATGCGCAGTCCACACAATACAGATCGGGCAGAAGTACAGATCGGGCAATGACAGGGAGACAACATCTTCACTGACTTGAAAAGATGCAGCAGCATAAGAAGCACACAGGGATCCACTGTTGCTTTGTTCACGTGGCTGCAGAGCGCACAGTGACGTCATCCTATTCAGGAGTTCTCACCTTGGCTTTACACAGCAGAGCACCAGAATTTGTCCCCCCGACACTCCGTCTCCATGTATAAGAGAGACCAGATCGCAACACAAACGATGTGTCTTGCTTTCACAGCGTTGTCTTGCCAACATGGCCTTTGAGCGTTCTCACTCAGAGGCAGCAGTAGTTCAGGAGGAACAGCCGGAGGGTCTTCGGTTTGATTCCCGGCCCCAGTCTACATGTCAATGTGTCCTTAGACAAGAAAGCGAACCCCACCGTGCCTCCTGATATACCATTCATTTCACACACAGAGTTGCTTGTCCATTCAGAGACACCGTAGTAAAAATTTTAATAATGCAGCTGCCATGCATGTGGACAGGTAAATGGCTCATTCTAAGGGAATGAGCCTCAACTTTTTTCTTATATTCATGTGTGTGAGTTTGTGTATGAAAGAAATTATATTGTTTGTTTTTTCAAATTGTAATATTTGTTGTTTGAAGGGTTTTTATTCTCTTTTATGCATGCATTGTTTTTATTATGTAAACACTTTTAGTTGCCGAAGCTTGAAAGGTGCTTTATGAATAAATTTGAAATGTTGAAATTGGAATAAAAACATTACAGTTAAGGTAGTAATCACACAGTTTTTAATGAAATCTTGAATTTTTCTGTCATTGACCTTTGATTTTGTTGTACACTGCACTTTTATTCATTTGGAAATTAAACTCGCTCTGCCACATTTTCCAAACTCAGGCATTATTCTGTTGCAATGTGCACGGTATTAAAGCAAAGCAACACAAGCGGTGACGTGCGTATGTTGGGTTTTGATTTGCTAATATGGTCCTGGTATAATCTTTCATGGAAAGTAACAGCATGGAGGGATTTTTACTATTGATTTATTGTGAAATCTAATTGTGAAATCGTGTCATTAACTGCAACAGTGTTTTACATTCTTCAGCTAAAAATTATACTGTTCACCTCTACCAGTCATAGCTAAATGCTTTTGATGGAAATGCTTCAAATATGCTATTTTAATATAAATTATGGAGGTGTGCGCTATAAATGACCACAAATTAGCATTAAGTTTACACATTTTCTGTGTCCACTCGTCTATTATGCCAAGGAGTGTTATGGAGGGGCAGATGTACAGACAAGATGAGGTGGTTGACGGTGACTGAAGATGACAGCTAATGGCGAGAAGACTGTCAGGGCAGCCGGTGTGTCTAAATAACCAGGTGCTGCGGTTTCGTTTCTGCCTGGTTAAACCGTGGAATAATTGGTCAAGTTAGCCAGTAATTAGACCAGCTCTGCCACGCTGCATCTGAGATCCCAGCAATGTCTCCACCATACTAATTGGGCTATTTATACCCAAACACATTGACCAGGCTCAGAGGCTTCCTTTGCAATTTGCTCTTCAGCACTTGTTTATTTTTTCAGCGAGTATCAGGACAGTGCCGGACTCTCTATCTCTCTCCTCTCAACTTCTGTCCTCTGCCCTCTGTTTCTTTGTCTGTCCATCTGTCTTTCTCCTCTGTTTTTCTCATCCTCACATGTGCACAGCCGCTCCCTCCCTCTCGGGCTTTCTTCTTGCTCATCAGTGTTATATGAATGACAGTGTGGGTCTCTTTCCCTTCTGTGAATGTTTTTGAGCATTCCTCTTGGAGTGTGAGGAGATGGAAGCATGTCAGTCAGTCAGCGCTGCACACGCCTGATTAATAAAGGCAGCTCTGGAAAACAGACGCACACAAATACTTGCTTCTTTCTTTAGAAAGTCACATTTTCTTCTTTCTGCCCTAACAGCTCATTTTTATCCAGAAATGAGCTGCTGCTATGAGAAGCCATCTTCAGATGTAGCTTACTGACACTCCCACCCTCTTCTCTCTAGTCTCTGTCAGTCTGTCGCCCAGTATCTCTTATGTCTGTATTATCTGTGCCTTTTATTATCCCTATATCTCCCCCTCTTTTCTCCTCCTTTTCTCACTCTCCTCTTATTTCTTATTATCCTTCCTTCTGTCCCTCATTCGGTCCGTCTTTCTTTCCCTTTCATGCTTACCCTCAAACCCCCATCAGGAGCAAACAAGGCTCCTTGACATTCAATTTCTTGCTTGCCACGCACTTCTCTTTTGTATGCAGCTTCCCTCTTTTTCCAGGACTCTTTTTGTGCGAGTTGAATAGGTGGATGGATGTGGCATTGGACGAATAGCTGGACGGATGACTGAATAGGGCTGAATGAAGAGGAAACCTGGATGTTTTTTTGTTTTTTTTGTGTGTGTTTTTGTGCCAATGCTTTAACAGCAAGGTCATGTTGTGGAGATGTTTTGGGGGATTGTTGGCCTTTTTCTTGACAGCAGTTTACTAAAAACATTGAGGTGGCTTCAGCGGTGGAAACAAAGGAACATCGAGGTATCTCTGACTGGTCGTAATTGTGCACAATGTGATAAACAACAAGGTAAACAGTTTGACAGTGTCGTAAAATCGGTTGTAATACTGTGCTGGATACTGGAAGAGCATCTTTAAGATTCAATTTTATACTTTTAATTACCCTTGTATAACATTTATAAAGTCATAATCGTAACTGTGTTAATGCGGGTCTGTAATACACTGCCATTAAAAAATTATGATGCAGTAAAAAAAAACACAAGATTATTTATATTTAGCTGTGAGTTTTTTTCACATCCTGACATTTTACAGGACTCTTCATTTACCAGTTTTAGAATCAAATGTAGT
>JBBDHI010000022.1:19486658-19497028 GCA_037177115.1 Craterocephalus stercusmuscarum | reverse complement strand
TGAGTCACTCTCAGACTGAACACAATATTCGATTCCCCACGGAGATGTGTGACAATGCTCCCTTCTCCCCTAATATGCTCTATCCCCCCCCCACTTTCTAGTCTTCACACCTCTTTTGAACTCATCTGTCCAGCAGTTCTCTCTTTATGTCTTACTCTCCAATCCCTCCTTCAGCATCCTTGCCACCTACACAGTCGGGTTTTTCTGCATCCCCAGTCATCCCTGTAGCCGCCTTCATATTCATTCTCTCGAGTCTCTTCTCCTCCATCTCTCTTTATTTCCCTCCACTGGTTTGAGGTGCAGGTTTGGCAGGGTGTAATTGGGTTGTGTTGTGTTAGGAAACTACTGGGAAAAGAGCTTTAATCTTTAGTCTCGCTGAAAATGTAAAGCAACTGCTGAAGGCATCTGGACATAAGGTAAAGGTTTTTCCTTTTACCGTGCACATTTGCATGGACAACGTCCTTTGTGAAGACGCAAATCGTGAATAAATATAGGGGGAAAGCATGAATCCCTCCAAATGCAGAATATGCTGCAGGTTTTTTTCTCCTGACCGAGGCTCACCTTCACATCTTTCTCCTAGTGTCAGTGCTTTCATAAGGCAAGTGTATCTTCTGATTCTGCCCACAGCAAGTAAAACACATTAGTGCTCTCCAGGTGGTGTGTTGACTAGATAATGAGTGCTGAGGTAATTGATTGGGGGTTGTAATTAGTGGTTAGCTGTCACTGATTAATCACAATCCACCACTTCTAGCGTTATCATCTCTGCGTATCACATTGTTTGGAGCATGTGTCTGCTTCACTGGGCAGCACTTGAGCCCTCGCTGTGATTACCCCGCTGCTTAACTCTGACCTGCCCTGCAACACGCTCAGGCACTAATGCACACACACATTTTGCTTTCTGTTCCTTCAAAAGCATTAAACCGTGTTTTCAATCATTGTTCTTCCTCGTTGTTGCAGATGTTTGGTATTCCATCCCTTCAGCTGCAGAAAATATATAAATAAACACAAGACAGCAGTCCTCCCTCGGCTGTTGAGGCCGTCCTGTTGTCATTTGTGATTAGTGGTGATTTGTCAAATTAACCCACTTTAATCTCACAATTAAATGATCTAATAAGTTTTGCGGTTGTATCAGATGAAACTTTCTAAGTGACTCATTTGTATGCCGGAGCTTGTGACATCATTTCTGTTAATAGGATCATTCCGGCACTAATCAGCGAGTTTCTGCACAGATGAGGTTCTGCTGAGATCCCCGCTTCATCTCCAGATTACTGACAGATAGCCAAAAAGCACCACCATTTCACGTGGAAGTTCGGCAGAAAGGAAAGTAACAGATTTTAGTTTTCTGTGTGTGGATAAATGTGTGTGAGCACCATTTCCCGGTGTCACTTATGTTGTAGGCATCTGTTTAAAAGCACAAGTCCCCCCAACAGGCATAACATGTATTTTAAGTTGAGGACATGTGACAGAAGGACAGGACAATGTCTGAGGTTTAATCAATTCAAATTTTCTGAAAACGCAGCCACAAACATTTCAGGCTCTGTGTATGTGTGTGTGTGCGTGTGTGTGTGTGTGTGTGCAGTTACCTATAGGGTAGCTTGGTATTTTTGCACTTAGTTCATTCATTCAACAGTCTGGCTGAGTGCAGACTCCAGGTTGGTAGTGTCATGGAAACAGACCACAGCGGGTTAACGTTCTCAGCTCTCTGGGTACATGTGCCTCTCTGTGTCTTTCGTCTTGCTGCTTTGTTCTCTTTCACAAAGCTGACATAATTTGCAGATTTTTTTTGTAATTGTCCATTACATTCTTTGGTCAAAATAATACGGAGACGCTGTGCAGCAACTTCTTTTCTTCCGTTAGTTTATTCACTGTGGAGAGACCCAGGACTCCACTCCACCCCTCTCTGAGTCAGGGTCTGCTTCCTTTCAGATTTGAAGGACTTAATAACCCTGAGAGCACATTATTACAGCATGTGAGAGCATACAGTAAATACCCTGTGGGCTCAGATTGCACATAAAACTAAACTAGAAATTAGAATACTTCTCAAATACTTAAATGTCCCTCATCTAAAACCAAACCATGGCCATTTGGAAGGCTACTGATCCCGTTTTAAAGGGATACTGTGTAACTTTCATCCACCGGGGGACTAAATTTGTAACTTCCCACAGGCCATGCTACAATTATGCAAAATAAACAGTCTCTCTCTTTCTGGTCTCCTCCGAAACACCATGTTCACCCTCTTAGCTCCTTCAGATTTGACAAACTTTCATGAAAAAAGTAACTTATACTACAGCCCAGTGTGTTTTGAAGCTGGAGAGCAAAGCGCTGCAGGTCACATGATCCATGAGAGAGGGATCCGCTCATGCAAAGTTACGGTGTCGGGTTTGTGAAGAGGGCAGCTCCTTCGGACGACGAGATGTGTCAAACACTGTATACTGACCCCAGAAATCATTCATCAATATATCTGGGTAAAAAGTTTCATTTTAGGGGAAATTATCGGTTTAGGACCCTCGTAGCCAAAAGTTACACAGTTTCCCCTTAAGACTCAAACTATCACAAGTCATGTGCTGAACTGATTCAAACTGTTTGAACGTGCACCAACGGATCTAACAGCTGCTTAATACCACCATGGAAAACTCAGATTCTATTTTCTAAATCATATGTCTCCTGCATAAACTCTGAACCTCACAGATCACTCCATTAGTCGGTTTAATTTCTGTTTTTAGTGGTTAAAATCAAAAAGTTCTGCTTATATGGCCGACATTTAATTTAGAAAATCTGAATTTCAAATTTTCAACAAGTGAAAAGTAAGAATGTCAATTTTAAATCAGATTTTCTTTTAGGGATATAAAATATAGAAATGATATAAAGCATATTAGTTCATGATTTCTTCACTGAAATCAACTATAATTAATTTGAAATGTAAATATATGTAAATTTAATTAAACTCAATTCAGCTTCATTGTATGATTTCAGTTTGCAGCGAAGTCATACCAAGGCACTTCATGGACTAAATTACTGTAATTCATGCCATTGTCATCCAATTAAAACAAATCCAGATTATTCCAGTTTATAATCCATACAGGCCAGTTGATAAAAATAATCGCCTAGCTAAGAAAAAAACAACAAATTGCATCAAATCTAATCTTTGATTGAAACCCCCGACCTGAGCATGCAAGGGGCAGTGGACAGCGGAAACTGTAATACAGAGGGGAAAGAAAGTACAATAAGCTTGCCAACCTGCCACTTCCAAAGCACAGTGATTGCAGCATTATCTGAAGCGAAACTTTGGTGGAAATAAGGAGAAAACAGAAACTGTACTGAATATCCTATTTTCACAGCAAAAATATGTCTTTTGTTTTTTGTTTTTGAGTCAGCTGTGACTTTTCACACTTGACACATGCTCTCAGGCAAAGCCTTTTTTCGGATAACATGGCCCCTTTAAATCAGGAAGGTTTGCCAACAGTAGGTGTTTTTACTCCTTCAGTGGAAACCAGAGGGGTCAGCTGCACATTTCTAATAGCACACAACTAATAAATGCATAATATGAAAAAATACAGACATTTTTTGAATAAAAACAGTTACTGTGGTTTCAAAAAGTCATTGCTCTGGGGAGATATGTTGAAGAAATTCTCTTACAGATGGTTTTGAGTCATTAGTGCCCCATCAACACTCAGCTTTCTGTAACCTTGCATAAAAAATGTTTCCATTGTACAGTGTTCACTGAAGTGAGAATTATGTTTCAAATTCAGGAAGACAGAGGACTGGTATGAGACTGTGCCTTGCATGGAATTAAGCTAATAGTGTAGAGAGAGAGAAAACATTGCATCACATCAGCTAATAAATTGTAGATTTTTACTTTACTGTTTTCAAAAACCATGCTTTCGGATTAAGCATGAGTCATGGCCTGAATGTTAGAAGCTAAGGGATGCACTATCTCAATACGGGTCCTCTTGAGTAAATAGGAGGAAATACACTGTGTTCAAATGTGGGGAAAAGGGAGTGGGACTGAAAATCCCTCATTTCAGCGCTGTGCAGAGGAATGCCAGCATGATGTATGAGGTCACTCGTCCTTCAAGAGGCTTTGCTCTATCTGCTTTTATCATGCATGCTGTTCCCTCAGTACACACACACACACACACAGGCATAAACACACTCAGACAGACACACAGGCTCACAAACAAGCCTGTTCATACCTGAAAGGTCTCAGTGAGGAGTGTTAGTCTGTCATTTAGGCTATTACCCTTCATTAGTAGTAAAATACCTCTGTCCAGCGGACTCTGTGAAACAGTCGCCGCTTATGAGATCTTTCTCTCCCGACCTCATGAATTCTTCAGACAGCCAATTGCTGTCTGCCACTGAAGCTCCCGATCGCCCAGATGAGGGTCCAAGCTGAGTTTATCACATACTGTATTCTCCCCACACCTTGACTGAGGGTATCGCTCGTCCTCATTCTGTTCCCGGCTGTGTTTCCACACCACCGTCAAGCGAATTAGAAACAACCTTTTGAAACGTCGTCCAAATAAAATGATAGAGCAAATTTGGCAAGTTTCCTTTAATTAATCTGGAAAAAGTAAACTCAAAGAGCAGCTCGATGAAAAACATCAAGCAAGAAGCGAACAGAAGCTCTTTGGTTGCAAATCTACAAGTTAGTCAGAGAAATCTTCTTTTTTTTTATTTAAGCATGTTTTCATTTTTTTTAAAGTGAGGTTGTTTGACATGAGTGTCTCTCAGTTTGGATAATCATTAGTAATTTGGTCTCAAACCAGATTATATGAGATCTTTGTCTGGTGTTGAAACTCTGCTAATCTAAAATCCACACAAACTCTCCCACCTCAGATAAAATTCCATCAAAACTTCCCAAGCTGATGCTCTTTGTTTTCTCTTTTGTTTTTGTAACATTATGTTCCTTCTTTTGTTTATGCGTTCATTAAAATGCAAAGGATTTTTGACCCTGTCACTTATTCCTCCCGAATCTGCAGGTTTCCTTCAGCACTTGAGAATTATCTTGACTCGTAGGCTTTGCAAGTTGGTCTCTCTGTTTCTCACTTCTTCCCTGTGTCTCAGGTGCTCCTCCAGGGTGCATTTCTTTTTTCTTTTTTTCCTCATCAAGGGAAATGAAAATATCTCTGCAGCACTGGGCCAATTACTCAACCTGACTGTTTCTGTGAACTTAACGTTTTACATGTGAGCGTTGGAGCAGTCAGTCATTTAGCTCGTATCGCAGCTCTTGAAACGATCTGCAGTCGGAGGGCTGGCCTCATAGCTGATAATTACGTTTTCATTCCAAGATTGTGAGCAACGGAAAATCATTACAATTAAGTGAAAATCATTTAATTGCCATACAGTGGCACAGCGTGGGTGGGATCTGTTTTCTGGTGATTCTATATTGAAAAGAAACTGGGTGGAAGCGTTTTTTTTCTCTTTGTCTAGTAATTAGGGGTTGGGCACTGATAATAAACCTCTTATGAAAAACAATATTCAGTGCGCTTCGTGATAAACAAGGAGCATGCAAAATGATTATAATGGAGGAAGCAAAACAAAGCCATCTTCTCAACAAACACTCCTGCAAGATTTTCCTCATTTCAGCGATGACTTATCTCCTGCACAAGTGCGTGCTTGTGAAAAGTTTCCTCTCAATTTATAACGCATCCTTGCCCAACGATATCGCAGGATGTGTTTATATGTTTTTCTTTAATATAACACAATATCATGTGTGTTGTGCTAATGGACCACATCATGATGAAACCCAAAGTGCATAAATAAGAGAATGAATTACAGTAGGTGCACAAAGGTACATGTGCAATGATGGGAATAATAATCATCACCGGGCTGTCGCTGCAGCTAATGACTCTGAGCATGATGCCTTGTACAATATGCAGCGGCGCTCCGTTGCTGCTAATTTAGAGTGTGTAATAGTTGTCTGTGTAGAGCCGCAGCACATTTTTCACCACAGATAAAAGATTTAAACCATAATTTTGCATGACTTATAGCATTTGTTTTATTGCAGTTTCTCTCTGGGAGGCCTTTTCTTGTAAGTTGTGCCATGAAAGTAATTTCTTCTTTGTTTATCCCAAGCACTACACAATGTACTCCGGTGCATGTCTATCCAGTTATTTACCCAGCAAACGGTAATCAGCATGTGAAAGCTGTCATAAAGTAGCCATACAGGAAGGTAAGCAGGTTGAATAACACCTGCGCTGTTGCAGCCAGTGAGTTGTATGTACCGCTCCGGTGGGAACGCATTAATAACCAGCTGACAATATGAAGCGGAGTATAAACCAAAAGCATCGGGGGGAGATGGTGCTAACAGAATTTAATGAGGGACTTTATAAAAGAAGCTTCTGAGTTATGAGTCACAGCAGCATACATGTGAAACGTGTCTTTTCCTGAGTAAAGAATTTAATTCAGGTTGTTTTTAGTCAGCCGTATGTGTGTGTGTGTGTGTGCGTGTACATGTGTGTGTGTGTGAGAGAGAGAGAGGCTTATGTGTGGAGTCTGATGGGCTTTCTCTGCTTTGTTTAAACTTCTTTCTTCCTCTCTTCCTCAGTGCTGAGGAGAAGATGGAACTCAGATCTCGGTTGGACCAAACATCTGTTCAGCCTCTGTGGAAGTTCACGAGGAAAGTGAAAAATCTTTTGTGATGCAGCACGAGCTGCTTCCCTGCACACAAGTCTGGTATTGTCTTACTACTTCTGCATAGACTTATACACGTGGACTGTTTGTAAATTAAGTGATATATTTAAGCACTGCAAGACTAAATCAATTCATTTGGTGTTACAATGGTTTCATTTTCAGAGGGGGTCATGAGGTGCCAGCTGGATGAATTGTGTTACTTTGCCTTTTAAAACCCGAGGGTTGATGATGTAGTTGGCAGTAAACATAATTGAAATCTTTTTTACTCTTTAAACTCCACCATGTGGACCTCACTCCTGAGATTTTCCTGAATGCCTCGTACTGTAATGTAACTGACCTCATAAAATCCGATCATTTGACAACCGAGCCTAATTGCCCCCTTACTGGAATAGCCAATTTATTAAAGTTTGACAATATAGAACAATGTAAATGCTCTGGGCGTTTATATTCTTATCCATTTAGCAATCTGTTCTGTTTCACTTTCATTCAGCAGCTTGCAGCCAAATCAACAAGATTAAATATTAGTTTTTCTGCTAAATGTATTCTTCTCCAAACCGTTTAGTGGTTTCAACATTTTCTGAGCCTAAAAGGCAAAACTCTCCGTTTGGTCCCTTTTGTCTGGACTTTTGTATCAGACTGCAAAGTGTGTATTTCAAAGAATACAATGACCTATTTGTAATAAGGAACTTATTTTGGTATAACGAGTATGCAAGTTTTTCTTGTCTGTATCTAACAGGTAATAAGAAGAGGACAGAAAAAGAAAAACATACGTCTTGCAGCTTATTCCATCATATTCCACTATCATCGGCTATTTCTTCATTTTGCATGTAGGTTGTGTTTACCGGTGAATCACAGCACCCATGCCAAATGAAAAACTGATAAAATGTTGACATTTAAACCATCTAGTTTGTGGAAGCTAAAATGGGAGCTCTTTACTCTGGCATTTAGTTTACTGTGTGGAAATGACTAAACTTAAAGTTACAGCCCTGACTTTTTAACCATAAAGAAGTACAAGAAACAGCAGTTAATATGGCTTCCATCAAGTTTGAATTATAGAGACTGTTTTGGTTTTCTGTAGGTAGACAGAAGTAACTGTTACAGCCTCCAACCACATAAGTACCATGACAAGTTTTCCAAAACCTGCCTTGAAAAGACGATCCGGAACATTTACTGTATTTGGTTCCCTAAAGGCAAACAAAGACCTGCATTTTTGAGCGGATCAGAGTTTGTTTCTTTGATTGTCAAAGTTCAGCTGTGCTTAAAATGAGCTATTAGTGGGTGTTTTGATCAGGAGAATTAGTGGTAAAATACTTTTCATACAATTTTTTGTGCTTTTGTTTTTGTTTGAGCTGTTTGTCTTCTCTACAGTGACTCATATTGCAAACAACAAAACTAAGCAGCAAGAGTGGAATAATTGTCAAAAATTAGCAAATTTCCACACAAAAATATTTATTTGCAATTTAGGAATGGAATAATGAAGGAAATGGAAATCCAACTTTTGCTGTTAATTTGTATTTTGTTCAGGGCAGACGGCTGGATGATATTAGATTTCTGTCCACTGGCCCTTAAACCAAAGCGATATTGGACCACAGTGGGTGTCTTTGGTGATAAAGGTGGTATTAAATAAAGATGAGACTGGGCCCATGATATTTACAGAAGGACAATGCTATTATGAGGGGACTGTTAGTTCGGCTATGAAGCTCTTGGGTAGTGATGAAAAGCAAGGGGAACATATTAAACCTGAGCTGTTTTGTAAAAGCCTGCCTTTTGCCATCTGTACCTGCCTCAGAGAAAACCTTGGTGTCATGTAAATAAAGAGAGAAAGGAAGAAGGATGATTGCTTTAGAGGGAGAGGGACTGCACAGGGTTGGGGGAGGACTGAAAGAAAAAGTGAAAAGGGCTGGAAAATGTGTCAGTGAAATATATAGAGAAGGCAAATGGAATCTTCTGAGGAATGAAGGATGGCATATTGAAAACGGGGAGGGAGAATGTTGTGGCTGAGGTAAAGATGAAAAGCGTGGCAGTGTTAGGATGACAGTTGGAGGCTGAAGCTCCAATCAGTATTCGGGGCAGGGCAGGGCTTTGGATGTGGACAGTCAAACAGTGTTCAGCTGCTTTTCAGCTGCAGATATACTGCACTGATTCAATACTTTCAGTAGAAGCAGACCTTTTCTGACCATGATCAAAATTACACAGTCCAATAAGATCTTACACATGGATGTGGTCCCTTTGCTTTTCTAATAAAATCAGAAAGGAAGAAGTTTTAATATCTCAAATGTAATGCTTCATGCACTTTTCTGACCAAAAAGGAGATATTAAACTGAATAGAGATGATTAAATACGTTAAGATTTGGATTGAAAGACAGAATATATTGAATTCCTCTTTCTATTTTAATGCTAAATAGATGAAACCATGTGTTACATCTCATCTTCTTTCATACAAAGCAGAATAGACTCCATTATAACATTTCAAATTATCCACAAAGAGTACATGCAATATATCACCAAAGGATGGTTAAAGTGTAGCAGAGACGTGGTTCTAACTTACAGATTTTCTCGGTAGATATTGTGATTTTCGAACAGCAGATTGAACATTTGTGCAGCTGTTAGTGTGTCTCTTAAAACAGAGTGCACAAACTACAGAACCTGGTGGATAGCCTCAAATAGTGTGTCATTTGCTGAAAATATATTCATTTCTCAAAAGCAAGTGCTCATGCCAAAGAAACCGTCAGAGCCATGAAAATGGAAAGTTGCGTTGCCGTTGGCTTAGTCATGTTTTCACTGTGACCGTCTGATCTGTGAGTCTTTTTAAATAAAAAAAGTCTGATCTTCGAGATACTATTTGAAAATCCCAGTACTTTAGTTACAAATGGGATGTACTGTACAGCCATTTTCAAAACTACTGTAAAGTTACACTTTAATCTTGTTACTTGGTTAACTGAATACATGACATGAAATACATTTTATTCACATTTTACTTCATACGCTCTTTGCCATCTTATAGTAATTTATTCACAGCATTATGGGAAACAAAGCAAACTAAAAAAAGACAAATATACTTCAGTCGCTTCTACTGAACAAAGTATCAATGTGTCTAAACAATATACTGCTTTTACAGTATATAGATTTTGCTGTACTGGATGTAACATATATACATAAATCTCTCCTGTATAGAAAACAATAGATCAGATGAATAAATAAATCAACAAATCACTCCTATGCACTGAGACATTCCTGTCTGTGTGACCATATATTCATCTGTTATCGCCTCTGGTGAAGCAGCGGAGAAAGAATCCACCCTCTAAAAGGCTCTACTGTGATCTCATTGCATCCATGGCCAATGGCTCAGCTGAGAGCAGTTGGTCTGTTTAGGAGATTAAAAAAATTATAAAATCTGCTTGACAGATTTTGATAACTAGTTTAACACTAATGACTCAAACAGTGAAAAGAGGACTGTTAGTTTTATGGGGACTTGTTATTCTGCCATTGCACATAAAGTTAATTTTGACTGATTCGACCAAAGGAAATGATAATGTCATGAAATAGTTGTGAACTGTTTGAAAGCAAAAGCTACATGTCCAAAAACATTAGCAATTAGATCAATGCCAAGAGAAATGCCACTCTGATGTGCACAGATGACTAATTGAGTCTGAACTAATAGTTAAAGCTAGAGTATACGTTGTTTTCCGAGAGTCGGAGAGAGATAGAGAATTTGAAACAACACAGCCGAGAAGCTC
>JBBDHI010000022.1:19437424-19453264 GCA_037177115.1 Craterocephalus stercusmuscarum | reverse complement strand
ACAGAATGAAGCTGTCGGTGTTCCTGATTTCTGGGGGAAGGGAGTTCCAGAGTCGGGGAGCAGAGCGACTGAAAGCTTTACACAGAAAGGTTCAGATCAAACCCCTCCCCAGCCAAGCCTCAGACCAGGAGGTGACTTTGCTGATCTCCACTAAGAAAAGTGGATCAAAGTGAATTATTCACACAGGTATACACAGCGGTAACGGCTGGGGAGGCAGAGATGCATCTATTAAAACTGTTATAGACTCATAATCTAACATTTATTTGTTAATTATGAGGATTTCTGCTTCTTCTTGAGTGTGCTGCATAAACACAGTTCTTGTTTTCAGGACCCACTATCTGTACTTTAATGCAGCTCAATGTGCATATAAAAAGCCAGAGGAAAAACAAGCCCAAAATCCAGTCTTGGGACTGCCCCTGATCAAAACTATAATAAAGCCAATGAATACATTTACAGACTGTGTTTTTCTTAAATTATATGAAATAAAAAAAACAAATAAATGAACAACCAGCTACAGTGAGTCCTTGTGACAATGAAATAAGTACAGGACATCCATCACCTTCTATGCACACATCTGCTTCTGTATAGAAAGTAATTCTGTCTTAGCATGATTAACAGTTGAAGTGTTTTACTGTAAATGAACCTATTTTCACACTTTCACTGTGCATGCATACATTCAAGCATCTGTCTACAGCAGCATAAGTTATTATCACACACAGAAATCACTGCTCCTAGTCCAGGCTTTCCTTTCATTCCTGATACACTCTAAACCAAAGAATGAAAAGCTGTATTGAGGAACATTTGGTCAAACATATTTTGGTATGACACCATTGTGCAAAAATAACTTCAGTTTCCAGTTACCGGTGGTCTACAGCACTCCTCTGACAGCCCAGCTGTGTTAAGTTTAACCAAACTTTACAAAAAGTTTTAGCTGTAGAGATTGGACCCTGGTGGATTTACAGGACTGGTTTTCTAACATGCCCACTAGATGGTTCTGCAGTCCCTCTGTAAGGCTTCAGATCTGCCCATTGCAATTCCTATTCACAATTGACCTGCCTCCCCTGATGGTCTGGTCCAGTGGTCCCTGAGATCATAGCCATTAGCATTACCAGGTGGTAGGGATGTTGGGATGGACGTGCACCTGCTACTGGGCAGCTGCTTCTGCCCGCTCAGCTAATTGGCTGGCAGGTGGCCGGGACAACGCATGTGTGTCTCAGCCAGGAAGAAGAGGAGCGGGGACATCAAGTCTCCTGGCATCCCAGACCAAAGATGAAAAGGCTTCTGCAGAATAAAAATAAGTCATGCATGCGCAGCCACACACACACACTGACACACCACCTACTACCGGCTACACAAAAGCTGTCACACACTCACCTGTGCACACAGCAGTCTTGCAGAATTCACTCTCAACACAAAAAAAATCGAAAATAGACACATGCGTGCACACACTTCCTCACACACAGCCGTTGTGCTTTGTAGAATAACCTTGGCACCAGCATGGTTCCTGCTACACCAGTCTGGTAGATAGATGGTCCTTGACGTAGGTTGGCACGAGTTTTTCATTATGTGCACCACCTTTCCATAGGAAGCCGACTTGAGTTTTGGATTTTCTCCCATTTTCTTCTTTTACGTTTTCTACCGTGAGCCAGTCTTCACCTCTGTCTTCTTCTCTTTCGTGAACTTTGTATTCTTGTTGTTTTTATTATCTTTTGTTTCTCCTCTCCTCTCCTCTCCTCTCCTCTCCTCTCCTCTCCTCTCCTCTCCTCTCCTCTCCTCTCCTCTCCTGGCTTAATTAGGGAGACTGGATGCCGGTTGAGTAAGCTCAGTATCAGATGATTAATTGCCAGAAGGGGGGTACAGCGGCTCAGGGGCGGCATGACTGGGGGACCACAAGGTTACTACCTCCCTCCACCCTCTATCCGATCCTTCTCTTCCATCAAACTCTCCTTCTGTCTCAGCAACTTGCTCTCCTCTTTGTCTCTCCTCTCTCCATCTATGTCTCATTTACCCTCTCATACACCCTTCTCTCCTTGTTTATCTGCTATAAAACAAATTCCCCACAATTCCTTGTGTGACCCGCGCAGGTTGCCAGCGATAGCCGAGCAGGACTGCCTCAAAGCGCCAACATGGCTGCACATATGTGTGCTGTTAATTAAGATAAAGGGCCGAAGGCAGACGCACGGCAACACAAACCAGCTGTTCATCACTGCAATGATCATTAACTGCATGTATTCATTAACGAGCCTGATTTTACACATTTCAGGTGGTCAGCGTGCTCAGTCTCACACTGCTTCCTGTTGTGCTTTTCGGTTATTCTCACCCTGCGTTGCAGTGGTCACCGGTTGGCTAACCTTGGCTGCCAGCAGGTTGAACGTGTCAGACAGTGGCTATGATTAGTTTGCAGATACTGGACCTTGTCTTTGTCGGCCAGAGGGCAGAAAATCTATTATGTGACTGGTTGTGCAGCACTGTGCTCTGCAGTGAAAACATCAAGCCAGAGCTTAGTTCAGCCTCTAAATTTAGATTAATGAAAGCATAGCTGGCTAAGTTTGTAATTAATAGCAGTGACCTGCAGGGGCCATACATATTACTAAAGCCTGAGTGGAGCTGGACACTTCCCTGACCCACACAGCCCTCACACGTCGTCACGGGGTGTGGAGACCTCATCTATTCCCTCAGTCTCTTTTTATTCATAACTAGTTGGACTTCACTGCTTCTTGGAAAATATTGTCCAACATTGTGAATTTGGTTTATTATGCAGACTCACAAAAATACTCCTGTGAGAGCAGCTTGAACAAAACATCTCCTGAGACAAAATGCAGCTTCAGCTCTTTGCATTGAAGTCCTCTTTGACCATTTTGTTTGTGTTTAAAAGCATTCTCCGCTCTCCGTTCTTTGGCTGCGACTTTATTTCCAGCCACCTTTCACTTCTGTTACAGATTTTCCCTCGTTCTCCTTCACTTCTCGGTGTTTGCACTCTCTCTCTCCCCTTTCAGCGGCTGATGCTGACTTTCTCTCGCTACATCATATCGAGCTGTCCATCAGTGTGGGGCCTCGTGTCTCTCGGTCTTTGATGGATGGGGAACACGTAGGAGGAGCAGCCATCCCTAATAGACACGGCGGATTGAAACGCTGGGGAAGTAAATGTTAAGGGCCTCGTAAAACATCCACTTCCCTGGCTGCGTCCTATGCTGCCCTCCCCCACATCACCCACACACCATCCTCCCACAATTACCCTCCCCTTTGTCTGTAAATCTCCACCCACACACCTCTGCCTTATCAGTCCCCTGCAATTTTCTTGGTGATTATCTGTATGAGGACACACAGAGATATTTGTGTGCTTGTTTAGATTGTTCTCTGTTTACCTGTATCAGCTGTGATCTTATGCATGCCTCCTGTGGCGTGATGACGAAACATAACAAACCACCTTTAGCCTCAGTCCTGCATTTGTGTAAGCCCTATATCAGGCTGTGTGTCAGTTTCCAACGTGCCTTTTTTCTGTGTGTACAAACAGGAGCCATGGGAGCCCTCTGCCCCTGAGCCCAGATAACCGACGGCTCTTACTGGTTTGTGGAGATGTAAAGAGGCATTGGTAGAGCTGATTTATTTCCTGGTGCCCCGGGCAGGGGACAAAGCAACAATGTTAAATAGCTTCTATCAATAAGCCTGCGCTCTGGCTACCATGTTAGCACGAGGCGTTGAGGTCAGCTTTTAAAGTTATGGCTGCAGGGTGATAGCTTCACCACTGAATAACTCAATTCCCCTCAAGGTGGGGGGGTCAAGAGGAGTCAAGGACGGTAGCAGGGCAGAGATGGATGGAAAGTGAATTAACAGGTGAGCGAAGGGTTGCTGTTTCATCTGGAGCACTGGTCCTGGTCATAATTCCAGTTGCCTGACTTGTTTGATGCAGAGAGAAATCCTTCAGTGTGAAAGGAATTGCCTTGCTCCACCATCTCAATCACGAGTGTGAATGTGTGTGTAGGGTGTATGAAGAAGGGGCTCTGTATATGATTCAGATCTCCAGAAACTAACCTTGAACTAAAATACTCAGAAAATATGTGAGGCACTATTATATGTGCGTGTCTTAAAAGACAACCTGAAGGCAGTGTGAGGACTCCGCAGATTCAGTCATTTATCATCGTAATGCAGGAGGCATTCAGCAATGAATTAGAACGCCTTGGTCCATGCATCCCCAATAATCCAATTATTTAACAGCCGAAATAGAAGTTATAGTAGCATGCTAAAATCTCTAAAGCTGAAGGTTAACAAATTACTTTAAAGTATGGCAAAAGACATCACCCAGGTGTGCTGTTATTCCCTAATGGCTGCATTTTGGGGCTAATATGAGGACTTGTACGGCAGTCTGTTGTTGAGGTTGTACTTTGAGCTCATTGATGAGGGTGTGTCATATAAGATTTTGGGACTTCTGTACAGATTTGAGTTTGAGACGTGATTTTTGTTTTGAGCAGGGATCTGAATAGGCACTGGAGATAGAATTAGCATTATTCTGCCGGTAATGAGTGGGAAAATATTTGCTGAAAAGATATATCTATCCCTGAGAAAAGCATGTCAGCATATTGTAGGAAAGGCTCATTTTAGAATACAGACAATAGCATTTTGATCCAGCTGTACATTTTTGAAAGTATAGATGGTACAGAGGAACAAACAGGCATTTGTGGATGTTGTGATACTGACAAAATGTAATGTAGGGGATTTGGCTGCAGTAAGTCAGAGTGAATTTTAAATTATCTCTCTCTTTCTGGAGTCCTCTGCATTCTGGTTTTAATCATTTTATAAACCATATCTACCCAGTATTACTGAAAGGGATTTAGTGTTTATTTTCAATTCTGAAGCAACAAATTAGTCCAGTTAAAGCATCATTGTCACTGACTCACTGTTATAGATTTGATTTTATGGATGGATCAATATCTTTATAGGCATTTTCTAAATGTTCTTCCAGCCATCAGGACACTAAGAAGGAGGAGTAGGTGGGAGGCATCTGTCTGTAAGGCTCAATGTAGAGAGTCTTGGTTATCAACAATTGGTCAGTTTTTTTTTTGTTGTTTTTTTTACTTCATCAGGAAACAAATTTTTGTCCACTTTGTTGTCTGCATTTTCCACATGAAGGCAAAGATAGAGCATAGACAACAACACTAACATAACCAAGAGTTGCCCATAGCTTGTTTTTGTTTTTTGATTGTTCTACGTATTTCTCACACTGCCCCCAAGTGCCAACAAAATGCATGAAAACAGAGATATACATGTGCTATGCCTCAGTGTAGAGAGGTTGCAGAGGCATGTCCATATTGTGCTAGAGAGTTGAATTCAAAGCCCATTCCCACTAAGAATTTTCACTGTTTTTTGGAGAAATATGCACATGGATAGGGTTTACAAATGTAGACATTACAATCTTAAATCCAAAAAGCTGGAACAATGTAAACTGAAAATAAAAACAGAGATGATGAGGTGCAAATCTCACAGCCAGACATTATTCCATTTCACGGGCAGTGCAGTATACACTAAATTCAGTTTGATGGCAGCAAAGCATCTAAAAAGAAAAAAGTTTATGTTTACCATTGTGCAGCAGCTTCTTTTAATTAACAAGTGTCTGCAAATGTCTGGGAAGTAAGGAGACAAGTTGCTGGAGGTTTAGGAGAGGAGTGTTATCTCATTCTGGTCTGATGCAGGATTCTAGCTGCTTTGAATCAGAAACACTTTATTAATCCCAGGGGGAAATTGCTGAAGGTGCTTTCATCATTCATTAAGGCACTAATTTCTGTTACTATACATCAGGGGCCATATCAGTCTTCCACAGTCTTTGATCTTCTCAGCATCATTTCCTCAAATCTTACACAGATCATATGAGCACGATACTTGTAGTTTATTGCCAACATTCCTGCCTTATTCCTCCACATTCCCTTAGTATTATTGAATTTATGTGGAAGCTGCATTGCTGATTACTTAACAGATTGCTACATTTGTTGTTTACTGTCATTGCTCTAATTAACATTATTTATGGTCACAGCCTGCAGTTGTTTCCTGTAAAAAGGCTACAAAAATCTGTCTGTATGCTACACACTCAGCACCAACAAAACCCAGTCACAATAAGCAACTTCCTGGGAAAACATTGGAGCATTTAGCAATACCTCTCAGCAAACTGGACAACACAGTTTCATGGCAGTTTGAGAAACTGTTGAATTTTTTTCGTGCAAGTGGACACAGAAAAACTTCATATTTGAACAAGATTTGACACAATTTTTTTTTCAATTGTCACAAAATGAATTATCACCAGCTTCAACTGGGGAAATAGTTCATATCTGGAGGCTGAAGGGGTCTATAGTGGAATTACCAGGAGATTGGACTTTGTCTTGTACTGCTCCCAATAAATGTGCCAGATTTCCCAGCCTTATCCTCCTGTTGGTATTTACCATTGTTTTGAGTTCCTTGATATATTGGATGATGCCACTCTTACACTAATAAGGAAGAAACGACACACTTTGGACAATTCTCCTCTGAGTTGATTTCACACTGTTGAGGATTTCAGCATAGCATGGAAGATCCATACACAGCCACAATAACTGTGTGATATCTCACAGTGGGCCTCTCTGTTCTCTCCACTCCCAAATTGTGGAGGAACTCTTGGCTCTGTGAAGGAGAGGTTGTCATCCTGGAGGATGGACCTGGAGGATCTTACTACATTCTACCTGTCTGTCAGTTAGTTGCCAGTCATCCATCTGTGACTGACACTTGGCAGCACAGAAAGCTTAAAACAAGAGTGTTGATAATGATTTTTGCAGTGTTCGGGAGCTCTACCTATATGTTTAGTTGTGTTACTCATCCCACAGAAGCATGTTCCTTCTAAGTTATACCTTATTGACAAGGTGACTAATCAGGTTTTCTAACAAGGTATGATACAACACAAGTTTGTGTTCTGAAATAATTGACTGGGGGATGTTTGGTTTACACATTTCTGGTTTACAAGTACAACTCCAAACAAAATTGTTGTCATGCTGAGTGCAAAAATCATTTTTTTTCTTTACCAACATCTGGGATGTGAAATAAAAGTTGTCAGTATTGTGTTTCCAGCTCATTGCAGTGACCAAAAACGAATGCAAGTTTAAGTAAGACTCAAAAAAATGAAGCTATAAATAATTCTCTCACTATTTCAAAGTCATCCTCTCTGCAGGGGCTCTTAAATTGTTGCCCTTTATGACCAGCACTTTAAACATTCCACCACCGTATGGGACATAATTAATCAGAAAAGCTTTGATTCCCTTATAATTTGTCGAAATGTCAGGCAGTGACTTACTGCATGACCGTCCATCGTCACCGAGAGGTCACACTGAAGTGCAGTTTGCCAATTATCTTCCGGCAGTGAGTCTGCTCTCCACTCAGGTTTCGTCTTTGTAAACGAGGAAGAATGACCACAGATTTCACTTCATTCGGCGCGATAATAATGCAAGTATTTTATGGAGTGATTTCATATGAGAAAAGCCTTTCACAGCATTTGGTGTCTCGTCTTTTAAGGAAACTCCTGAGGTGAACTGATTGTGCATTGAATGTTAGTGTTATGGAGGAAAGCTTTACCTGCCCATGTAGCAGGTGCAATGAGCATCTGCGGGGGATATGCTGCTGTGAGGTAGCTATTTTTCCACCACCTGCAGCTCAGGCTCGTGCCCAGCAGAATGCCGGTCTGAAACATGTACCACGATATAACTTTTATTTGGGGGAAAAAAAAATCAGCTGCTTAAAAAGAAGCGAAGAGAAGCAAATTTCCCTCCTGAGAGTTCCTGGTTTTGTCTTCTGAACATAAGATGCTTAGCAGTAATATATTAAACAGAGAAGGGAGCAAATGAAGACTGATTATAGTGTTATGTGTTGTCTGCTGCTGAGTCTGCACATCCTTGGGTTTGTGATGAACTCGTGTGGCGGAGCCGATAATGATGGGAGCCCAATGCTCTCCTATGACATACCAGAGGATGGAAATTGGAGTGTGTGTAAGGATGGGGGAAAGTTCTTTGCAAAAGCCCCAGAGATGGCAAAAAGCTCTGCAGCCCTTAACTATGCGTTTGACTTATCAGGAAGCAGCCCTACAGTACTGAGGACTGGACTGTCAGCAGAAAAAAAACCTGCAGAAATTTGTGTGTATATTAAGTCGGGGCTTATGGGCGAGTGGATCTTGAAGTAGGTGGAGTGTTGCCAGAAGAAAAGCAAAGCAAAGAGGAGTGTTGGGCAAGATAGAAGCAGAGCTGGTGCCAAAAACATCCATCAGGCCATGTTTTTGAAGGACAGTTTTCCAATGAGAGCCGCATCCCATCAACCCCTGGGCTGGGCCTGTGTCTTGGCTCAGCGGGAGAGAGCTCCTCCCCCTGAGACACCACCGCCTCTGGTTGAAGGTTAGAAAGGAGGAGAAAGAGTGAACGCGGGGAGACAACAAGCCGGAGAACGACAGTGATGGAGAGGTTGGAAAGCTAACCTTTACCAGCCCTTGTTTTATGTCTACGGCTTTCTTCCTTTCCACCAACCCTCTGCTCAGCACCCTTTCTCTCCTCTGATGACTTTGGCATAAACACTTCTCAGTTACATGAAAAGAGGAGAAACTGTAGCATTTCACACCTCCCTCGCCGCCTCCCGGCTCACTCAAACACACAGAGACAGATGCTGACACAGTCCTCGCCACACATCCACACCTGATCGTCTTCTGAAGGAGTGAATAATTACTTTGCCAAAGGGCACAACTCTGATCCCCTGCTGGTATTTAAAGCCTCGTCACTGACTTTAAATCACCCTTCTTCTCCGTCGCTTCCTGTAGTTAAGTGGAAATGTCCCTTTTTTCCTGGCTAATACAGAGATCACAGCCCTTGATGTCTGCATCATCTTCCTCATGGCCTCCAACTAATCCCGCCACTTTGCATGACACAGATGCCCAGCGTGAATTTCCGCGTTGGCATGAGTGGATGTGTGAAGCTCTTTGCCGTCACCCACTGCAATCCAAACTCTTCTCTTTGTGCTGTTGTGCTGGAAGATGCACTGACATGGAGCTTCGGCCGCACTATTTCAACAAAAAGCCACACTTTCTTTGAATAATGATGATTCATACATGATTGGGTGTGTTGTTCTCGTTACGATGTATGTGAGTTCTACCCCTTGTCATTAGTTTATTCAGTTATTCTTTCCTGTTCTCACCATGTTAGCTCGAGGCAATCTATGTTTTCTTTTACACCCCCCCCTCTCCCCCCACCAGTTGTTACCCCAACCTTTTCACTGCAGCGTAATTTTCCAGCATCTCTCCTGGCCTCTATATTGTCTGTCCTGTCTGTGTGGTGAATTGCAGATTAGGGTTGTAGCGTTCCCTCATGAAAAAACCCGGACATGTTGACAGGCCGATCTTGTATTTGTCCTTGTCTGATGTAACCTGTCTCCCATGATGCTCAGGCTTTGGCCCTCCACCTTGTCCACTCAGTTCGCGGCTCCACGATAGGCATGGCAGGGCTCAGAGACTATTAAGATGCTGGAGCATGAAAGTGCTGTGTCTTTCTTTTAGGCAGCGAGCGTGTGTACATTTGCATTTACATTTATGCTCATAGTGAAAGTGTGACCATGACCACCCCTGCTCACAACTCGGAATATCAAAGAATACCATCTGAATGCGGAGAGTGCAGCAGGGGTAAAGTATGATAATAAATTGGGTCTGAATGAAGTTGGTATCCAGGTAACAAAGGCCCTAATCAGTGTATGTAAGACCTGTATTGTCCAACATCATGTAGAAATAGATTACAGAGACACTAATGGGGAGCTTGGTCTGTTATACAAAATAAGAAGATATTCTTTGAAAAAAAAAGATGGATATACATTTTCCACAGCCAATCCACATATGTTTTGACATACTACAATTTGAATTTTGTTATATGCCCGTGAATAAGCCTAAATATACCTAAATCCGCCCATCTTAATGGATGAGTAAGCTAGCCCCTCTCATTTCTTAAATTTAGAATGTATTAGAAAATATTTAAAGCTGTTAAAAGAGTTGCTAAGGAGCAAGCGATTTTACATCAGTGGACATGAGTGATGAAATTAATTTGTATTTAAATATAACCCTAGCATCACTCTGGCTGTGTAAACCAACAAACTGATACACCAGACTAATCCCCGCTGATAATTTCAAAGTGTGAATAAACGAGAGCGTCCTGGTTGAGCTTCCACTTTGTCAACAACGTTAGCGAAGGATGATGTTGCAGGGTGCAACATCGACTGGAAGAGCAACACCACTTGTGTAACATGTCATAGAGGGAAATATCTCATAATAAATTCTTTGCACAATGAGCAAACCTGATAGCCTTGATATAAAAAAAAAAACAAAGTGCTAACAAGTAGTTTGTGTCATCCCACGTGTCTTCACCCCCACTTGCTTCTTGTTGCATATCTTGTGTACTCCTAGACAGACATTTTATCACTCAAGGTTATTTTTCTCTGTCTATTTATCATTTTAAGCTTTGCACGCCCTCTCCCTCCTCTTGTGCTATAACTTGTTATTTTCTCCATTGACTATCGTCCAGTTGCCCATTACTCATGCTTAAATGCCCTTCTCTCTTTGAGGCGTGAATACTTTTGATTTGTTTTCTCTTTCCAAACAAAGCGGCTCTGATGTGAGCCTCCACCCTTTCTACTATCGGCGACTTTGTTTTGCACCTTCCATGTTTGACCGCATCCTGCCATATGTGCACATTTGACCCTGAATTCGGCTGTCTGTTTTCACATTAACCTCGATTCTGCTTTCCTCCAAATAAGGCTCCTTTTCTCCAGTCTCTATGTTGACTTATTTGCTTCCCTTTCATCATCTCAGGCAAGGTTATCCCGAGGCAGGCAGCACTTTTATGGGAACAAGGGGGTGGAGGAGATGGGGTGGAGGGCCTGGCTTTGCCGCTAGCCATGCCTTAATCGATCCTGTTTAAAGGGATGTTGTGAGCTGAATGTTTGAACCCATTCCCTCGTTAACCGTTGTCTGGGATTTAATTAAGAAGTAGAGAGAATTTAGCGTCAGTTGCATCTGGAAAGGAAAAGAGGAGTGTAAAGTTGCACAACAAAGACACCGAAAGTACGAGAACGTGGAGGCAAAAAAGGAGGAGGCTAATTAGGGGATGAAGTTGTGTTCATGCATCTTTCCAGTTGAAACATTTCCTTTTCCCATGCTCAACCCCATTTTCCTCCCTGCTCCTCTTTACTCCTTCTTTCTCTCTCTCACTTCATGTATATCTGCAAGAGCCTCGAGCAAAAATTTCTGTCACATCTTTCTTTCTTTCTTTTTTTTTTTTTCTACCTCTGGCACACAGTATGAAAATACAAGGAAACAGAGACTGCAGCATTGTTGACACAGTCTACCTGCACAGGGGAGTGCAACCAGATATAAGACTGGAGCCTGTTTCTCTGTAGTTTAAGTGGCTGAAGTACCTCTGTGTACTTTATTGATTCATAGAATGTTGAAAACCACAGTAAATGCCATCATATCACCCATACAGTATATCATCCACATGGCACAGAGAAACAAACCCAGAACAAACTAAAAGGTAAAACAGACAACCTTCACTGCATGACCCACATTTAAATACAACTTTATTCAGTTCTGAGGACTCTTAGCTTTTATATATATATATTTATATATGTATATTCATATCTTCAAAAGTCTGATTTTTGTTCCTTGCTGAGTAGACCAATGGTGTCTTGTCGTCTCTAAGGCCAGATATTCACATGTCTCTTGGCACCAGATGGGTAAATAATAAGGCTGCTGCCATGACAACACCGTCCATCCCACAGCAACATGACAGTCTGTAAAACTGAGTCCAGCAGCCTTTCTGCCTGTCCCAGAGCGACAGAGAGGGCGGAGCCTCTGTGAGAGTATTGCTGTGAATCTGTGAGGAGCTCCTTCTCGCTGGGAAGCCCGGCACGTGTCCTCGTTGTCTCTACATCGGTACAGCGCGGTGGGCTCTCGTCGCCCAGCTTTCATAGCATCCGTGTTTGAGTTTCCGACGTCTCTCCAGATGCCCTGCGGGATGGGGGGGAGGTGGGGGGGGAGTATTGAGGTTACTGGGCCGTATCTGTGTTCAGTGCTCCGTTGGCATGCTCTCGAGGACATTTCACATCTTCCCAATCCAGAGGCTTATATAAGAGGCTTTGAACTGGAGAGAGGAAATACCTAAACCAATACGTCTTAAGACTGTGTGCACACACGTTTGTTTGATGGGATATAGATACAGAGAGAAACTGATAGAGATGGAAAGAGGGGAGTTCTCCCTGCTGATGTTCAGTTAGCTCGACAGTAAGCTCACAGAGATTAGCCATCTCAGCTCTGCGCTGAGAGCAGTGAGGACTGCCGGGGCGGCAGTGAGGAACTACCACACCGGGGTTCACTCCCAGGGTAAGGAAAGGTAGACCGAGTATGAAAACCGAGGCCAATCAGCCAGGCCACACTCAGGGAGATGATAACAGCATAAAGACAGTGAGGCGTACAGCTGACTAACATGCAGATGTCTGGGAGGGAAGGGGCAGGAAGAGCTGGAGGATGAGGAAATGGATGAACAGAGCAGAAGGCAGCGGTTCGTTCTTGCTGGATGATGCATCTATAACCTAAAAAACAGGAAACTTTGTATTCCACCCAGCAGCGCAGGAGAAGGACCTTCAAACAGGCGTTGAGATGCTGCCTAACTTATAATGTATGCTCCACTGGGACTCTGTATGTATGTATTCTTTCACATAAATACAGCACAAACACAGCAGAGGGTGAAATCGAAATGAGTCTCAACATGTTTTCTGATTCTTAACACTTAAAGCTGCGCTATTGAATTTGAAAATACATGTAATAGGAGAAGAGATGGCCACATGTCATCAAAAGCAGAGAATTGGAGCAGCAAAGGAATAAGTGTTTAAAATATAATAAAAGCAAGAAGAGACAGAGGTCTGAGGCAGGAAAAAAAGCATTTCTAATGGCTGCGAGTTCTGTGTGTGCTGCTGCTGCTGCCATTTGCTCTGGGCCACGAGTCGATTTTGTTTTATATGGGAGGAGCGACCCCCCTCTTTAAGAGCAAATTAACAACTAAGAGCTTTGATGTGCAGATTTACAGGTCTTCGTTTCTATCTTTAGCCCCTGTGTGACTGTGTTTTCCCTCCCACTCCCTCACTGTGCTCACACTGTGCAGCCAAAGTGATGCATTTATGTCTGGCCTTATGCTACCCCCCACAGGAGGACAGCTTCACGGTGACCATTCACTGCTGCTCGAGTCCACCTGGGACACTGCTGTGCAGTTTCAGGCAAGCAGCCCCGTGCAAAGATCTGTTCTTTATCACTGATGTCACGCTACATTGGCGTCAAACGGCATATCTGATCTTGACGTTTAATGACTCTTTACACCTGTCGTGTGACTGTTCATCGTTAATTAACCAAGAAGTCATTGTGTCCCCATAAATGCTACAGCGGTATCCTCTTAGCATGCAAAATTGCCAGCCAATGTAATTCATTTCTCCATTGTGCGCTGCTTGCACTGATATTGTTTGTGAGAGTAACACGAGATGGGCCAGCCAGTGGCCATTTATCTTAATGAGAGCAGTTAACTGTGGGTCAAGCTTTGGCTCCTGGCTCCACGCAAAAGCATCACAACAATCCCCATGAATGTCTTCTTATCCTCCTTCCCACGACTTGATTCTCAGGAATACATTTACCCTCTAGTTGAAACCTTAATTAGTTCTAAAAGAGATTAAATTATATGTAATTATTATGATAATATTTTCATTTATTCAAGATAACGGGCTGACTTTAGTGAGAGCAGAATTTGTAGGGAGAGAGCAATCTCCCTCACAGTCAAAGTTATCAAGGCGTGAAATCAGGAATCCTGACAGCAACAAAATGTAATCTTTTTCATACAGAGGGGACAATAGAAGGCACCGCATACTCCGCATCTCCTTCTCCACTTTAATTAAAAGGGCTCACTGAAACTCTCCGTCTCTCACTCCCCTACCTTGCTCTTGCTCTCTTAAGTGTGGAGGGCCAATTCTATCTCTGCGCACAATCTAGTTATTCCCCTCACACTGAACTTGTCTTAAGCAGTAGCCCTGGATTGTTGTTGAGCAATTTTCTTTTCTCTGTCAATTTTATTCAGCAGCAACGTGACTGGTGAAGGTATTGTGATTAGATTTGGCAGGTAAGCACACATCTGCAATGAGGGAGGGGCCTAGGTTAGAGACAATGGAGGGGCAGTCTTGTAACATTGTTTTTAATGGATTTCTCATACGGAGTGCCCTTTAAAAGGTCTGATTGTGACCTTAATGAAGCTGCGGTTGGTTACTCTCTACCTTCACCTGCACTTTGAGAGAAAATTAGTGCCTCATCGTCCCTATGGTATGTTTAAATCATGACTATAGTGCATGCAGTGTTAAACACAATATGATCATTATAGTCTAAATTTGTCTGCAGCTCTCTGGTGGATCATAGCAGCATTTAAAAGCCCTGTTTCACTTCTCCGGCTGTTTTGTGACTTTGCAGAAGAGCAATATTGTAATATGTGATGAAAAAGACCCTCAAACAAAATTCACCAATAAACAAATGGGCAAGAGAAATGCCGGTGAAACGTTTGCAAATAGAAGCAGGACTGAGGTAAGAATGTGCATGTTGGTGGTAATGTATCTTTACTACCGGTCAAGCGAATGAATGTTTTCGTAAGCGTTTCAAATCCCTTATCATCTGCATACTGTAGGGTTTGTTTGCATATATGATTTTACATCTTACAATAGTCAGGCTACAGATTTTTTAAAAGTGTTTTGCTGCCATTCTGGCATATACAGCCCTATTTTCCTCTCCACATGTTCACACACTCATTTTTCCCTTTTTCCACCATCCTCCCCCCTACATCTCCTCTAGCCCGAGGGCAGGTAGGGCATCTCGTTATGGTAGTTGTAGTCCGGGCAAACCTTCTGCACCAGGCGGTAGTCTGTGCTGTAGAAAGAAATGTAGATACAGATGACTTTGAAAGGCTTGGAGCAAATCCAGGACACGTGGCTCTGGATCTGCTCCTGAAAGCAGGTCTTGGATGGGTCGTAGTTGCACAGCGAGGTGCGCTTGCTTCGATCTACTTTCTCATAGTCCACGCGGCAGTTGAAGATCTTGGAGTCCTTTGGGTAGACCACGCTCTGGCGCTCCAGGTCAAACTCCACCGCTTTGACGGGTGGCACCAGGCTTACCGAGATGTTGCCCTGCCCCGTGGAGTTGTGGCGGAAGTAAACGCTGAACGTGCCGTTACCGTGATCCACAATCTTGCCAGTGATCAGCAGGTTAAGCCTCACTGTCTTGATATTGGAATAGAAGTCTCCCCAGCCAAACATCTTCTTGAACTTGCCGGTCTTAACAATTGGCCGGCGTTTGACCCTGGAGCTGGAGGAGTCAGGTTTGAGTAGGTCACTGCCTAACATTTCCCAGAACTCCTGTTTAGAAAACTCCTGCTTGGAGAACGGGACTGGGGAGCGGTAGGGCAAATCTAGAGAGGTGGCATTTGCAGCCCTGCTTTTACTGCTCAGCATCCAGCGGCTCAGAGGAGACAGGGACGTCTGCCCGCTCAGAAGGCCCACAGTCTTGGAGGAGTCATCTGAAGAGCTCTTGGGGCTGGAAGAGTCGTCTTCTTGACCCATCACCACCTGGAGAGAGTTGAAAAAGGAGAAGATTGAAGTGAAAAAAAGTATTATTACTAAGACTGAAAGAGACGTGCACAGAAACCAAATTAAAGATTTAATCAATACTTAATTTACCATTCGCAACTTGAGCACTGTTAGCTGTGACATTCAATCAATACCAATGTTAAC
>JBBDHI010000022.1:19412891-19430696 GCA_037177115.1 Craterocephalus stercusmuscarum | reverse complement strand
CAGTATCAAGAATGCTTTAGTTTCCCTTCCATTCTTTCACTGACAGCCTGGTGTTCCCCCTTCAATAAACCCGCATCGCCTGTTCTAATATCGCTGAGATGCCAAGTGTTCCTGAAATAATGAAAAGTTCATTCTGCCTTTTTGGAGCAATTTGAATTTTTACAACAATTTAAACAAGTTTTACTTGTGTCAGTTCCAGCAGAAACTCTGGGAATTTAAAATGTCTGTTGTGGGTTTTCCCATCCTTAGTTATTCATCTTTGTGTGAAAGTTAAGAGCATCTTTATCTGCATCCCTTGGGAATTGCACCCACTCTTTTTACCGAAGGCGATGAGTCGTTTTCTTTTAGCTGCGCACTGCGATCCACCCTTCACCATCCCAACCAACCTACAGATATTCTGCTAGGGAGTACTTTGTCTACCCAACAGCCTCCCAGATAACAACGCCACAATGAAAAGTGCTGGATTTGAGCCGACAACGTATTCTGTCTCAGGACTGCTCAGCGCTTCACGATGAAGGGCTGTCAGGATGTCAAGGAGTGCGCTTTCTTCCTGTCTCTCTTCATCTCCTCTGTTGGGATGCTCAGAGTATGGAGGTGGGGCTAACAGGATGGTCGGGGAATGATGGGGAGGGGATATAAAAGGTGCATCTCTGGGGTCATTCCTGCTGTGATTGTGCATATCTCAAGCTGTTTTACTTCACAGGCAGGTGGTTCAGCTTTGCTCATCCTCATGTTTATATATTGATTCTGTGGCTGCTTATTGGGTAATTTGTTTGAATCAAACAAAGAGAGAACATAATAACCAAGTAAAATTAGGTCAAAATGCTGGCGAAAGAACCTTACAGTCACTCTGGATGTTCTGGCAGAGTCAAAAAGCAAATAAGCCAATCTGTATTTTGTTTAGGATCATATTGAGCAATAACAGGCAGCAGTGACACAGATATCTGTGTATATACATCTTTCAATGCATTACTCAAAAAAGGACTGTCTGCCATGATAAACTTCTTGACAAGTTTCATTTGAATGACTGCAGATTTTTTTAAGAAATAGAAATGCCTGGAGTTTTTATATATATAGTATGTACAGCAAATGCTGTGATTTTTACATATGATCTATAACAAGTATAGTCTGTGTGAACTGAATCATTTTAAGGTACTTGGTCCTTTAACCTTTAACCTTATACTATGAGGTGAGATCAAAAACATAAAAAAAGCTTACACAGGCGCCTGTTTGTCCCTTCTGGGCTAATGTCAGGATTTGTTAATCTACATTAAACTTAGCAAAAAGCCTGAACAGTGGTATTACATTTCTAGGATTAAACTTTCCTTCACTCATATTTTAAATTACTCTTATGAGAATGTTGAAAATTACTTTTTTCCCCACTAACATCCAGAGCCTTGTATATCAGCTTTAAAGTAGCACTGTGTGACTTTCTGACCTTAAAGATGCATGTTTGACTCATTTTGATGGCACTGTGACATTTATCATGTGCATTTCTGAAGCTGTCTTTGTCCAGCATTGTCCCGAGGCTGACAAGCTGCATTTCACCACATTCTTATTCCAGGGATGCTGCATTCCAGCTTGATTCACCATAGAAACCACTGAAACAAGCAGGCAACTGGACTGAACTGCTAGCAATTGGATATCAACACACTTCTAGGTGCACCATGACTGATTCATCAAAGAAATGCAAGAGGAAATTACTTAGAGGGAAAGAAAAGAAAGAGAAACAAGAGTCGACGTTGGACGGGCTTACTAACTGGAGAAAGCTCAGAGGTTGGATGTAAAATAGATGCCAAAGAAGCCATCGTTAGGAGGTGATTCCCAGACAAAATCGGTTCAGTAAAACTTCTAAACCCTTTTAAGCCTAACCCAAGAAAAACTGGGGAGAAAAGTCCATTGTTTTGATCTCTGGTCTTTATTTGTATCTTTAATAAAATTTGGAAAAACATTAACAATTTCTGGAAAATTATTTACCATTTTTTACAATGTGACATGTCAAAATTATGTCAAAAGACCTGCATGTGAGGTTAACTGGCCACTCTAAATTGTCACTAGGAGTGAGTGTGTGTGTAAATGGTTGTCTGTCTCTATGTTGGCTCTGCGATGGACGTGCAACCTGTCCGGGGTGTACCTTGCCTCTGGCATGATAATACTGTAGCTGGGATAGGCTCCAGCCCACCAGCGAGCCAATTGGATTGAGCGGTACAGAAAATAAATGAATGAATGAATGTCAAAATTATTGTCGTGTAGTCTTATGCTTCCTGGTACCCATTATGGTTCATAAGACAAGTACACTGTATACTGTATGGTTTTGAGAAAAGTTTTTACCATAAAGTGGTGCAAAATATCTTAGAAACTCTATGAATCAAATCTGCTACGATTGGCCTTATAGGGTTAAGCAAGGTGTACTCTTCCTCCCTTCTCTATTCTTATTATGATGCCCAAGAGTTCCTACACTTTTAGCATGTTTTTCAACCAAATAATATAAATGATCAAAACCTGTCAATATGCTAATTTTATTTTCACACATCATCCAAAGTCTCATGTTTAAGTGAATCACTGCCGTCATGCATTGTTTGTGTTTCCAGACAGTTTTTCTGTTCTCTTCTGTTTATTCAAGTGGTTTAATGTTTATTGTCCAGTATGTTCATTGCTTTATTTCCTCTAATTAATGGCTAAAAAAAACTGATTTTGATGATGATCTCATAACCTTGATCTTTTCTTATTTTCATGTAGGGAAAGTGCCAGCCAGATGTCCTCACCACAATGAACTCTTCACTCTGCATCCACTCCTCCCTAAGACAAATGGGACTATTATGAATACGTTTTGCATTTTTAGCATATGGGTGGGATATGAGGTGGAGCTTTGACATGCATATTGCAACAGGGATGGAAAAGGAATGGGGAGGAAGACTTTTGTGATCATATTGCACAGTATTATAAGACTGAGTGTTGTTGTTGTATTAAGATGATATTTCTGCTTAGCTGCGGATATATCTGGATGGACAGGATGAATGACCCAGTGAGCAGGGCAGGAAGGTAAGGAACATGACTCTGAGGGTTTTCGACAGGTCAAAATACAGAAGCGCGCCTGATTCAGTAAGAGCAGCATCAGAAAGCTTCTTGTTTTTAACCTCATACACAAATCTTTGGCTTTGCACAGCATGTGTTTGTATATTGTTGCACCATGCTGTCTTGTAGTATTCCAGGCAAACTGCAGGAAGTCTGGATTTTAATGCTTTTTGTTGTCTCACTTAAGATTTAAGAGTACACTCTGTTGTTTACAATCTTTGTAACGAAAGAGATTGTGACTCTGTGAAGCTTCAAACGTTTAAACCCTTGTTTGTTTTCACTGATGTTTTGTGTTAAATTAATGTCTCCTTATTGATGACAAAGTCATAGAAGGTGATTGTAAAAGTGTATTGAGGAAGGAAGTAGCTGCACTTGAAACTAATTCTCAGTGTGAACTCTTCAAAGTGCCACGCTTTGTTTATATTGCAGATCATTTGCATGCACCGAGAAGTGTGGCATTTAGACCTTCGAATATGTATGAATGTCTTCACCGAAATTCAATCTGCAAATAGTGACAGTCTCTGCTCAGCTACAGGGCTGGAATTCAGTTATCAAGCATGATGGCCTGTGTGCATCTGTACAGAAAGCAATCAGACAGAGAATAAAACGGCTCTGTCTCTCACGGCCACAGAGAGGCTACCTGAGGCTCTCCTCCAGAAAATTCTTCTGAGGGAAAGCTTCTCTGAGCACAAAGTGAGCATATGAAGAGCTGATCTCATGCATCTGCAGCAATCTATGGGCCACGCTAGAATTACAGCATTCTGGCTACAATACAGACAAACATTTCCTTGTATATATATCTATATATATATATATATATACATACATATTAGCATGCTGAATAGGAGCTAAATTGCATTTCAAGGAAAGGTTGAGTGATCTTGAAATAAATGTAAGGAGAAATAGCCTTTGGAGCAGCTGAGTTCAATGCCCTATTCGAGGGCACTTCATTCTTCCAATGGTAGTTACTCAGATGTTCTCTTCTCTCTTACTCAGAGAGAGAGCAGAGCACATCTCGTTGACCTCAGACCTCCCAGATTTCACAGGCCAGTCTGATCATTCACATCGTCAACCTTGTGCTGTGCACATTTCCAGCAAAGTGCTGCGGCTGTACAGAATGAGAATAAACGTGTGAATATACACCTCTTCATGGATGTTCTTTATGCAAGCTAGTGATGAAGAGACATTTTCATTTCTGAAGCAGATCTTTGGTGTATTTCCCCTGTAGTCTTTCACTTCCCATTCACTTCCTTCCTGTCACTTGTCTTTATACCTATCTGCACATGACATGTGCAATCATTATTTGCTGTACCTGTTTATCTTACCTTGATTTGTCCTTGCAAAGACTGTAGTTTTTATTTTAGGGCTGACGTAGTTATTCAATTATGTGAACTGTCTGAGTTTTTGTTCTGATTATTGATTTCAGGCAAAACGGTAAAGTATTTAGCAGCTTCTTAGGTGTGACACTTCAATGCTTTATCTTTTCCTTCATATGTTAAATAGAAACTCCAAACTGAAATATGTACCAAACTATACACCAAACAGTATAACCAAATTGTCTCAGCTCACTGACCTCTATCATGAAACATCAAACTTTCACCTCAGATATTCCACAAATTGTTCTCTATGTGCACACTGGCTATTTACTGTAGCTCAGTGAGCCAAATCCAGTCAGTTTGCTGAGCCCCAATGATGGAGAATAAAACACAAACCGCTGCCAAAAATAAACAATTTCTCAAGCAGTCAATTATACAACTGAGGAGGTTTATATTATTCATAAGCCTCCATTCAGATACAGAGAATTAGCATTTGAAACACATCATTAATCGCATAAACAGCACTCAGAGTGGCACCTTGTATTAAAAGTCATCAATAATAGTATCCATTTGTGAGAGATCCCTGGAGACCAAACCCTCTCTAAATTACAGAGCTGTTACAACAGGAAATAATCCGCACTGACTTTTTTTATGCAGAGTGGACCATCATTAATCTTTGCTCTGTTGCATAGTAAAAAGTAACTTCATTTATTAATTGCTCCCTAATTCATCAATGCCACACAGCTAATGAATTACCCAAGATCTCCTGCTGAGGGATCTCATGTACGTTTCTCAAAGATAACATGGTCTGGTGAGGAAGAGAAAAAGCCCCCAATTAATTTCATTATCATTAGCCACAGACCTTCTGGGTTACAATAGGCTGTAGCCCCGCAGCTCACAAAAAGCTCATAGAACCAAGACAACAAGTGCCTGTTAAGCCTATTATCCCCACTCTGGTATCTGGCTACCCGACAGCTGAAAAGGCACACATTCCCCGTGTTCAAAGACAGCGTGTGGTCGCTTCTTTCATAGAGGAGAGGATTCTGTTGAAAGAAAGACATGTGACTCTGCAAACAATATCTGGATATTAATTTAAAACTGCTGTCTGTTACCATTCAAATCACTAAAAGTGGTTTCGCTTCACTCTGAGCTTCAAAATGATACTTTAAAATGAGAATCACAAGGTCATCCTGGAAGGGATGCCGGCACAAAGAGGTGCATCGAACAGCTACTCTTACTCCCTTGAATGTCTGCTCTCTTATGTTTTTTTTTTGGCTCTTGCCCGTTCCCTGGGCTTAGTGATGACTGAGCTTCACTCAGCCTAGGGGTTTCCGAAACAGAAGGATGTTTTTAAGTTTTCTCATGTGAATCATGAGCTGACTTCTCATTAAAGGCTGCTTTTTAATATGTCTGCAAGCCTACATGAAAGAGGAGTGGGTGATCTAAATTTGATTGTGGATTATGTAATGCTGGAAGTAGTAAGAAGACAGAAAAAGAGTTGAATTCTTAATTTATTTCACCATATATTTCTCTGACAGGAAAAGGTAGTAGATTGGTCTTTTTTGATTCCACAGCAGCCCACTGTGAAACCAAGGGGGGCATTCACCTACATGGGTCCCAAAGCGTAAAGATGCTAGTGCTTGTTGTAAATTGATGTCATAAAAATCTTTTAAAATATATTTTTGTGTCAAAATCAACTTTTTTCCATTTAACTATGATTTTTTTTAAAGTTTTGTAAGCTAGATGAAGCAAGGTGCATACAAGTGTATAAACTGAGCTGCTAAAATCTTTAATAGAAATCTTATTGTTTAAATGTTTGCAGGAGTTTTTTGTATGTTTTTGTTTTTTGATTTCTGTCTTTTTTACACCTCCCTGGATTTGAATCGATGTATTATTATCACTTAGATTCTGATTATATAATTTTTCTTAATCAGACAGTATGCAATGAATGAGTGGTTGAAACAGGAGAAGATAACCCCTTAACAGACAGACGATAAGCACTGACGGCACGGCGCGCTCTGCAAGCTGCCCGCACGAGCGTCTCTTGGGAATAAAGAGATTGTACCTGCCAAACCTGAGTCAGCCGAGCGGAGCCAAAGTCAATATTATAGTCTTAACAATTATAAGTGAAGATTAAAATTGAACAAAGATCATAATGACCGAAAAAAAGGACAAAGCAAATGAGGATCATCTTCGCTAGAGGCACAAATGACCCGAAGTTTTTCTTGTAAATTGGACATGAATACCTACCCCACCTTGTTAAGGTGGCACAAGGTGTGACATGTAATTATATGTAATTCAGCAACATAGAGAACGACCCGAGCATGACTTTTTTTTTCACTGTCACTCTGATCTTACCAAACAAGCGGTTCCGTTGAGGAGGAGCAGGATGAAGCCGTGGTTGGGACGCATCATTCCGGCGCGTAAAACTCACAGCTCCCCCTCCACAGAAGAAAAAAAAATCTATTTGAAATTAGAAATGTTGGGGGAAAAAAACTCCCGAATTCGGGCTTTTTCCTCCTTCAGGAAGATGCTCTTCCTACGGTACCGGATCCCTGCCGACTGGCGCACGGTCCCATATCCAAAGCAGGCTCAAGTGCTGCTTCTACAAACCGGTGGAGGAAAAAAAAATAATCTGGAAACCACTTGAAGCGTTTCTGATCTGGCGGCTCTTTCCCCCCCAATCCCCAGTTAGAGTCACATTAGTTGTGCTGTGAGAGATCCATGTTTGCGCGGTGGGCTGTTATCATCCATTCAAAAGCATGAAGAGATCCCAGATCTCAGACTGAGATGACTTCACTGGGAAGTGTCCTGATCATTTCTGGTCACCGGTGCCAGTGGTGATCCTGGAGGGATGGAGCCGCAGCCTCCTGCACAAACTGAGCAACGCTGAGACTGGAAAGAGCGAACAGACTATATAACAGTTTCTTTTTTCTCCCTCTCTCCCTCTCCCTGTGTGTGTATGTGTGTGTGTGTGTTTGTGTATATCCCCCTCTTGAATCCCTTTCCTCTCTACCCCTTTCCTCTCTCACTCCCTCCTTTGTTTCAATCCCTCCCCGCCTCATCCCTCATCTCTTTTCTTCTTTTAACTACTTTCCCATTCACTCGATTAATCCAGCAAACAATCAAATACAAAGAACAGAATAAAGCAAATAAGTACTAAACATTTCCATCCAATACCAAAATATCTGATATTGGTTTTTCGTCCCACAACAGCTTTCTTCAATAATCCTCAGACAACTCTGTGGGCATTTCTCACCAGCCGCCCTGTCATTAAATGTAATCATCACTGTGTGGGTGAAGATTATTGATCGGGGAAGACCAGATCTATTTTAAGACTGCTTGTCACATTATAAACTAAACTAAAATTGCAGCTTCTTATGGAGAATGTTTATGTTTCAGAGCTCCGATACTTTGGTCTCTGACTGTCACACCGTCACATTATACATGTTTTACTCAGATTGTTCGTCCTCCTTACAGACCAGCTATCGATCTGGAGCTCTTCTGGAGAGTATCGATACACAAGGTGAGCACGGATGAACTGCTGACGGTGAAGGTGTGAATAATAAAGCCTTTCTTCAATAACTCTCTGTTCATTAGGAGCAGGTTAATGAACTGAAATGCAAGATATCACTACACAGGTCGCCTCGCTCCCAACAGCTCCATTTCTGCTTAATTAGGCCCAAGGAGGAGTTTTACTCAGATGGTTCTTTTTCTGTTTTACGCTGGCTTGTGATGCTGGAGCTCTCTCTTTTTTTTAAACACGATGAACCCCAAGTCTATATCTCTCTGTCTCCAGGTCAGAACCTTTTCCTTCACTGTGGTGCAGGAGCTAATAATGCATAGGGTGTTATCTGCCAGTAAAAGGGTTAATTGATCCAAGATCGGAGGTTAATTGCCTCCTCAGGCCTCATTCTGAGGGACCTGACCTCTGAACGCAGGGTCAGAACTGCAGGTCCACAAAAGTGGAGCAGGGCCTGTCTATCCATTGTGACTCAAACATAAAAGAGAATGGGCACAAGAAGGTCTTCCAGCTTGCTCCGGCCCTGCCTGTGAGCACACATGGAAATTCACTGCTCACGATGACGTAGGAGAAGTTGATGAAAAGTGGAAATGAGCTCATTGACTTTGTATGTTGCTTGATATCTTCCCCTCATTCTGTTTTATTGGATTATTTCACAGGCCAAACGTGTCTGTGTAAAATTCAAGTCAGCCTGTTCTTTTAGCCTGATTTTAGTGTCAGGGAGCTCTTTGGGAGAGGAAAAATCAACCTATAAAGGGAAATCCGCTCCCAGTCCTACAATCTGAAGAAGCAGCAACCATAATAAAACTCCTTTCAAACCGGAACACGTTCATTTATGCACACACTTTCACTCCTGCACATGATTATGGGGCAATAACTCAGTCTGGATTCTCTCTGGGGAGCAGCCAAACAAGTGACTTCTATTTTTTACTCACTTAAAAAAAAAAGCATTGTGGATGCTAAGATACCCATCATTTGACACCCAGTGTCGACTTATCTTAATGCTGTTTCACAGACAACTCGCATCAGAATGACAAATAGGAATGTGTGTTTGTATATTTCCTTTTTATTCTGCTCTCCTGACAAACCACAACAATTGTGCTCAATCATTGCATTGCTTGACACGTAATCCTATTTCACAGTATAATTCAGTTTGAATGTGGAGCTGCTGGCAACAGACAGCCTGGTGAGAAGACACAGACCGGGCTGCAGGGTTGTAGATGAGTGTTGGCTGCTCTCTAGTGTCTGAAGTAATACCTGCACGTGACAGAAACAAAGCTGCAGTAGTGAAACCAGTCGCTGGATGTGGTCAGCTTCAGATAGCTCACTGACAAGTCAGAAAAAGACATTTTTTTTAATGTTGGGCTTTATGGGAATTTTTGAAACTTCCTCTGCCGTCCTTTAACAAACGTTCACAGAAAATTTATGGTTTTAAGACTGAGATAAATATCCATTTCCTAAGCATCATGATGCATTATAATAAAAATAAGCTTTAATAGCTTTGTGCTTTTTTCTGATTGGGGTTATAGCTTATTATAATTCATTTTAATTCTATACAAGCACACAGTTGAGGTAATAGTTCTGTCAGTGGTCAAACTGCTATAAATGTAAAGATGGCTGGGAGACACTTGCTGCATTACCGGGAGTAGTAATGTCCCAACTGAGGGAAGGAAAGAAGGGGATTTTAAGCCTTAACACAAATGAATGTTCAGCTCAATCAGAGTTGCAAACAAGTTGAAATGGAAAAACACTGGGAGGATATATTATACGTCTACTGTCAAAACTAAGTATATAAATCAGTACATTGCATGTACCTTCACTTAATCTGCTTTATAGCTTAGCTCATTCAGCTGATGAGCTCAACCCCAGACCTGTTACTACAGTAGATATTCCAGCTTCACATAGAGCTGCATTATTTGTCTTTTTTTCATATTACCTTCATTTAACATACTGTTATCTGAAATAAATATTCATTAATCTGAGATGATGGATAATAATGACACCATCCCCCGGTTTTTGTTTGAAACGTTTGACCTCTATTTTACAAGAGAGTCAAAAAACACCTTTTTATTTATTCATTTATATTTTATCAGTGATAATGTAGCATGTTGCTAGAAATGACTTTAATCAAAACCGTGACACGTCTTTGTCCATTTCAAAAGATTTCAGGCAAGGAAATTATATCATTGCTTCTATTCTAATAATGCTGGCACCCTCCAAGGTTTAATATTCAACTACTGTAACTTTTGTAACCTTTTAAAAGGTTAGCTGGCTTCACTTTTTGCGCCACTTTTGTATCACACCTCTTTGTTTTTCCTCTGCGCCATCTGATAGTCTAGTTAATGTCACAGTCCTCAGTAAGAACATTTACAAATTTTACAACCTCTTGGCTCTGTTTGTCCAGTACATCAAAAGAAAAAGGCAGGCACGTTCATTAAAGTCGAGCTCTCATTGGTTAATGAAGCCTGACACAGCGGTTTCTATTGGCTAAAAAAGAAACAGAAACGATTCCTGAACAAGCGGATAATTCGCCTCACCTGTGGAGTAATTAACCTGTATGGTACAACGGCAGTAGCTGCATCGATATGATTTTTTTCCTGAATGAAATTGATAATTCATAGGCTTTACAGGTGAGTACCTTCATTTCTGTCAGGTTTGTTTGTTGTTAATTTACTCACTGGGATTATTGTAGTTATACAAAGAACCGCGAGCAGGCAATATGTTTGCACAGTAGGAGGTGGTTAATGCCAAATTATGAACCATCACTCACCAATACCAATACCTTACTTTAAACCCTCCAAATTGACATTAATGTACATAAATGCAGAATAATAAGAGCCACATGAATTCCAACCTGTGAGTCGGCGGCCACTGTGAGGCGCTGTAACCAAAGGAAACTTCTTGCAGACGTTACACAGTTCAGACTTTATGAAGGCTCCATCTGGATGGATATCAATAACCATCTATTAGACTCGTTGCCTGACAACATACACAAGGTATCGTGTCGCTGTTTGTTCACTGCGATGTTTTACTTTGTCAGACAGGCTCTTCCTGAGAAAATTACATCTATCCCTAGCTGTTTGTTTCTGGTTTAGGATAAACAGATGCTGTCAAACTACAAATCTGGCTGATATTTGAGTGTCAGTCTTGATTCAGTCTAATTCATTTCGATCTGTGTGTTGAAAGAATAGGGTAATAGAGTAACAGGAGGTGGAATATAAACAGTTTTTCTCCCCTTCTTTATATGGAGATAAATCTGTTTATTTTCAACGTTTCTCCACTACTCTCCCCGGCGTTGATCTTTAATCTTAAGCGATCTAAATAAATGAGGCACTTCAAGCTAACAATAGACTGATTGATCCCCACGAGCTGCTCTGTGACAGTGCAGCCAGTCACCGTGTCCCCTGCTAATCGATGTCTTTCTATAGAAGAGCGCAGGCTGGAGGGAAGTACTGTAGCAGTGATGACAGATGCTGGCACTAGGAAAAGTATGAAAGCAACGGATGAAGGGGACGTTTAAATGTGGATTGAAGGATGAAAAAGGGTCTGGATAGATGGAGTAGAATGAAATCTCCAGCTCTGGGGAGGTCTACACATCCAGGATCCTGTAATCCTGCACAGATCCCTCGTTTTATCTTCATTTCCTCCTTTTTCTCAAAGAAAAGCCAGTGCTTTTTCATTTATAGGGCACTCAGCAGAATGCTAGTCTTGTCAGAAGCCAAATCATAAAGTTTTAATTGTGCTACTGTATTTTAATGCCCGTTTTAACTCGCTAATATCCCCTAAAACATTTGTCATAAGATGAATGTTCTGCCAGATTCATCTTATGATCTTATGTAAACTTTTCATGTACCACAGAGGGTTAATTAAGTTGCTGAAGGGAAGTGGGAGACATTTGGAACTTGTCAGTTTCAGCATTATTCTTTCTTTTTTTTTTTTCTTTTCTCCATATTCATAAATAGTGGATTACTTCCAGACCACAATGAGGAAACTACAGAGGCCTTTTCCCTCCAAATGTTTCTCCAGATGATTTTCGGCTCAGTCGGGGTGTACTGTAGCTGCGCAGGATGGTTGGCCCGGGTGTGTGAAATGACCTGACAGCTGATGGGTAGGTTGTTTTTAAACCATGTTGCAGCCCAGGGAATCAATTCACTTTTCACAATCCAGGGTCACCAACCATTTTCCCTTGCAGAGCTCTTCAGTTCATTTAAAGACATATTTGTAACTCTTTAGATGACATATTTCAATGTCTAATAGATGAAAATAAGTCCTTTTTGTAGGGAAATTGCTGTGTAGTATTTCCTTTTAAAAAATGCAGATACCCAAATTTGTACTTGAACAGTCTTTGGCTCAGTTTTTCCAACTTAGAATACTAATTCATGAAAATAGATAGCAAGGTTAATTGGAAGGAATACCATGTGACACGATGAGGTATCTTCACTTAAAGACGCTCTACTCTTGTCTTTTCTTTTGCTCTGTCATTTTTCTTCTTATCTTGCGTTTCTTCACTGGATCTGCCACGGTGAAGCGATTTGCAAAGTCGTTTTGCAAATCAATGCTGGACAGCAACAGCTCCAAAAAATGAACACGAGGCACCCCAGTGCCATCAAACAAGTCAAGAATGCACATATTGTCTTTACATATTAAATGGAAACTCAGCTGTCAGACACTCAGATTATGAAGTAAGGAAAATAAGTCTAAGTGGTTTGAAAAGACTGAAATGATAAGGAAAATATATTAGGTTTTCTTTTTCTTAAGGGAGAGACTGACAGGCGAGGAAGTGTTGAGAGAAAAGCTACCATGCAGGCTGTGAAAATTCCTTTAAACCTTTTCAGTTCATAAAACTCAAGGGAAAGTGTCAGAAATGCTTTGTCACCAGAACTGAAACCAGACTGTTAAATGCAGTTTTTGCCAAACACTGAAGGCTGCAGAGGCAACTATTTTACTGTTTTAAGGAAAAAGCTAAGTGGCAGTGGCAGGGTTTAAATTAAAGCAGACACGTTGGATGACACCTGATCGTTTTCATAAGGATTTCACAGTTTCAGAGAAGATGAGCTGCGATCGGTCATGAGCCTGTGGGCGCTGACCTGTCTGTTACCTCTGAAAGTGATGTTGACTGAAGAACTGTGTTGCTGTTTGTTTGGGTTCGAACAACACTGATGGTGAGAGTAAATGCATTTCAACACCTTTTTAGATTTCAGCTGCCTTTAGTCTTTAACCCCCGTCTAATACCCAAAATAAACATCTCAAGGAGTCATGAGGGCCAGCTTAGGATTTCCCACTGAGAGGCGTGACGTCCATTCAAAGCTCTAGTCTCTATCGTATGACACAGTTTAAACCAATCTGACATTTTTTTGTAACCTCTGACCTCAAACAAGCCACTCGGTCCACTCAGAAACATTTCCTGGACTGATGCAGCGGGGTGCCTCAGGGGCTCAGCTTGAATACATTTGGACAGAAGTCCTTCCTTCGTAGATCTATTAACACTGAAGTTTACTTAATCAGCATGAGTGATGGCTATCAGAACAAGTTAAGAAACAGTGAAAAGTAGAAGCTGTGTCACAAGGTCATGTGCCACTGTGCCCTAATGAAGGTGGATTTTTGGTGATTTGGGTTGTTTAACATATCCATCACCTGAAAAATGCAGGATTGAAGGAAAATGTTTCCCCTAATTTAACACTGCGCGCCATTAACTCGTGAATCTGGTCTACATTACACCCTGCTTTACTGTGATCAGAAGTACAAAGACTAATATTGATTTAGGATTATTTTCTGTGCAGATTGTTTTGTTTGTTTTTCAACTATTTTTTTGAATCTAGAAGGTTACCCCAATGCTGCATGTCCTCACCATGTGAAAGAAGAAAAGCCAAACAGTCATCAGAAATCATTCATCTCACCTTTTTTTTAAAGCATCATCAGTCATCAGATCCTTTTTGCATGCACGATTCTAACCAGAGAACAAGTGAGTCTTTGTTGTGTTCTGGTAAAGAAGAGGCTTACAATATGTCTCAACTTATATATTATCGAAGAACTTCTTTTTTAAACATAGTGGTGGGAGCAGCTTGCTCCATATGGCCTGTATGGCTGCATCACAGGATGTATTGTGGTCCTGATGTGTTGTCCTCAAGTTACACTAAAGAGGATCCACCATCAGCTGAGTTGCTATCAGGAAGCTACAAGGGTGTCCGACTTCAAGGCCTATCAGTTGGACCGGTTTCACAGGCTACTATGAGGTGGGCCGGTTGGTCAGAGGGCCACAGGGTGAGAACAGCAGGAAGCCCTTGGGGATATGAATGACAGGGACTCTTTGAAGTGTGCGGTTGCAGCTCTGTGGCTGTGACCCTCCCAGAGCCCCACCCTGCTTCTTCACTTCACATATGGACATCCATGAAAAGTACCCCAGGAGCTCTGTGGCTCTCAGGCTGTGGTGCTGTAACCTGAGAGCAGCTGTAGCAGCCTGTCAGACCACTGATGGAGTCTTCCCATTGGTCCAAACAGGAAGCGAGCGTAACCCTCGATGCCTCGGGGTCAAATACGTCTCACAGAACAGTGACAATTGGATTAGTGTCTTTATGTTTGCCAGACGGCCTTGGGATTGCCTGCACACAAACACATCCACGCAGGTAGACCCGGCTTGGGAGTACTTACACTTGCTTTTCTGCATGCACAAGCAGATGTTTGTTCTTGTAGCATTTGCTTGTTGGCAGTAAGGCTTATTGCAGGGTTGTTCGCTATATTTAGGCTGCAGCAATGAGAGATGAAGTCAGCATCTTTACTTCTTTTTTATGATAGAGAATCGATAATTTAAAGTGTACTTATCTGTTTTTAGTGGACGAGACATCCAGTCCACCCGTCTGCCCTCTCTATATTTAGCCAAGCCCCCCCCCACCTCCATCCATATTTCTGATTAGAGCAGTCTAATAGCAAACACACACCTCTTCTTTGGGGAGATGCATGGAATCAGTGTTTTACAGCTTTGCTCACTGCTGCCCTTTATCTTCCTCTGTGTCCCCCCGTGCTTCATCTTCCCTCGCTCTCTTCCCTCTCTTGCTTAGATGACAGCACACTGCCATCGCTTTTGCAGACTTGAGATAAGATGATTGGACTGATTTAATGCTGCTGGAGCCAGTTTGGTTGTCTGGTCAAGCATTTTGTGCCACACGAGTGTATTTGCATGCATATCTTATGTGTGTACATTAATGTGTGCTACATGTGTTTCCATGGTTATGTAAGTGCTTGGAAGCATGTGGCTGGCTCGAAGGAGCAGTGGTGCATACATCAGCCAGAGCCAGGAGCCAGCTCTGCTTTAATGGCTGCCATAATTAAAAAAGCTTTTAAAGAAGGGTGCGCCACCAAAGGGGCCAAGGTGGGGGTGGCACTGAGCCGGTTGGAGCAGCGATCAGTGTGATGGGTTATACATATTGCAGAAATGCCAGAAAATGTCACATCTTCTGACTGTATGCCTAACTTAGAAACTGGAATATGATGAACTGCTGATTTTTTTTTTTCTGAAAATGTTTTTCAAAATTAATGAACCTTTCAGGTTTATCGCATACAAAGATGAAAAGACTATTCATCTCCTTTACATATTATTTAGGACAGTAAAGCTGAGTAGCTGCAACTTTAATGGCAATTTCTTGTTTATACATCAGTTTGTCGTTTTTCTGTACATCTGATTAATTTGAATCCACTTAGTAACGTTTAGCTCCTAGATATTTTCTATGGTCAAAATTTTTTCTCAGACTCGTGAGCTTGAACCAAAATGTCATTTAGTACCGAGCAGGTACACAATGGTATGAAAATAAATATGAAGTTCTGTAAAGTGTCCATAAACAGATCTCCAGATTATGATTTTGCACTACAGTAATTGCAGCCATACACCTATTATTTTAAGTGCCACCACATTTTTCATGGTTCCACAATGATACATTTTTTAGGTTTACGATTTTGTCATCGCTCTACTGTGAGTGTTTTTCAATCACAGTGAGAACAAGCTTGACAAAAAGTCAAGGTTGGGAACAGGTTGCACAGCAGTTTTCCTACCACATAAACCAAAACAATGATACTTCATCTTACTCCTTGAATAGTATTTTTATTTTACTTTTTCAACAAATTCACTAATGACAAAAAAGGTCATCAGAATAGATTTCCAGAACAAATGATGTGGAGGGGAGCTTCAGAAAGAAAAGCTGAGAAGCTGAAGTGTTTGTATAGGCTACTACTAGAAAAAGTAGTTTAAGTCCCAAAACTTGGACACTAATAAACATCCCCCAGCTATCTTGAGAACATTTCTCTGCGAAGACCATTCAATTAAAAACGAACATCATGACTCAGCAGAATTTTTCTCAGTCATCGGTGATGAGTATCAAGCAGATGGCAATTTTGTCTCCATATGAACTTTGGAAACAAGAAAATAAGTAATACATTTACTGGAAGGGGCTTGGTTATTTCCTGAAAGGACTTCTAAGAACCACAGAATTATCTGAAAGAAAGTCCAACTTCATGCTTTGAAAGACTACATGTAGTGGAGTAGAAAGTGCACCATGTGCTTTTTGAATCAGAGCGGAGCTTTACAGTAAGTGCAAACCATAAAAACTGTAGTTTCTGAAACAGCAGAAAGCGCCTGCAGAGGTCTGTTTCACTTTAATGTAAATTTCTCCAGCATGAAGCGCTCGGGGAGTTAGGAAATTTATGCCGATGTAAAGATGAACATAAAAGTGCTCCAGGCTGTTTGCAGCAAAGATTATGACCTCAGCAAATGAATTACTTAATCATGTTAAAGATGTTACCTGGTGGTTATGATGGCATCCATCGGCCACTTGTGCATAATTAAGTCAACCTTTTTTGAATTATTTAGACAACATTACACTCATTGTCCAAATTGTCATACTACTGTATACTTATGTCATGTAATTATACTAAACTATCCCTGATGCCAGGAGCTGCTGTGTTTACATGTCTAGAAAACATTTAGGTTGCTGGTAAAAGCTGTGTTACATGGTGACTGTGTATGGAAACAATCACTCAATTCAAACATACCCCCAGTGATAACAGGGGTAGTCTGTGTTCCAAACACTGGAAAGCATAAATATTCATAAAAGCCAGGAGAAAGGTTTGGTTAAATGCTAGTATGAATGAAGCTTAGAGGTTTTTTATTTAATGGAGGAAATGCTTCTGGCAATATGTAAGTGCTAGTCAGAAGTTTGTATTGTATTACAAATCAGCTAATCCATTGAATTTACTTGATTTTGACCATTTTTATCAAAAACAGATTTGTGAAAGAGATGGTGCTTCCTTTGTGGCTACATACAGTACAGAGTAGACTGTTCTGTATAAGGGTGTAGGTGTCTCACTGTGGGGTTCATGAGGTCTTGCATGTATGGCTGTGATTAGCAGGTTTCTCAACTTCCCCTGCAAAGTTGTGAAAACATTTGAAAACACTTTTCATTTCCTTGGCTTGAAATGAAGAGCATCCTGATTATCACCCTCTCACCATCTTCCCCCATGAAGGTAAATGATCCCAGTCTCACAGTGAAGTCCAGCTGAGCGGTCTGCGTTATCGTAGCCTCTGGGGTCGAATAGAAGAGGTCAGAGAGTTAAACGGCTCTGAGGTCGGTGCACACTACTACCATGCCCCACAGTTTATCTGCACTGAACCTATTGAATATCACTATAGGGAGAAAAACATCGCTCTGTTTACTGCGGCACCCAGAGGTAAGAGCAGGGACGTGGGGGGGATGGTGCAACTTTTGGGTTCAGTCACAGGCCAGAGTAAGGGAAAAGCTGAGGTTAGAGCGAGGGAGTAGGTTTGTAAAGGGACGGTAGGGACATAACACTACCAACTTTTCAGGAGGCTCAAATTGTCCCCACCAACTTTTAAGCAACCTTATT
>JBBDHI010000022.1:19319388-19330989 GCA_037177115.1 Craterocephalus stercusmuscarum | reverse complement strand
AAAAAACCTAATTACGGGAGTAAAGATATTAACTTCTGGTTCTGATGACTGTTGTTGATTATAGAAACAAAGACATTCAGTGGACCATCACGGCCCAACCCTGCAGTTCTTCTCTTTTCTCTGACATGGCAGATAGCCGACTTTCTCCACATTGATTTGTTGCATAATTTACACACAGTTATTCCCTTAAACACTCCGATGGGATCTTGATGGGCAGCTTATGTGGACCGATTTGAGCGTCTCTATTTGTTCCATGTCCAAGTCTGTCTGTCAGCGCGGTTATGATGGGGCATTCCTGCCTCCCGTTGGGGGGTAGGCTGGTTCACTGATATAGCAGAAAATATCTCCACCAGTCCAGAAATATTCGGCACATGTGCACGCCATGTTTAGAAACGCGCAGAATGCAGTGAACTATTTAAAGAGAAACTATCGATTTGGATCCGTCTAACAGGAGGGAGCGTTCAGAGAAGGGTAGCATGGGTGTTTGTATTACATGCATTTCTTGACCTTTCCTCAGATGTAGTCAGGTTTCCTCTGCTCTGCCATGCATCATCCGGCTAATGCAGGCCTAGCTAATGGTATTAGCAATGCAACATGAGCTTGCAAGGAAAATAAATTGTGAATGGGAGGCGTGAAAGCATGCCGAGTGTCTAGCCTCGCAGTGATCAGAAGAGTTGCATATCTGTCATCCTGCTCTGCTGCAAGCGCTCGGTGCATGTTTCCACACAGACTCCAGGACTGGTTGTAAATTGTCATTCTCAATCTGAGCCAAGATTACAACCCTCATGAGAGCATGCTTCAAATACCACCGAGTCAACGCTGACAGGTAAAGCACGGGATGCCACATCTTTATTATAACTCCCTGCTCCTTATATTTCTGCGGTTAGGGGACTGAAACGCAGCTGGCCGAGGACCAATGCATAAACCTGAGGCCGCAGCGCCTGCACGCCTCTCCTCGGCTGGAACACAATGGGAGCTTAAACCTGGATTTGGACCTTTAACAATCCCATTTTGGCATCGGTGAGTGTAAAACTCTCATGAAACAAAATAAAACTAGCCCGGGATTTTACGAGAGTGTGGCTGTGTGGGCAGGGAGATGTGTTTATTAGTGGGGTGTGGACGCGAGGGGAGGAAAAGAAAGATTTCGTTTTTTATGAGCCACTGAGGTCTTTATGGTGAATTTAACCCCGGGGGTCTTGTGCAGAGGTTGATGTCTTGGCCGTTACCAGTCCGGAGTGGAGATGAGCAGCTATCAGGCGCAGCACATGCACAATGACCTCTTTATCAGCCGCCAAACACTCTCCCTCTGTCTCAGCTCAGCCTCTATCTCAACCGCCTGCCACGCACACATCCATCACACACACACACACACACGCACACACGTACGACAAATTATTCAAGTGAGCGCTCTGTCTTCTGCCGGGGACGGTTAATAGGAAGAGCGGAGGGGAGGGTAGACAGAGAGGCAGAGTGTTAGGAGAGAGGCAGGAGGGGGTGCAGATGAACAGAGGAGCTGCTGTAAAGTGCTCTGATTAGCAGGAGTAATTATACTGCAGCGGTGGAGGCGCTGAATGCACACTGGCCACCTTCCACTTTGCTAGCCCGTCCACTTGAGGGCCACTGTGGGAAGAGGTGGAAGGAGGGGGAGCGAACATGATGAGCTCAGCTCGACGGGATAATAAAGAGCAAAGACGTCCGCCTCTATCTGTGTTTTTAATCTTTCCCTCTTATTTTCCCCACTTTCATGCCAACCTGCTCGACTGGAGCCTGCAGCGCCTTCAGGATAAAGTGTGGCAAGGCCAAGCAGCCAGAGACCTTCATGGGCAGGCGCAGGAAGTGTTTTCATTTTCACTTCAAAGAGGTTGATGTGTGTGTGGCATCCGGAGTTAAATGGAAAAAGTAGAAATGAAGCAGCACTTGGCAGAGGAGCGTGCATGTGCCATGCTAGCCTGCTAGCCTGCTATCAGCTGTATTGATTCTGGATGCTGTGTCTGAATCTTGTGTGTGCGTGTTTGTTCTGCAGTCATGTGTGGGTGCTCATAGAGGTCACTCAGCGAAACCTGAGCACGAGCAGAAGAAATCCCAGGACTCATATCGACCCCTCAGCATAGAATACCAGCACAGCAAATATGCTGCAGCCCTCCGCCTGTTTCCAGCTCTGTTTCTTCCTCCCTCTCCGTCTCTGTCATTGTATCGTGTAATTGACACTTGCTGACAGCTGGATATGAACTGGGGATTCGGGGATTTGAAAACACCCCAGTTGTAGCTTCACTAAAGCAGGCTTAAGATTTTTAAAGATGTTGAGAATTAAAAAAGGCATCTTCTTGATTGCTGGAGAAAACATGTATGCAGAGTCCTGAAAGACCACCCTGGAAGCCCGGAAGTCCCGCCGCACCACATGCGACTGCAGCCGTTACCCACAGACCCACTGGTGCTATTTAACAGGGCTTTTCTTTCATAAGGTCAAACATGATGCCATCTTTCTCATCTCCACCATCATTACCGCTGCTGTGGTGCCACCGCGCAGGACAGGGCGGGTCAAAGTTGAGCAGCCTGGGTGGGCGCAATATGGGCAGCAAAAGGCTGCATTGTGGCCACACTATCAGATATAAAAATATCTCTGGAGGGTGAAAGGAGGAACTGGTATGTATGTAATCTGATGGCATGCAATGTAAAATGGAGTCAAAAGTCAAGAAGAGGCCAAATTTTCTGTTGTCTCATCTGTGTTCAGATCTGCTGGGGATTCATCGGTAAAAGCTAAATATCGTGCTTCCTCTGGCGTTCGTCATTCATACAGATGTTTTTACCGTTCTGTCACCCATGCGCCTTCCCACGTCTTATCTTTCCACACATCATTCCTCCATTTCCTTTCAGTGCCATTACAGTTGGTTGGAAGTGGAATGTAAACCATCCATGGTTCTTGCACAATGATAAAAAAGCATTTTAGCTTTATGAACATAGCAGGTCCGATTCATCCCCCAACATCAGCCGATGTCCAAAGATGGACATTCATACGAAAAGCATTGTGAGGATGTTCATTTAAAAGTGAAAATGTGAGAAAAGAGATTGATTGTCCTGCAGTAATTGTTGCCCCCTCCACTGAGAGCTTTGTCAGAAGCATTTAATCATTCCAGTGAAGTGTCTCGCAGTAGGGCCAGAACATTTCACAGGAACAAACTATAACTACACCTTTCTGATGACTCTCAAGATTAAATCCAAGAAATCCAACGCAGTGCCACCCAAAGGCAAAGAAGAGGTCAATTTCATGCCTTGCGTGAGCCAGGACAATTTACAGCTTGCTACGGTACGAGCTGCCTGCACTGCACACGCGGACACGAGGAGCTGGTCTCTGTTCGCTGGGCGAGCAGATTATTGATTGTTTCACTGTTGACTCTGCAGGACTCTTTGACCTTTTAATGCTAAAACTTTCAACTTCCAGCTGTTTGAAAGTCTGACTGAGGTCGACCTTTAAACCGTGCCCGTTTCCACATACATGTGGCGGCCGCCCCCGGTGGCTCGTTGAAGAGTGATTGAGACGTAAACGATGCTTCCAGCACCGACGTTAAATGACTCGAAGGCAGTTTGTGGTCCCGGTTTTGTTGTGTTCTCCGGTCAAGCCTCACATGTGGCATGGTACAAATAAACTAGTGTGTTTACCAGCTTGGTTCAGGTCTTTCAACTCTAAAAGTAGACCAAACAATAACACCCAGCAGTCTAATAACAGTGAGCTTATTGGCCACTTTATAAACTTGCTGCATTCTTCTAATTTGAGTGTTTTCATATCAAGCAAAGCAAAAATGCATCATTAAAGCAGCAACACAATCTTCTCACTACTTATTGGTTATATTAGCCAAGCTAATGATGCAGCGGTTGCAAACATGTGTTGCAGACTTACTGTGGCATATAGAGTCGCTGGTGGGCGTGCACTCAGCAGTTTGTATCTCGGGTTCTTCACAGATGGTGCAGGGCAGACAGGGTTCGAGGGCATTTTCCTGGTCGGAGAAGGTGTCGTCCACACACTCCTCACACACCGTGTCGTGATCGTGTTCACAGTGCAAGAACACGCCCTGTCCCACCGGGCACACCGTGCACATCTCGCAGCGCCCAGACACCTCGTTGAAGAAGTAGTTGTAGTTGCAGATGCATCTGGCATCGTTGGAGTCGGTGCAGGGCGTCTCCATCCGCATCAAGCCGGTGCACTGGGTGCACGGCCTGCACTGCTCTGTGTGGCTGTAGTTCTCAGAGAAGGTCTCACCTGCAGATCAGAGGACAGGTTGAAGGAGACAAGACAGAGAAATCAGGGAGAGGAAATGTGAGATAGTAAGGGGAGTAAGGGAGGATGGGGAGAGAAAATGAAATATGAGAAGGTAAACAAGGAGATAAACAGTGAGTCTAATGACATTAATCATGTTTACTGCACATTCATTAGAAGGAAGGACACATTGATCCACTGGGCTCTTAGTGATTTGTGCTCCAGGACAAGAAAGGTGCTCTTGTTGGGGAGCCAGTCAGAAGCCTCCTGTGCTCGTTATATCGATCCTGATGTGTTTGTTCTGCGCTGAGTAAAACTCTTAGAATCACTCTCATATAAAGAAATACAGGGGCATCCACATAATCATTGTTTAGTTTCATTTATGCACACATACACACATAAAAAAAGATACATATGATGTGTAGACAGTGGCAGGAATGTGAATGGGTCACCACACGGCAGCTGCACATCTGTTGCTAAAGGCTGCAGCAGTTTATCTGCCAAACAGCATTTCTAGCTTTCCTTAATAAACAGGTACTGTTTTGCTTTTTGGGGGGATTCCCTTTTCTTTGATGTGTTCAAACAAAATGATAAAGTGCTTGGAATATATAGGCTTTTTTCAGTAGATCCAGCAATGAAACTGTAATCTAAAAAGACAGAATATGCTCACGGCTTTACACAAAAATAGAAAGCAAGGATTTCCAATATGAAACAAAGAAAACATCAAAATGTTGACAGTGATGCATTTTACTGTTCGATGGAAAATATTAGCTAGTTTTCTAAATTGATGGCAATTTTAACCAGTTCAAACATGATCTAGTATGAAAGCAACAAAAAAATGGCAAAGTATGCTTTGCTGGAAAAAAATAGCTTGATGCAAATAGTAATGTTAGAGTGAAGAAGAGCAAAACTGTCTGGAAATCGTCCAACAGTTGATGCTTTTCTATGTAAAACTACAGACTTGGATCATTAGCACTCCATAACATCATCTTGCAGACATAATTGTGTGCAAGAGACATGGCAGAGAGATGAAAATTAAAACCGAATTCCTGTGATCTTTAACAGCAGGTGTAATTCTGTCATAAAATCACTGTCTGAGTGTCAGTAGCTCACTGTTCTCTACATAAATGCAGGTTGAAGCTCAATCATCCAAAAGAATATGAAGACAGGCGCTGAATCACCAAAGATGGATTAGAATCCCTCAGGTGTTTGGTCAGATTAATCAAAATGTGAAACTCTTTTAGAAATCACGAACTCCGTGTCCTTCAGTCTCAAGAGGAAAGGGACAACCAGGCATGTTGCCAGCACTCAGTTTAAAATCCTGCATCTCTGATGGTATGGAGGTGGATACATGGAATTTTAGTTTTCATTTTTATTTTAGCTTTATTAAGTGGTGAATCTTAGAATAAACCTACGTCCATCCAGATGTGTTTTCTAGCTAAAGTCTTATATATTTCAGCAAGACAATTTCAGTCTGTGTTCTATTAATCTTTACATTTTGACACAACGCAAAAAGTGTTAAAATGTACACAACACTCAGGTATTCAGCTGCATTGGTTTGTCTGTCTATTTGCAGCATAACTCAAAAAGTTAGGGATAAATTTGGATTAAGTTTTCAGGAAATCTCAGAAATGGATTAAGGGACAAGTAATTCGATTTTTGCGGGTGATGTGGATCCAGGACTCTTTAAAGGATTCTTTACTCGGCGTAATTTTGCAAATAGAGCCACTAACTCAAAACCAATGCCCACAATCACAGGCAGAAAAGTAAATCACAATGCCCTGGCAGTCTGTTCTCTCTCTCTCTCTCTCTCTTAGCTTTTTGATTTTTGTTTTTTTTATACAGAATGGGACAGTTTAATGACCCCTTTTTGGGATAAAGTGCACATTGGGTGCACTTTATCCCAAAAAAGGGGTCATTAAACTCTGTAGCAGTCATCTCTCTGAGGGTCATAAACAAAATTTTGATCAAATCATCTCAGTGACTTGGTTAAGATATTTCAGTCAGAACCAGAGTAATCGGCACCATGGACCCTCCAGCACATCAGCCTAAAAACTGTGTTGGTTCTGGCTTTTGTCGGACATGGACAGAGCCTTTTTGGACATCCTAAAGTAAATGAACATGGCTTGAATGTCCTCTCTCCTCTTAGATGTAAAATATTACTGCCTTAAAAATCTGCTCATTCTAAATCACACCTTCATCATATACTATTGATTTATATATATATATATACTGCAGACCACAGCTGTGATGTGGAGACCCGTATTGAACAGGAGGTGAAAGCCGTGGTGACTAATTGCCTGCTGCTTTTCAATTACTTCAGACACTTCAGATTTGCTCTCCAGGAACATTTGGTGTCAGGAGGATTTAGGAGAGTTCATCACTGAGGAAGTGATGACCTCAAATTAGCTTTTTCTTACACTGAGAGCTCCTCGGGGCACAACGTATTCTATTAATATTGCATGTTCATATAGAATTATTTTCAGATATAATTGGATGCCTGCTGAATTATGCATACAGGCGAGAGGCAGAGTGTTTGTGTGTCATACGAGTGTGTTTTAGTGGTTGAATGGGATGCGAGCGGAGTGGAGAGGCTGACGGGAGGGAGGAGGGGAACTCGCGGATCAGATTCATTACAGAAGCAGCTTCTCTGTTCTCCAAATCCCATTTCACTTTTTGTGACGTGCTTAACATGAGAGCGGTCACCTTGCAAGAGCAGCAGAGTTCAGACAGAAACAGTGTGAAGCACGACGTTTTGATCCCTGCTGCTCACAGAAAAGTTTCCAGCTCTGTGGAAATACAGCTGGAAGATCAGTGTGAACGTTTCCCAACGTGATATAATGAGCCAAAAATGCATGTTCGGGCTTTTCTGTTTTTTCAACACTGTTTAATTAACACCAGAAACTGCCTTATTGGCTTTAGATGTCACAAAATGAGCCATGTATGGGTTTACACTACTTAAAACCTTGCTGTTTACATATACTTGGTTTTACTGTGATTTATAAAACATTCGGACTTGGTGGAACTAAAATAAAGCCATGTGACTGTGTGGATGTTTGGCCCCTTGGTGCAGCACTTATCTGCCTTTCCATATGTTTCAGTGTGCTTCTTTCATACGAGCTGACGCCTTGAGCAGTCGCATATTTTCAGAGTAAAAAACTCGGCAGCATGTCCCAGCACTTGCTCGAGCATTGTAAGCAGCTCTGGCAGGTAAACGCTGGCACCGAGCGAAGCTTTAAACACCTTGTAAACAGCAGTACAGGTAGGCCTGTCACATTATACCGGCAGAATGAGCGCAGCAGATGGAGGTAATGATATGGAGACAGGTGGGGAGGAGGCAGGGAGACTTGCTCGAATGAATCTCAGGACTGTTTGATGCAACATAATCCAAAAACCCTCAGTGAGGGTGGTCTGGAAGTCCAAACCCAATCTAAAAAAGAAACATAATTTACCAATCAAAGCGTTGAGGAAGCCATGATGAAAGACTGAAAGAAGATGGATCAGAGGAAAAGGGGGAAAGAGTTCAACTTCTTCTCAACTAAAACTCAGCATCCAGTGATTTTCTCTGCATCCTTCATCAGCTTCTATGTGAAGGCAGAGATGGAAGAGAGGGCTGACACCGGCCAAACGATTCAGGCTCGGAGAGGGTAAATGATTGTTTAAATTAGTGAGCTTGAACCTCTTTGTTTTCTTTGCGCTCAGGGAAAGCCCATAAAGCTCCCTTTCTCATTCATTTCAATTATCCCGGAGCTCGCAGGCCGCCGTGCACATAGTAACTGAGCGTGCATGAGCCCCTCTGCAGCCCTCGCGTGTAAACGTTTATAAATGTGACCATATGCAGCCGGTTCAAAACAGGCACAGAAGACCTCTGTGTGTGAGTGTGTGTCAAATTTATGCATTAGCGCTTTTATCTAAGGCCAAAAGAAGTGACTTAAAGGCCATCAAGAATTAGGAAGGGAGTGCCTTCTTTAATAAAATATGAATTTGCTCCTAATTGTCCCCAGTTGAGCCATGTTCCGATCAGAGTTTCCATGTCTGGCTGTGAAGACGGTTAAAACGAGACGCGACCATGAGTGGGGGGGTATGTTCCACTTAAAACGTGCCACTCCTGCGCCCCTCTTCCGACACCGGTGTGTTTCTGTCCCATTAGTGTCATCAATAATGTAGCCACGCGTGGCCTTGAAACTGCTCGCTGATGTCCACAATCAGCATTTTGGGTGGAAGCTTTTAGCGACGCCGGACGTTTATCAGAGCCCACGTTTCAGCGGAGACGCTCTTTTTGCTTCTGCCGAACCACTGACCCTCTGCAGGCAGGGGATAAATGATCAACATTTGGAAAGCAGCGTGACCGCTTTATTTGTCTTTTTTAACTGGAAGCATGTCCGCGTGTAATTATCGCCCAGCTTCATCGGTCAGCTAAGCTTCTCTCCAAATTTGAAACAGGTGTTTGAGGATATTGCCAAAGTTATCATAAGGAGGCAAACATTTAGCCTCTCATTTGGTTTTAATAAAGTGTTTTTATCCATGCCGGAGTGTAAGGAAGAAGCTTCCTCCATCATAGAAGACCTGCCAGTGGAAAATCTTGTGTTTTTCATGTCTTCATCTCCACTGATCTGAGTTGGGAGTGATTCTTGGTGCTCCGCTCCAGGCTTCAACCAGACGTGCCTGTGATTCTACTTCCCTTCCTCCTTAAATCCTGAGTGAGCTATAGTCCCGTCTGCCAGCAGCGGTTGTCTTGAATTCTCCTTTTCTCTTAGAACTGCAGCCAGTTTTCAGGGCAAGCTCCTCCGACGGGTTCACTAAGTGAGGCAGGTCCGGTTGTCTTGGCTCCCTTGACAGCAGAGAAAAGTGGAGGAGACTGATAAATATTTCAGGGCTGCTGATGCTGGCACTCATCCTGTGTTGGGATGGGAAGACCATGAGTGGATGCGGGGGTGGGGGGGTTAACCTACAGGAAGTGGGAGAAGTGGGAAATCAAGAGTGGGGGGTCAAGGTAAATACAGGCTTTCCCATATTTACCATGAAACAGGAATGGATTTGCTGAATTTGGCTCTTCAATTATTCATTTCTACACTTATGGAAATGTATTTATGGCGTTAGATTTTTCTGGTGGGGTCAGGGTCTTCACATCTAACCCCAATATAAATCCAACTCATCCTGTGGGCCTCAGGTGCATTAAGATTTTACCTGATGTGACAAAAACAATATTCAAATGTATGAAAATGCCCCCACACCGGAAATTGAGTGCAGCCTCCAGGGTGTTTCAGTTTAATTGCTGAGTGTTAATCGGCAGTGAATACTGTTGCTATCCTGCAGACCGGCATAATTGTTCACAGTTAGAGCCACAATAGACTTTTCAATATGGTTTAATTAGCTGGATCAAACAAGTAAGGATGCACTGATGTAACAGTATGCATGATAAATGAGCAGATCGTGCCCTTTGCTGCCTGGCTCTCTAATACCGTCTTATCTGCTAATACAGACGATGAGTCATAGCAGCAGAGAGGGGTGGGGGGGAGGGAGGGGGTGACGGGACGCTGGTTAAGAAAAGTGGGATCAGGAGAAGAAGGGAGACACGACAGAGACTTGCTGGCATACAGTAGGGATGAATTTAAGAAAGAAGGATCAGTCCTGCGGAACAGCCCACGTCACAGGATGAGGTTTCGTATTTACGCAGGAAATGTATTAAGGTCCGGGTTTTCTGCAGGAATATGAAACACAAGGACAAAGTCCAGATGCTCATGAAGCAGCAGCCAGTCTGCCTCTCTGCCGACTCAACGCACCATTTCACCAGTTTCCAACATCAGCATCAAATCTATTGTTTAATAATAAGCATTCACTATTCTGCTCACTCTTTATTTTTAAACTTTCCATTTCCTTGTCCAGTTGGAGCATTTTTTTTTTCAATGCAAGAGTTGGTTTATGTGAATTTGTCTTTTGTTTGTTGGTTTTTGTCTCTTGCACTTTGGACGTAGAGGAAAGGGCTCTTGCTCCAGAACTTGCTGCTGCAGCTTTTGACATACCTCGAGCTTCAAACATAACCTCACATCTGTTGTGCAAACTACAGCATCGATTGTTTATCTTTGAAGAGAAAACGGCATCAGAGGACAGCTGCAAGCATTCCTGCAGAATTTGATCATGACGACGTTCGGTGACATTCTTGAGTTGTGTTTTGCAAATAAGAAGATTTGTTGTTGAAAGACATAAACTCAGCAGCCGTCGTTTACAGGCGGGATTTGTTTCTGTGTTTACATGCTTCCATAATGGATTAATGCCACCGATCAATGCTCACCAACTCTGCAGTTTTCTCTGAGCTTGGCAGTGATGCTTCGCGACCTGCACTTTGAAGTTTACTTTTCATGCTGACGAAGCCACGGACCAACATCTGAAAGGGCAAATATAGCTGCTCGGATGTGAGGCGGCGAGGCTTCTGAATTAAACAGAAAAGGTTTGTTTTGCAGCACGTCCTCCTCGTCTCTTCTCTGCGCTGCAGTAATGTTGGCACCTCTCCCAGCTCTGCTCCATACAGTCGCTGTTAATGGTTTACAGCCTGCGCAGAGCTGTGGGCGAACACATTTGGACCCACTTACACGCATCAAACATATGAATTCCTGACTTATTTCTGAGGACATTCGATAAAGGAAAATCAGACACTTTATACAAATGACTAAATTGGAAGATAATAGTTTGTTTTGGCTTTCACAGCCTTTTTGTTTAGCATTGAGAGCCGGAGCTCAGCCGGTGGAGGAGGATTTAGAAATAAAGATGATGTCAGAGTACGAAGTTTGAACTATCAGGTGTAATACTGCTGATGACATGGACATGTTTTTTTCTTTGTGCAGCTTTTCTTTATTATATTTTTGGTTCAAATTGTTACCAGAGTTTACATATCAGACAATGTAAAATGCAAGGTTTTGATCTCATGAAAAGTGAACTTTATTCAAGTATGACCACCGACGTTTGTGTAATAAAGTAAAGATGTTTATTTGTTACCACTGTACTGCACCGTAGTGTATAAAAACTGTTTATAGGGGGTTTGCAGCTATTGTTTGCAGACACAACAACCAGTTCTCACCTCCAGCTCATCATAAAGTGCTGCTTGGTCAGGAGTGTGAAGCCGGGTCTCACAGCATCATTTTTCAGCATACAGGGTCGTTAGCGATCGACCCGTTAATCTTGCTGACAAAGCCATATAGAATTTGGATGGATGGTGGATAAATGATTTGCAGAGCCTCCGTCCAGATGACACAAACTTAAGTCACCTAATATGGACTTAGATATGAAATATATACTGTTTTATTATAGTTTCACTTGAGGTTTTATCTAACATTTTCCAATGTTACTGATTA